>OX104024.1:21090341-21436644 GCA_944470205.2 Schistosoma margrebowiei
ATTCGGCCGAAATTCTTCTAGAAAAATTACAGACAGATAAGCTGAATCAGTCTGGTTTCCTGTTTTACAAATAATTGATGCAATCATTAATATCACTAATGCATTTTATGAAAAGATGATAAATGAATGTATGACGGAAGAACATATACGTCAATTCTTAAATGGGCCGTCAGTAAGCAGTGGTACAGAGGATGCAGTAGTTGTATTTTATTCTTCCCAGTGATTCAATGAGGCCGATTTCAAAACCAAGCTCCAGTTATAACTATATTGAAGACAGAAAATATAACTGGCAAGTCGCAAAGTTCGCAGCAGAATGAAGTCTCATCATATGTTCATAAAATTCCAGTTGGAACAATCCTGTAACAGAATAATTGGCTACATTTTAATAGTCCAAAGACCACACAGCATGCAGACGCAGGAACTATAGATAGAACCCTAACTGAGAACATATAATTCTATTGTATGTAGACATATGTCAGAATATACACCAAATACAACACTATAACCATGGCTAATATCTGTAGGAAACGAAAAACTTGCAATGTGATGTCATATGCCAAAAAATTCCAGATTATAAAGAATTTAGTACTATTATAAAGAGAGCTTGTACTCTTACTCAGAGGAGGAGACTAACGTTGGCTCCGAAAGACTTAATTTGGAGATATAAAGAAGCATGTATTAAGGCTATTTCTTCGGCCTCAAAACTTAGCCCATAGTATGCTGAAAGGTTGGCAAAATATGTAAAACAAGTATCAAGTGAATCAACTTACATTATATTCCAAACATAATTTAAGGCTAGGAACAAAGTTAGCCCAAACAGATTCTTCTGTCCCAATAAGTTGCAATAGTTCCTGGTCAGAAGTAATGTTCATTGCTTTAAACAATATGGCGATAGGGACATCCACGATGAAGGAATTATGAGAAAGGTAAAATTTATCATCTTTCGTAACGATGTTAGTCTTAGATTTCGTTTGAGCAGAGGACGATGTCACAGAACACACTAATCCACGTTTACTATCTTCTTCAATGATCAGACGATTCTTGGAAGTTTGTTCCTGCATGAGAACTACTTTTTCAGTACCACCAATAATGAAGTAACCGCCAGGATCCAATGGACATTCTTTAAGTCGCATAAGCTCCGAAGGACTTTTACCTAATTCATTTAATGGACATAAAAATGATAGCCTGTAGATAAGTACCCCCAAAAAGAAACGAGTCATATTATTGAGGGCTTCCAATTATCTAAACTAAAGTAACTTCGGTAGTTGCATGGAAATTAAACGTGAGAATTTAAACAGACGTGGATTAAAACAGGAAATTAACGAAGGGGATATTTGAAATAAACTGCAAACGACTCGATTATTTGCTTATCACTGCATAAGTAGTAGATAAACTAAAAATTTTGAGAAATTATGGATTCTGAATAGTTAAAAGTAATTTGTTGAGCTAAAAATGAAGAATAGTTGTGACTGGCTAACATTTACTAGAAAATTATGAATCCTTGCATAGAATCCCAGAAATTAAGCAACTCAGTGGCTTGAGACGTAATTAGATATTTGGTCAGAACAAAGGCCTGTATTGATTCTACTACAATACTGTACTTTTTATAAAGAGAGGTTTAGCTTTGAGAAATAAAATTTATCTTCGTTGAATTTATGCGGAAACTCAAGACTGATATTGTTATATCCTAGTGAAGATTAAATTACGAATAACTTCTGAGACCTTTTAATGGACAAATATTATCTATATATTCTTATGGTATAACTATTCGGTAATTAGATTGTGTATATTTATATTCATCTTATTATAAGCTTCATTTTGACCTATAGATTCTTATTGTACGATTTACTGTTCTTAAATTATACTCAGTTTATTAATTATTGTCTCCCACGTTCACAGCTACTTTTTGGCTTCATTGTGTATGAATGTTATTTCCTATTTTATGGTGCGGTGAGGTCTGTTTGGTTGATGTATAAACGCAGTATGTCTGAAATAAATTATTCGCATAGTGGAAGCTGTTGTTGGCATTCTCGACTCGGCTGGACGGGCTAGGCGAGCAACGAACCAATAGGACACTCGGCTGACCAGATCGAAGGAACGTCATTGGTTTAGTGCAGTACAAGGGCGAATAAGTCATATTTTGATTGGCGAATAAATTACGCGATAACTATTATTATATAACTTTTCTCTTTCACTTCTTAACACAACAATTACTTCCATTTGTGTTAGAGTTTTTGATCCCCCAATGTATCAGGACTTGAATGTGGAATCAATAAAAAATGACGTACTTTTATAACTGTCTAATGCAACTGCAACAAGTGAATAGATTAAATCTATTTCATCCTTGATATATCATTTTAATATCTTTATTAAGAATTAGCAACAGAACAATTTTAAAAGATGATAATACAACTTAATAAGCAGGTAAACGTTGTGGCCCACACCAATATTGTTAAGTGACGTGACAATGAGCTATGGAGTAAAATAAATGAGTTGTATTTTAATATAAATGAAGGTCTAGACACATTGGTAACAACATAAGTCTCAACCGACTGTGGACAATGTGTTTACTTTCCATTAGTCAATAGGGAATTTCGACCCCATGAACAACAATATTCAGTAAATTAATAGTATTTAAGCCAATGCGTTACAAGCTACACAATCGATTAATTATGACGGGATTAATAAAGAAACCAACAACAAAGAAAATACTTGATTGATGTGCTTGAATATTTTGGTACTCCAAATTGTAAAAAAATTCTAGCTAAAGCTCGTCTGACATCAAAAAAGGCATTATCGTTCACACGACTTGCAAACTACATAAATCAGTCAGTCACAACGTAGAACCTCGTACGTTCGTACATCAGTTCAAGTTGCCATACCACATTAGCACAGAGATGCAATTATCGATTTAAATCCCATAGTGGTAGATGTGGTAAGAGTATAAGCAGTAATCGGAAAGATTAGGAATTGAAGATGTTATTCAAGGAGTATAATCCAGTGAAATAAATTTGGAAAGAGAAAAAACGATACAAGGAGGATTCATGAGATTAGAATTTGGGAGAAAACAAAGAGTTGATGCACTTGCACCATTGCAAACGATTTTGAGCCACGTCATTCAAGGTCTCTAACCATCGGTTGCTATAATCTCGTGGTCCCTAACCAGATAATCTACACCTACCAACATGACGCAGTTCACTTGTCAGTGACTTCGTGGATTTGTGCCACGTTTTGGTATGGTCGCCCCCAGCTTTCTTCCAACCTACTCCTACACCAGAAAACATCGCACGTCGAGGCAGTCGGTCGTTAGGCATACGTAATACATGTCTAAAGCATCTCAACTGATGAAGTCTCATTACTTCATCAATTGACTTGCCACCCTAACCTAGTACCCGTTTCCTAACAACTACGTTACTTACTCGATGGTCCCAGGATATGCGAGCAATGCTTCGAAGACACCTATGATCAAATACTAGTAACCTACGAATATCCTCTACTCTTACCGGCCATGTTTCACTGCCATAAAGTAGGACGGAGCGAACTGTTGCGCAATAAACACACCTTTTGGTTGATAGACGGATATCTCGCCTACGCCATAAATGACGCAAGTTGGCAAAAGTTAGTCGAGCTTTCTGTATCCGTGCTGAGATTTCGTCACACAACAGACCACAAGGGCTGATGAGACTCCCAAGGTAAGTGAAGCGGTCGACCGTAACTACATAAATACATTAACTTTTTGTGGTATGAAGCACATGATCACCATTAAAAGACTCTGTTTCATTTTAAAAAAACATTATTTACTAGGTTCTCCTAAAGTTACCTTACAAATTTCCAAATCAATTTCAAAAGCACTAATACTTAGGTACTTCAAATAGAGTAGACGTAAGACTAAGTAGTGTGACAAACGAAAGTATTGATGCAAGTGTATACTAGGTGTAACTACTAGTATGGAAGATTAACACAAACGGAACATTAAAGAGAACCTAGGAGGATTGAAAAAATTCACATGTTTGTAACCTACCACGGAGGCTTACCATTTAGTACACATATGGAACTTTTTAGCATGATTGGCATGCGACCAATAAGGACACCTTTTTTCGATACTACTTCGTTCTGTCTAACAAACGTAACGTCAACAAGAATTTCGCCAGCATATGTTAGGTCACGGAGTCTGCAGTCATGAGGAGTAACACGGCTGGCGACAACCCCTCCATCATTTACTGTTGGAGGTTTGATATATATGTCATTATACTCTAACCACCAATTGGCTTCTGGAACACTGACACGACTGTTTGCACGGACAATATTTTTTATTTCTGTTTGAATAAAATGATTGAAGGAGTCGATGTGAAGTTTAACCAATCCCTTTGAGGCCAGAAATGATGGAACAAGATAATGTTTTTGATTCATAATTTAAATTATGAAATAGAAGATTATAACAACAGACCAGACAACTAATGAATGACAATTCTCGAAGAACGATAGTTGAGATAAATTGTGTTTAGTGAGATGAGCATGTAGAGGGACCGCTGACCTAAAAAACAATCATCATGTAAAGGTTTGTAAAATCATGCCAATAAGGGGAATAAATCCAAACTTAACTCATAACCTGATCCCTATGTACATTTTCCAGTAAACTCTATGAAAACCATAAAAAATTAATCCTTGGAATGATCATACAATGTTGCACGTAAATATAACTTACATATTTTAACACAGTACATGAAGAGTAAGTCCGATGAAAAAACCGTATGTTGTCAAATTCTCAATGCACTCACTTGACTAAACTAAAGAATTCAGTAGTTACTTTATAAGTTCAAAATGTAGTTTGCTTTAGTTCATGAGAGTATGCATAAATGTCTTACCAAAAAATTAGCATACATTTTTTTAAATTTTAGGTGGCTGCTCAGGAGCAAGCTTTCAGGCATAAGATCATTAGGGCAGAATAATAAGTTTCCTTTGTAGTAGAATTACATGATTACGTACAAAATGTCTTTTAATCATGTTTATTCTTGTAACTAGTGTCCTGTAAGTTATTTAAGCACCAACGAAACTAAGACGTGAGTAACACGCTTAATTCATGTCTGACATGCCTTTAGGATCCTGAGGGTACGCGTGGCATACGAAGTTATTTTACTCACTGGTTATCACATTTCATTCCCCAACGCTGCTTTACTTCCTTCTGGAGTAGATATCTTAGTTAAAAGCTTGGAGGGTAATTCTTTAAAGAAGTAATGTTTTAGCCCAAGTATTCGGGTAGTAACTTGATCACTGCTAACGAAGAAATATTAAACCCACCCCGCCTAGTTGAACCTTTATTGTGCTATTAATCCGATTCACTTACGAAAAACACCATTTATTTAAACACAAACACTGGTACAAGGAGGCACCAAATATATATGCGCCACACTTTGTTATTTAATTTGTGTGAAGGCTGGAATACTACCCGGGCACCTGAATCGAAACAGATGGTCTTCTTGGTAGGTTACACCCCAAGTCTTTGACCTACTGGTCTAATCCATGAGGCAGTACAGCGACGTTCCCTCAGAATTCTGGAGCCCATGTACACCATTGGTTTGGAATCATATTTTTCCAACTTCCCTAGGTGGATCCTCTATATCCAGCAACCCGTCTGAAACACAGGACATTCGCTTTTTTCCCTCTCGATCTTGTTAAACAACACCTCTGAAGCGAGAAGGCAGTGAGAAGAACTTCCCTGCTCATGGCCGTATATGAGTGGCCATGTGAGAGCATTTCGAGAGGACTCTCCCAATTATCGGACTGTACCAGGGCATTCGTGGGCAACGAAAAACACTTCCTACGGTTGACTAGATCCACTGTTAAAATAAGAAAATTGAAACAGGTAGGAAGGTTTAATTGTTAAGTCAGTCAGTCAGTAACAACGTAGAACTTCGTACGTACGTACATCAGTTCGAGTTGCCACACCACCTTAACACAGAGATGCAGTTGTCGATCCAAATCCCGTAGTGGTAGAGGTAGCAAGAGTGTAAGCAGTGATCGGGAAGATTAGGGTTTGGAGATGTTATTTAAAGAGTATAATTCAGTGAAATAAATTTGGAAAGAGGAAAAAAGGGACATGAAGAAGTCAGAATTTGGGAGAACACAGTTTAATTGTTAAACCGAACTTGAATGTACAAAGATCAAAGGTACATATACATCCCTCATTCTGAATCAGACAAAAACATGTAGGGCAAGAAATTGACCTGGTACATAATCCATTTCTAAGGCCGTGTTTATGATCTCCTACCTAACATCTGACCATGAGATAACATGTGAAGTGTCTGGCTTTTTCACGCGTACGTAAGATATTTAAACTCGTCCCGACTGTCAATCTCCTGACGTCGTTCTATTAACCCTTTTGACGCTATTCTACTAGACCTTTATATAACGACCTCTTGCAGCAATCCCCCCGTAAAATTGCCTTCGTTAATTTGGGGACCATCACTATCCATCCGAACTAAATTTACAAGTATTTTATCATGAGCAAACTTATTTTACTTCGGGTTCGAATTTTTATTTTCATTCTGTTAGTAATTTTATTTAACTCACTTGGCAGCTTGTTTTGTTGAAAGTTCTACCCTGTTTAAGTGATCATTTTTCAGTACCATAATCTGATAGAGTTCTCGGAAGCATATGTACAATCAAAAGTAAACATTTATCACATCCACAGTTTTATGAAGATCAGACAAAATCTACTCGCAATGTCTGCTACAACTCAGATCAACACTGGGAATCCTAGTCAAGTAATCCAAACCAATCTCCAGTTCATTTAAAAAGTTCCTTTAATGTGAGCTTATCCAAAGACTCTGAGGCACAGACGTGCAATCTAGATGCGTTCAGTGATGCACTAAGCATCAAAGGAGAAGCATTATTCAACCCCGTAGAAAAAAACTACCTGCTTTGTTTCGGGAACCCGTGCAGTGTCACAGCCCACACACAAATCAAATAAAATGACTATATTTACTGAAAATACTATTCACGTTTCGATTAAAAGTCAAACAATTCAAATCATTATTATTTTTACGTCACTTATTCACTCTCTTTTATTTCCGCTTTATGTATCCTTATTTTTCGACTTATACAGTAGCTCGCTTATGGTGGAAACTCAGTTCTATCTAAACGTTCTCGAGCCACTGCCTGGTTAAAAATTGTATGCTACCACCAAATACGAATACTGAAGCAGTTTTTCTGAAACCACGTGCACCATTCAAACTGGCTTCCTTCAACGTTCGCACACTTATGCAGGTCGGACAACAGATAGGGCTAACTATGTCTTTGGAGTCTTAATATCGACGTCTGTTGTCTATCCGAGACCCCTATTCAAGACTCTGGTGAAGTACTACAAACTGGGTAAAATAAATGGTAGAGCGTCGGTCCACTGCGAGACGTTTCTGCTGAGAGTGACGTTTTAAGCTGTTGGTGGAAGCGTTCTATCAACCTGTTTGCTTGTGGGTCGTAAACGATTATTCTGAATCACGTGATTCCTAATAGAGTAGTTAGACAACAGAAAAGTTCAGATTTGAACTGACGTCCACGGTGTTTATTGATAATGGGAGGGCAGCCAAAGTTCCGAACATATAGTTTGACGAAGGCACGGGTCACTGCTTCAGCAGTATCGTCTTTTATGTGTACTGCTTCTGAACATGGAGTAAGAGTATCCGTTTAACACCTAGTCAGTCAGCTACAACGTAGAACCAAACACATATATGCGTCGGTCCAGGTTGCCACACCTCATTAGCACAACGAGATGAACACCAAATTCATAGAAGTAGTTAATTCAATGGTGGTAATATATAAAAAGAAAGAATGCATATAAGGACATAAAAAATGAAGAAAGAATTAGTTTGTAGAAAGAAAAGTATAAAGCAATTTTAATCTCATAGTTCAAGAGAAGACAGAGCGTGTATAAATTTACGCCCTTGTGATCCATTCTGAGTCATGTTGCCCAGAGTATCCAACCCTTGGTTATGACGGTCACGCGGACCCCAACTAAGTAGTCTGCATCTAAAAACATGGCTCAGACTAGAAATTAGTGACTTCAAGCACTGATTCCATGTTTTAGTTTGTCCGCCCCTAATTTCCAACCATCGCCAACACTATTCAGCATTGCGCGTCGTGGTAATCGGTGTTCAGGCATACGTAGCACGTGGCCCAGCCATTTCATTCGACCAAGACTCACAACCTCATCAACTGATTTACCATCATTTCCTGATACCCTGCGTCTAACTAATCACCTCTCCACTTTTTCTAGTTAGTCTCAGTATCCGTAAATAAGGTATAATATGAGAATCGCTGCGACAATATTCATTGTATATTAGTCTACGTTTACGTTTTCATCGCCTTTTGTTATTTATTGAACTCATTGGGATGTTTTTGATGATATAACAATTCAATAGATGTCACCGAAATCCGCTGGTTTTTCGTAACATTTTAATTTAGGTTGACAGCAGAAATCCCTGCTTTGTGTACAGCCAATTGGATAACACAGCTTATTTAGAACGAAATTTTGCTTCATCACTGACTAAGTACTATGCCAATTCCTCCTCAATATATTTTTGACTTTTTCATTTCTTAATTGATATCTAAAGGGTCTTCCTGGTATGGGTTTTCTATGTCTATAAAAAGGCATACAAATGCGTGACCTCATTTGAGTATGATAGGTGTTTAACCATTACTACAGGGGATTTGAAAGTCTTTTGCTGAGACTTGAAAAAAGACGGTGGCGATATGGTCTATTTGTATCTATTGTTATGTTGATGTTTGAAGTCATCAAGTTAGACAATATCCCTCTTTAAATCTACGGCTAATAGCTGCTAGGATGCTGTAGTTATCTGAGCATGATTGCAGAAAACGGTTACTGTTATTTTTTGTTGTTCTGAAACGCTAAGAGAACCACTTGTTTTTCAGACTACTGATTGGCGTTAAAATCACCTATTATTATTATTAAGTCTGAATGTTTGGCCTACTAGAGATTCGAAAGCTTTTTGCGCAACTAATCTTTTAGTTAATCAGAGCTGCTATATGGAAGAAAAGAGAGGCAATAGCGTGTCTATCTTTTTGAGTCCTTATTGTACAGTTTAATGCATAAGTGACTATCTCCTAGAATTAAGTCTGTGAGACTGTTCCTTCACATTTAGTGCTATACTTTCCCTACAACGAGAAGCTGCTATTCCATCCTTATATATACGGAAGGAATATCCTGTTGGGCAGGTGAAATCAATTGAATGAGTACACTGCGTTACTGTGCGTTTGCTTCGGATACAGCAGACATATGTCGCGAGATTTTGTGGCCTAAGCTAGTGACTCCTGTTGCCTTATTTGACATAAGATTCGAAAATTGAAAATTCCAATAAGTAGTTTAAAATGTGGTTTAAGTCGTTAGTATTCGGGTTACATGTAAAAGTCGACAACAGATGAAAAATGGTTGTAGGAGTAGAATATTTATTAATGAAGAGGAGGGTTGATTTCAAATGAGGTGATTTCGTAAGTTATAGAGGTATGAGAGCGAACGATACCTCCCAGTTGCCTATATTGTAGAAAGAAGCTTATTCTTGAGGTACCTGAAAACGAATGTGTTAAGAGTGCGACTGAACACTTGTGGCTTAGTGTGTTCGGGCGCAGAGACGATAATGCGATTGGTGTCACCATCTTGAAACACCGACTTTGGTGTCTTGGACATGTTCTACGAATGTCGTCCCTGAGAATTCCACGTCATGCATTATTTGCCGACTCTGGGACTGGTTGGAAAAAGCGGAGAGGTGGTCAGTGTATGACATGGTGTTGTGGTATGAAAGAAAGCTGCGAAGGGCTGGCTTCTGTTGGTTCTTCACGACTCCCTGACTGGGGTCCTAGAGATAGTGCAACAGTGGGTAGAGACATTATCA
Source organism: Schistosoma margrebowiei (assembly GCA_944470205.2). Taxonomy (NCBI): domain Eukaryota; kingdom Metazoa; phylum Platyhelminthes; class Trematoda; order Strigeidida; family Schistosomatidae; genus Schistosoma; species Schistosoma margrebowiei. The sequence continues at coordinate 21,100,247 of OX104024.1, forward strand.
GATATGGCTCAGAATAGAAGCCAATGGCGATCCTTCTGTAACCTTTTGCTTTCTTTATAAAAAATGGTTGTCTCTTCCTTAACTGAAAGACTTCTTTTGATTTTACTTTTCCGTTTCCCTCATTACTATTATTATTATTACACTACCTTACATTAATCTGTGGTCGTTACTGTTCTTTTTTTCTTATACGCACCTTACCTTCTTTTTCTCTTTCCATTCTCATTGTTTTGTATGGCGCATATATATCTGGTGCCCCCTTGTACCAATATTTATGTGTTCAGATAAAAAATAAAACATATCGCTCCAGCCTTTTCCAGATTTTTTGTTTTCATTACTGCATAAACTCTTTGCCAGTCTATTTATTTAAAAACACAAATATTGGTACAAAGATGTATCAAAACAAATATATGCCACAAAATAAGAAAATGAGATTGTGAAAGGATAGAAGAGGAAAGGACTGTACAATCAAGGTAAAGAATAAGTAAGTAGTAGTGAAAGTAGTATATAACTAGAGAGACCATTCAGTGAGGAAAAACTACAACCAGAAAGAATCCTGTCAGTTAAAATGTTTCTTACTTTTATGGAGAAAGCAAAAGAAAATTGGAGCAGGACCTCCACTGGATTCTATTACGGGTCATATCTAACATCTCAAACTACTGTTACATTATTTCTAGGACCTCTAACCTGGAGCCGTGAAGGACCGACAAATGCTAGTCCTGTAAAAACAATTTTCGTTCACATTCCAGTACCATGCTAAAAACTAATCAGTCAACCAGCTACAACGTAGGACCAGACACATATATGCGTCGGTCCAAGTTGCCACACCTCATTAGCACAACGAGATGAACACCAAATTCATAGAAGTAGTTAATTCAATGGTGGTAATATATAAAAAGAAAGAATGCATATAAGGACATAAAAAATGAAGAAAGAATTAGTTTGTAGAAAGAAAAGTATAAAGCAATTTTAATCTCATAGTTCAAGAGAAGACAGAGCGTGTATACATTTACGCCCTTGTGATCGATTCTGAGTCATGTCACCCAGAGTCTCCAACCATCGTTTACGATAGTAAAACGCCTATGTAATCCGAATGAACATGGTCAAAATGAGTCGTGAAGGTCATTAAGGGCTATTTGTCGTGTATAATCACCCTAGATTTCTGGCAGCGTACACTGGAGCGTGCACACTCCCTATCGTTGTTATTCATACCGGGTCAGCAAAATCGTTAATCTATGAGCTTGATAGTTGCACGAATATCTGGGTGAGAAAGTTTGTGCAACCTATTGAAGGCGTTGCGTCGATAATGTTCCGTTACGCTTGGACGATCCCTATTTGCAGATGTGTCACAGTGAAGTTACCTTTCTTGTTCCCATCTGCTTAGCGCGTAGTTACAGTTGTATAGATCGATTTATCGTCCATGGACAATGTGTAATTGGGTGCAGTGGTAGTAATTCCATTAACCCTACCATCATGAAACGCCTGTTATGGTGACCCGTATATATTATACAAATGTCACTTCTTTGCCTTGCACTTTGTGCATTACTTACCTACTCCGGGACTGGATGAGAAAAGTGCGCAGGTCAGTTTAGGACATGAGACTGTTATTTGATAGTTGTATAGAACTGGGATCTGCCAGTTCACCAAAACTTGCAGGTAGGAGCCCCAGTTACAGTGTATCTGAAAGTAATTGAACGTTCATAAATACGATTTAAAAATAGAAGCTGGTGCTGATATCGTTTTGATTTTCTAATATTAGCGACATTGGTCTACAATGTGGTGAGGCAAAAATAATGAAAGTCAAAGAAATTCTGTTACAAAATTATTTGGTTCACCGAATATACACTATCTGGAAACCCTATAACGAGCCTATTTTAAAAGCGTGCTACATACCAAGTGTAACGCTATAATTGAGAGACGCGGTCTACATGGTTTGTTTTGTCATGTACAGAATAGCAAAAGCTTCCGCTTAACGAACTTCTGTGTCAAATGATAGTAAAAGCATCATCGATGAATTTGAATAAATTCCGACAATGCAAAGAGAAATCGAAGTTTATTAGAATTATGTAATATAATTGCGCAATACATTTCGAACAGTCTGATCACACGTGTACTTGTTAAGACATTTTTATCTGAAAATTAAAAGGCCAGCTGGACAGGTGAAAAGTAAGCCTTACTGTAAGGGGCCATGTGATGTCATTTACTAATGGAAAACAGGTACAATGAGAAGTTCAAACCATCGTAAACTTCGTGGGTCTTTTCATCTTTTTCATCCGTCCTGAAACAAAGCATATTAGAGTATATGCCGAATTGCACTCATACAAACACAAAGACCTAAAACGTGCGAAAAATGAAAAAACTCATATACATGCGTTTCGTTAACTTGCAATGGCGTAAAAACGATTCTTGCCTAATGACATTCTGGTTTTATGTGAAAAAAACAAAAATGAAGACATTAAGTATATTTAAAGGTACTTTAAAAATTGTTTGATTTGTTTTATTGACGCAATACAAAAATATCGAGACAAAACGGTGCTATGCAGTGTATTGCATGCAGTATTTGTTTAGGTGTTTGGGAAACCATACTCTTCCCCCAGGACGCATCGTTTGGAGTCGGTTGTCACATACCACCTAAGTGTCATCGCGATTGTTGATTACCAGGTGAGGTATTCTGATTTCGGGACTCTTGTCTTTCAACTGTGTCGAAGAAAAATCGACATGATTAGAGTTTCCCTCTAAATACACGACTTTGAGGAGATCGATGCTCATTCCATCGTTAGTTTCGTTCCTATCGATTATATAGTACTTAGGTTTATGCTGAAGGACTTTAAAGGGTCCTTCGTATGTCGTTTCGAGAGGTCGTCGCAGTGAGTTGCGACGTACAAAGACGTGTTTACTTCATCGCATAGCAGGTTGAGAGAAAATATTAGTTAATTGCGGTCGGAAACGAAACATATTTAACTGAACGCACGGCGCTTGTAAGCCATCTCGCGTGAGAGATTAGAGTCATATTCACTGAGTAAGATAAAGGATCAACGAACTCTCCTGGAGGTCAAAGTGTCATTCCATAAACCAGTTGAGCTACCGTGTATCCAATGTCAAGTTTCGTTGCATTGCAAAAACTGGGTAAAATAAATGGTAGAGCGTCGGTCCACTGCGAGACGTTTCTGCTGAGAGTGACGTTTTAAGCTGTTGGTGGAAGCGTTCTATCAACCTGTTTGCTTGTGGGTCGTAAACGATTATTCTGAATCACGTGATTCCTAATAGAGTAGTTAGACAACAGAAAAGTCTTAATGTAGCCTTGTAGAGTGCTTGGTTTGAACTGTGACCTTAGAAAATCGCGTATTTTTAGTTTGTTCCAGACGTCAGGAGTTCCAAAGCTGTGCTCTTCGAGCGAGATTATTAACTTGGTGCTGATGGATATTTTCAGAGAGCTTCATGGACACATTGAAAAGAGTACTACTGAAAAAGGGAAGATTAATATACAAGTAGACCATAATCCTACCAGGAGACAAGTCAAGTGATTATGCAATTCCTAAGGGCTTGTAGAACTGCACCTAACCCTATCATCTCCATCAATGTACACGTTAATCAAATACACGGGGAAAAAAGGAAGGTAAATACAGTCGAGTGAGTCTTGTGCTGGAGATAATTACAGATAGTTTGATGATAGGAACCCCAACAGATACTCATAGACTCGGATACCAAGAAAGTCGAGAATTCGCAGGAAACCAGTTGTCAAGTTTGTAGGTAGAGCTGAAGAGGTTTTATTTTTTGAAAGGAGGAAGGTGTCGGGCAGAATCAGAAAACTCGAAAAAAAGACTAATAAAGGTCTGAAGACATTGAGAATCATCCTATCTAATCAGCATTCAAAAGACGTTTTGCCAGAATTATCTAGGATATGAAAAATCACAAGTCACGTTTCAGGTGTGATGGCTATCTGTACTGCTATTATGTTTAGTAGCGTTCCATGAATTTCCGGAATCCCAGTGCCATCTAAAATATTATAAATGCCCTAGATTTCCTGTGCATAAATGAACCTTGGGATAAAGAGTTCCTTTCATATTTCGCTCCTTTTTTCTTGTGTTCAAGTAGCTATGAAGATTTAGCCTGAAGCGTACTAGAGAGCTTAGGAACACGAACCTAGCTTTTAATTAGAAGACTTATCATTATTACCATCCTATACCTCAAGCCCACAGATGTGCAGCATTATCATCCTCATTAATCGAAATATTAGCACCAAACTACAGAGGAGAGCCGTTTTTTTTCTTGAAACGAAACAGAAAAAATGAAATGGTCTTTTGGATAGAATACAAATATGCGGGGTTGTCTTAGTGCGTCACTTGTTAACAATGTGTTGTTTGTGTCCTAGGAATTTCTTTGAATTCCCGCTTCCTATGAGAACACTAGAACTATGCATTTTGACGGATAGTGCGTAGTGGATTTGTTAAATGTTTCTTAGACGAATAAGTTTATTTATGTGGGTACAGTCATTGATATTCGAGACTAAGTGACCCGAAACAAAGTCGAGAAAGCAATGAGTTTTAAAAAATGGATGTATAATAATAATTTATTTTAAAATAACAACATGTCTATCACTAAAATGTGTTGCAGATTGATAATATTAAGGAATTGATCTAAACTATGTCGATTAGTTAGATCCCCACGTTTCAGAATAGATCGTTTGTAAAGTTTCGTAAGGTCCCGAAACATCACTAGTAAACATATTAGGTGTGGCGTACCTGTTAAATTTGCGCGCTAGTGCCTTTACTAATACGAAGAATTGTACATATGTATCGGTTATTTCGTGCTCATAGAAGTCGGCATCTGTGTAGCGGGTGAACTTATCCGCAACGCAACCAAGTAAACTTAATGTATCGCCCAGTGTAATAACGGTCATCTGTGCGTTCAAGTAACCACAGGTTTTGTCATTTCATAGTGTATTTTTAATTAAATAACTAGATTATGTAGCTAATTTTGCTCATTTTTTAATTTTTATTCGCCACGTCCGACTGCGTTACACTGCACGTCCATTGCACGCTGGGATGATATCTCAAGTCATAGTGAGTTTATTCACATAGTTGATTGTTTCCAGATAGACTGTCAGTGCATGATTTTACTGAAGAAAGATTTGTTGTACTGTAAACTATGTTTTTATAAACAACTGGCTGTTGTCTTCAGTCGGAAAAAATATATATATTCTTTGTCTTCTCTTAGGTAAGTTCGACTGGCCTATATTTCGTGTTCTGGTTTTATCCTCTTAATTATGTCCATTTAACTACTTTAAGCAACATTTCTGTGCATATGAAACAATAACTATGACACTTGCTTAGTTTAGTATTCTTGGTTGTCGTATAATTCAGTTTAGTTGAAAGAATTATGGTATACTTAAGTATAGTGCTTGAAGCTTGTAACGAAACAGATCAGTCTAGTCAAGAGGACCGCATAATCGGCTGCCTACTACCAGTGGTCTTGCATCTATGGAGCCAGTTACCAATCAACTGGTTAGGACAACAGAATATAACATCAACACCAAGTTACTGTGAGTTCCTTCCTGTTTATCCTGTATTAACTTTTTACTCTTCAGTACACTATGTTGACTAGCAATTAATATTATTTCTCCACTCGTTCCCTTATCCACAACTCATATACTTCTATACATTTTCCGCCTGCTTAAATAAACAACTATCCTACAATATACCCTTCTTAACGCTTATACTCTGATTGGCAAACTGTACTTTATACTATAGTCAACAGAGGCACTTCATCGATGCTTTACCCACAGTCCATAGCTTGTAACTGCTTGATAAGCTTGTAAAATGGTACTTATAGAAATAGTGCTTTCCAACAGTTTGTGAAACAGAGGATTGTGTGAGGTATGACGTATATACAAAAATAATGCTAAAGGAGCCTAACATCACAAAAGGAGGGAGGGTGAGGGCGATAATTTCAATCCACCCGTGTTTGTGGGGACAGGACATTTTGTATGTATCAGGCTCCTCATGATTGAGAATAAGTCAATCAATCTGTGATATAGATTGTTTTCCTACGCTCACCACTCAAACTCATGTTTCCAATATTATGCTGGATGAGCTATTCTATCAAGACAACCTATAACATGCTAACTCGGATTTTTACACTAGGATTGTGTGGCTGGCATCGGACAAACAAAAAAGGAAAAAAAGTAAGACAATAAAAGATGTAGTCATTAATATACTTAACACTTCATCCTTTATATACACACCCTTCTTATAAACCGCTTTACTTGTACCAGCCTTGACTTCCTTCCATTCATGTGAGCTTACTTCAACTTGTTCAACATCACAACTCATTGTTCTTTATTAGTACATTCTCTAATCTGGAGCCTCTGACTTCATTTCACTAACAAGACATAATATGAATTTATTCTAATTTATTATACCTCTGTCCGTTCTACTACACAATGTTAAGCAACGTTTGACGTTCATATCCAAGTGCCTTGCTGCTCTTCCGTTTCTCTTTTTTTTCTTCTTCAGAATCTTGCTCTGAGAGAACGGCTATGAAACTTCTGACGTTTGGAACAAACTTGATGTACGCGTCCTCTCAAGGTCATAGTTTACAGCAAGCGCTCTATGATTTCACTTTATAACAACTATAAACTTAATAAGTTGGGAAACATTTTGTGAACCAACAAATGTTGTAATTTATAGATCATACCTGTAAAAACGTTGTGTACCTGCACATGCAGAAATATATTATTATTATTAGTAGTAAGTAAATTTGCCTATTTCTGATGAGTATTCTGATTCAAGTCAATCTGAATTAAAATAGGTTAAAAGTGTGCCTTTGATGCTGTTGCTGTCATACATTGTAACATAGCGTTAAGTACGTTTGGTGTTTATTTGTAGACAGTACGTCTAACATTGTTCATATTTCAAGACCACTGTCATTAAAAGTTTTCCCCAGCAATAACATCGGTAGCAGGATAGCTAAGTGTGTGAGCTTTTATTTGCCTGCCGAAGAGCAGTATACAGTCTTAGAAGATGGGTGTTCTGTGTCTCAATTAAATGCAGCTTGCTGTGGACAAATGTTAAGAATCTTTATGACAACTGGGAATTTTAGTTCACCAGACACTAACTCTGCTTGTATGTCTCCCTGTCAAACTAGACGTAGATGCATGGTAATACTTAAATGAGAGCAAAATAATAAAAGCATTGAGATACGGTACTAAGTTCACGTTATGCTTTGCACAAGTAATAGCTATTCTGATCTAATATTCATGAACTCAAGGTAAATCGAAGCTGCATAAATTCTTTTCTAAAAACATGTTATTTGTTTATTTATCTATTCCACATTTCTGACTAAATTCATTACTATTTTCGCATTTAGAATGCAACAGTAGTGAGCCTTCACAGATCCTAAGAACTGTTTCGCCCTTAGAACTATGGAACTATGAAATTGTTTACGAGAGACCCAACTAACAGATTATAAAAAGGATGCTGGTTGTCCATTTTAGTCTCACAACCACATCTAGTACTTTTTGAGTTACTTCTTTTACCATTTCGTTTGGAAAAAACAACAAAGACTGCAGCCTAACATTACCAATGCAACTTTTTACCGGGAACGTCGTCTAAACCTTTGTTTGATAATCGATTCTTAATGAAAGTTCCTGAATAAATTATTTAATCTAATGCTACTTTGTTTTGCCTACTTAATCGTTGCAAGAAACTTGCGATACACGAGCCTCTTAGCACCTAGTTCATATGTAGTAAATTTCAGTGATTTAGCACATATCTTCATCATTTTCTTGAGGAACCTACAGACTCGAGTCCTTTCATAACTTATTCTAACCACTGTGAGTTGTCACGGCAGCTGATGGACACTCGTTATACATCCTATCCGTACTTGCGTCTAATCTCATAGCTTCTTATTAAAATGTCATATGATAAGCAAGTAATGCCTCTACCGACACTTATGGAACAGGAGTAACTCAAAGGCACTCTGTATGGTACTTTACTTTGGTCTACGCACTCACCTAGCTTTTTAGTGAGAATATTACTACAGCCGTACTGAAAATCCCATGAACCCCCCTTCCTTCATCAAAATAAATAAGTCTGTATTTTCTGCATATAGCAAGTTTATTTTTCAGACGAGTCCCAAACAGGACGAATCGTGCGTCCTGGATTCCTCTGCTAGCCACTATCCATCTTTGCTTAAGATATAACAGTTAAAATTGGAGTAAAATGGCAGTATAAAACAGATGCACGCGGTACATGTCTTCATCGATTAACTGGAATAGATAATATGGATATTAGCTTAACAGGCTTATTTAGAAAGACTAGTGTCTACTTTGAACTTACTGTGTGAGAAAGTTATACTGGAACTACGAATAATGTAGGAATCTAGTCTCCCAGGGCGTACAAAGCACTCAAAATGGAAGGCAGTTGTCCAAAAATAATTCGAATATGAAGGTGAAAATTTGCAGATACTTTTCATCGTAAGGATGAACATATTAGGTACCGGCCGACGTCATACCGTAAAAAAACATTACACTAACTGCGGCATTTTAGCACACTGAAACATTAAATTACATAGCTACACAAAAGAAATAGCTGGAAAAATACAGAAAAGAGAAGGCCAACCGCCACTGCTTACAAAGATGGCGGGTATAATGAACCCCGCCTCATTCTGATTGGTTGCTGAGCTGAAGGGCACATTTGGGAAATTGAGTTGCGTTTAATTGCAGTCCTGTGTAGCAGATCCAGGTTTCAATACTATCCGTCCAAAAAGGCATTAGCTGAAACGGTGATGACATAGGTTTTAACTTAACTTGTTCCGTCTTGGTGAATATGAAGTACTGGAATGAACGAGGAATAATATATATAAATTAAATAAAACAATGATATGTGACCTTTCAAAGTGGAACAGACTCACAGTTTACACGTTATTGCACCGGAATACGTTGGTTCACCAATGAAGATACCACATGTATTTGTAGTTTGACAACACTTTAACCATTAACACCCTCCATATCAAATCATGCACACTCAAATCAAAAGTCAGAAGCGGGGAGGTTCGAACATGTATTTGATATGCTATCAATATATCGAGAAGTGACTGATCTGAACTGGCTAGATGTTGAGGAAGAAGTTGAGCACGGGGTTCCCACTCGTGATTTGGTGCGCATGCATGACCAAGCGTCTTCAGCTAGATGAGTCCACTGAAACTAATGTGGTCAGCATCTAATATCGAAAACTTACAGAGCTAATGTTTTTGAGGATTTATTTATCGCTACAGATCACCACCTCCGTAGTCGGGTAGTGATGACCCTAAGACCTGGCCAGTCAGAAGTTTCTAAGTATTCCCAAAATAGAAAAGTAGAGAATATATTTGTGTGGTTTAAAGATGGTTAGGACTAATAGCGAATCAAAGGATATGAAAGAGTACAAGATTGTGAAATTTTCAGTGTAAGAAAAATAAAACATTGAGCATAGCACAAGAATTTTGGACATTTTGAGCTCCTTATGTTTGGTCTTAGTTGATTAGCATCCATAAGGTTAGTGAGTTATCTCTCTACTTGCAATAGAAAAAAAGACATGACACCTAAGAAGAATCATGTATCCTTGAGCATTAGATAAATTCGGAAACTGAATGTGAGAGTTAAGAGCACGATTAATAGTCAATGAATAATGGGAGAGGATAACCCATGTATTCTTTAATGTAGTTATATTTATATTAATAACAATGAGGTTTGCTATATTTTTGTTCCGTCTAGATATTAGACGGTTCATAATAAAGTGCCTCAGTAATAGAGACCACTGTGGGTTAAGCTACGAATTTGTTATTTATGTTAATATCTTCTGATAAAAGTATATGTCATAATTATTGAAACCCAGAAGAGTGAATTAATCGTGCTTGATGCAACAAGTTAGTAAAAGTCTGACTTCATCTTGTCAGACATTTGGCGAAGTTTTGGGAAGCTAAGAATAACAAAAAGATCGTATGAATTTTATAACAAAAATCTAATACAAATACCTTGAGAATGCTTTGATACAACCGAGTATGTTGATACACACAAAAACTATCTTGAGGCAAGTGGCATAGATGCAATATATATTGGGGACATTGTAAAGTAATAGAGAGTAATTTATCAACAAAACTGAAAAGGCTGTCAACTGCTTCAGCTCATCATGTCTAGCAATGATCGCGATAGACGCCTAGCAATGCACGTTCGATCCAAAAGAATTATACCAAGAACCATATCATTTTAGTATTAAGAGCATTCTTCAACAACCTAGACAAACAGGAAATAGTCTTTTAATAATTCCAATGAAAGTTTGAAGTATTGATGTCGAATGTTTACAAGTTATTCGTCTTGATCTGTTGTTTATGATTGCAGTCTAAAAGAAATAAATAAGGCACTTCTGTAAAGGTTGTATGTAATTACCACCCTTGACTGATCTTAGGTCTGATGTCATAACTCAGAGATATTCACTGTGAAAATGTCCACATCTTCTCAAATCACGGACCAGTAGTATTCGACATGTCTTTGTTCCGGAACGACGTTAAAATCTGGAATGGAAGGTGGATCAGTCCTGTACCTACGATCCTGCTTAATAGAACATCAGACGAAAACTTCTGGTGAATATGTATGATGATCACTGAGATTGTCTAATACCTCGAGGTGTTTAGCAGGATTCACCTTGAACTAAGCCTACCGCTGACTTCAGGTACAATGATCGTGTTATGAAAGGGTTTCTCGCTCTTTTCCTCTTGAATGCACTTGAATCCTGGTTTTTAGGGGCTCTATTTTTAATAAAGTCATCTCTGGTGAACACACGTACAACGGGTGTGATAACTGTACTGAAGCTTGTTTCCTCAACCTCACTGGCGAGTTTGGATTGTTCGAAAATATGAAGTTAGTAACTCGGTTGAGAAACAGTCGGAATCTATCACTCTTGGTCTGCATCTTTACAAAGGAAGGATTAGCCACTGGAAACTTCTCGATACTGGATTACCCGGTAAAACGTGATCACGCAGTCATAACCTTCAAACCTATAGTGTTAAAACATCATAATAGCAATTGTAATTGGAAATTCAAACGTCTGAACGCGTCAGTACAGTCTCCAGAAAAATGATAAGGAAATGCACCCTCAACTGGATGTAGACGCTTTCCGAGATTTCTTAATACACACAAGCTTGCGTGCTACAAACCACTCGGTTCCTCAAACAGTTCACGAAATTTAATAGTAACATACAGACATAAAGAACTCCATTTTTTGGTTGCTGAGAACCGAAAGGTATTGTATATGGGAATAAACGTGAACGTTTTAAAAAAAGACATGGACATTTCAAACAAGCAAGAAGTCAATGCAAAACATCAATGAAAGAAAATAAGACTCAGTATTATATAGTACTAATCGACTAATTTGTCTCTATTCCGAAAAGTGTATTCCATCATACAGCCTCTGACGAGCCAAAATAGGAGTTTCTTAGTTGTTAGGTACTAATGATCCGACGAAAAACGACAGTGATGCGTAGAGCTCCTAGAAGAACTGTTCTTTCATGCATTTAAACCGTCATATACAAACTGCATTTCAACAGGAACCTAAGAGGCGAAACAGAGTGCTAGATTTACGCATTATAAACTGCAGCATCTAAACAAGGACACTTGTCCTGGTGTAAATGTGGTTAAGTTTACTGTACTGGAAGATGATACGTTTATCTTGTCAATGCTGCCTAGTGTTATGTTCTTGCGATCGCTAATCCAAGTCAGAGTACCAGACAACTGAGAACTGCACATCTCATCAATTTTCAAAAGACATTCAAGCACCTGGTTGTAAGCACTTCACGCAATACCCTCGAAGGTTGCGAAGTCTTTGCTACCCACAAACGTCTTCATATCCCAATAACGGGGTTTTGGGAAGGATCACTCCTAGATAACCACCCTTTTTTACCTCCATGGACAGATGGACAGTAACCTCTGTCCGTTCTACTACACAATGTTAAGCAACGTTTTGCGTTCATATCCAAGTGCCTTGCTGCTCTTCCGTTTCTCTTTTTTTTCTTCTTCAGAATCTTGCTCTGAGAGAACGGCTATGAAACTTCTGACGTTTGGAACAAACTTGATGTACGCGTCCTCTCAAGGTCATAGTTTACAGCAAGCGCTCTATGATTTCACTTTATAACAACTATAAACTTAATAAGTTGGGAAACATTTTGTGAACCAACAAATGTTGTAATTTATAGATCATACCTGTAAAAACGGTGTGTACCTGCACATGCAGAAATATATTATTATATTATATTATATTATATCAGATGCTTTACTGAAGTCTATGTGGGTAACATCTACTGATTTAGTTTAATTCATCCGGTCCTACTGATGACTTCGTATCTAAAGTTACAAGCGCTTTTAGTACATCGTCTCAACCGAAGTTCACTGTGAACATCCGATTATTGGGGAATTTGTATTTTGGTCGAGTTCTTCGTCTAGAAAACGTTCCTGAGTGAAAAGTGTCCCAAGATGCCTTGATTGTGATAAAAAACATTCTGGACCGACCTGTGGCGTCTAATTGCATTTGTTATGCCTAGGTTGATGGTGACTTTCCAATATTCTTTTTGTTTTAATAAACCGTTAATATCCCTGTTTATCCAATAATAGCCGTACTTCTTTTTTAAGACTGTCGAGAGTATGAACGGTCGAGTCGCCTTATTTCATAGTTGCGTGAAATGACTCCATGCCTCTTCCACAGACGTCTTGAGTCAATTTTTTAATTTTCAGCCGAGCCTGCAGGGTTCATCGCCTTTAAAAGAAACCTGAATGAAGGTCAAATACAATAGAAAGTGAAAGAATAAATAACTGACAGTACTGTACAATAAATTGCTCTGAAGGAATTTTCAGCCCGTTCTTTTCGCCATACTACGAAAAATCTAATATATTTCTGCTTACATTTCAGTCGACATCACACCAGTTCACACGTCCCTTAACCGTGTGTCACTGGCTCGACAGCTTGTATGTTTAGGTTATTTTTCATATGCAATATAGCCCCACTACCCCCACGGTTTTCTCTGTCAGCCCTACAAAACGAGAAACCAAGCAACTGAATTTTACTACAATAAACTTCTTACGTTAACCACGTTTCGTAGATGTCACTGATGTCAGGGGTTTTTGTGTTCACTACGGTTTTAAGTTCAGCCATTCTATTTAATAGGCTGTATGGAATACCTTTAATTCTGTGAGAGACTTTTCTGTACCATCCTGAGTGGATCGTTTGGCTCCAAACTTTTACAGGGTTAAAACCCTTAGGTGTAAGGTATTTTACACAGCTCCGGCGGTGCTCAACCATTTCTACCTCTACCGATCGTCTCTTAATACGATCAAGCAGCCGGAGATCCTCGGGGACATATATCCTGAATCCAGTCTGTTTGCGCGAGTTTTCCAGTATTAAGTTTCTATTTTCAGCAGGAGCAAAGGAAATTTTAAGGGGCGGCTTTTATGACTGGTCTCTCAGAGAGATCTGTCTTGACAAACTATGAGGCTTTGGTTACTAAAATTTTTCCTTCCTTTCAGTCTGAGTTGGATTCAGAAGTAAAGGTCTCACTCTGTTTTCTTAACTTTGTAGATGTAACTGTAGGTCAATCATTAACCATATATTGTCACTTGATCACACCATCTACATACCTCAGGCTATGCTCCTTCACAGTCTGTTTTCGGTTGATATGTGAATCCGGAGCTGAAACTGTCGACTCATATCATAAAGTTCACTTCCATTTGTTAGTGTGCTGTTTATTTTTTATTGTAACTATGCCTACATCTGCGTAGTTGTTATCCGCTAAGTTATGAGTCCGTATGGGCTAATGGTAACGCTCTCTGCCTTCTCGAAAACTAACAGCTGCTCATCTGCTTCTGTTTGTTTTTCTGAGGTCACTTTATTAGCCATATTCAGCAGCTCACTCAACTCAAGAATCAGCATAGACTTTGCAGAATGGCGTAGTTTGCACAGCCAACGTAATAATGACGGGCGCACATGTTATGACATCACCTTTTGCACTTGTCACATAACACTTATCTAAATGAGCTCGATTTTGACTACAGATCGGGTGATTAAATACCGACTGTTGTTTATTCTTATCTTGAAGTCACTTCTAATGAACAAGGCAGGTGCCCATGTGCTGTTTAATGACCGGATAATTTCCAAGACTATCACGTGCATGGTAGTGCCTTCACTACCACGAAGAACTGTGCACACAGTGTTCGTAAGAGTCAGCTTATGCATAGCAGAAAAAGGCTTCCATATTGCCAAGCCAGAACTGCATCAAGTGAAAACTTGAGGGCGAAAGCGTTTCTATCTCATACAGCTTAGTTGTTTATTCCGTCATTATGAAGATATGATATCCAAAAGGGCGAAAAATATCTCAGATCTAGAACAATATCACTATCTGTAATAACAGAAGTTAAAAATGCTGGGTAATTTTGCAACAACAAACAGATTCACAGTTTACTGTTTAATGTTCCGATTCACGTCAGGCTTGCCACTAAATATCTCACTTATTCGGGGTTGGACAACGCCTTAACACGTAAAACCATTATGGATGTAAACCTACCCGGTCAAATCAGAAGACATGACTGAAGGAGTCCGAAGTTATATTTGGAGAGCTATCGATTTGTCGAGAAGCAATTGGTCTAGGCTAGCTATTAGTTACGAGAGTTGTGCAACACGACGTATCCACTCGTGAGTGCCTGAGAGCCTTTCAGCTATCATATATCTTGAAAACCTAATGATATCGGCATCACTGTCGGAAACTTAAAGAATAGTTATTATGCGAGTTTACTAAACACTACGTTAGGATTGAAGCGTGTGTACTTTAATCGCGTAACTCAGTTAGCGAAGATAAAGAGCAATTGAATAACAAGACAAATGATTAAAACTGTTTTAAGTCCACAAAATGAGTCGTTCAACACGATATCAACTATTCTCTTGTAAAGCGCTCCAGATAAGTATGTGAGCCAAATTCAGGTTTGGTGAAGGCGATAACGACACTGTAGTATCACGACACTTTTCACGCCACTCATTCATTTCTGCTCTGTGCACATCTTTGCATACTGACATGATATACTTGATGTGCGTATACTGTAAAAATAATTATCACAGAAGTTCTATTGCCTTATGTACTTCTTTAAAACAGGTCTCAACATATTCGAAATTTTTAAATCATCGCAATATTATAACATCATCGAAGGTTCATCCTATATCAATCAGCAATATGATGGCGTCACTCTAGTTGCTTGAAGGATGGACGTTATCGGATATATTGTGCCAGAAACCGAAAAACATCTAAAATCGTCCTGATTTAACCGCTTCTGCGAATTCTTACAAATTATCGAAGTGGCACACTAATCGTTTTACGACGGCTTGGCCCTCTAATACTCATCAAACTTCATTAGTGGACGATACCGCCAAAGCGTTGTCTTGAGTTCGCAACGCAAACAATTGAAACCGGTACCTTGCAACACAACACATAACAATTTCAAGGCCTTGGTGAAATAACAGGGTCAATAGATTCCCATTATATTTTGGCACTAATATCAATGAAAACCAATTTAAACAGTGACTCTTAGATACTGTTTAGTCAAGTGTTACCTTATCATCAGTAAATTTTTGGTTTCGTAAACAGTGAAAGACGTGAGGCGCCACTCTTCATTGTAGGATAAGACATACACATTAGGAATTATTTTTGCACACGTTTAGCTGCTGCTTGCTAAAATAAAGTTCCTCAACTAAAGACACTGATTGTGACCGCGTTAATTTAAATAGGCACCACTAAACGAATGCGCTCCAATGAGCATTGCAAAAAAAATCAAGGCATGTCTTAACGTGAAAAGATCATTCGTCCATTCAAACAAATATATTTAGGCTGTCACACTAATGATGAATTATGGTTTGGTTCAGTATTGGTACATTTGTCTTTGTCACTATCAGAACAGACCTATTTCACAGATGTACATTTGCCATAATAAGACTACCCTGAACTCCCGCCCACTAATGAGGCATTTTATTACGGACCGCCTAGTATCTAGAAAGAACAAGAATATAACGAGCCCGACTGTTATTAATATGAATATAACCAAATCACAGAATATATGGCTTATCCTTTCCTATTATTCATTGTTTAATAATCATGGTCTTATGCTCCTAAGTTTCACTTTCGGTCCCCAAATCTCTCTAGAGGTTAAATGTACATTATCCTTCCTAAAAGTCATGCTTTTTTTCTATTGCAAGTAGACAGATAACTCACTAATCTTATGGATGCTGATCTACTAAGGCCAGTCATACAAAGCTCAAAATCTGGCCACAAAGTCTTGTGAGTTTCCCAATGTTTTATTTTTCTTACCCTAAAATCATTTTTTTCTACAATTTTATATCCTCTCATATCCTTTGATTTGCTATTAGTCCTTACATCTTTAAACCATTAATTATCTTTAAAACAGTGTGATATACTATGTGGACATCTAACCCATAAAACAAACTTTTTAACCATCTAATTTGATTGTAACACGGACCTAGTAGAGACAGTGTATTTCAACTATGGGCTTTGATTAAAGCAGTATTCATACTTACCACCAACGTAAGAAAGCCTAACATCACAAAAGGAGGGAGGGTGACGTTACTGATCAGCAAACATGATGGTTGGGAGATAACTTTAATCCACCCATGTCTATAGGGCAGAACATTTTATTTAATTACGGCTTTTTATGGTTCAGTGGGATGTTACGAACTTAAGGTATTAATGCTGATGTAGTGACAATGGACCATAACCACACAATCCTCAAAGCTGAATACGAGATTACTCGGAAAATAGGTATTCAATATTTAACGCGAAGAAATACCTAACGATGGAGAAGGCACGAATAATGAATTGTATAAATGGGAGTTGATCGGCATGGCTCGGCCACACAGGTGTGGTCCCTCTGAATGTTACTTTATATCTTCTATTCATATTAAATATATTGTTCTTTCTCTGGCCTAGCCTTGTTCTACATCATGTATTGGTAATTGATACGATACAGTGAGTTAGCATAGTCGATGGTGTGACGTCCACGTAAGATCTTAAAGATTAGGCAGTTATATCATGACAAATCTACAATTTTAGGATTGGGTCTATTATTAGAGGAGTACTAATATCATAGTAGACCATAAACTACACTGATTTATCGTGCAAAACATCTCATTAAATCTTGTTACGAACGTTGAATTGATTTCACTTCCTACCCAGTAATTTTATTATAAGGAAAATAGACAGTTTGGTAACATACGAAGCCTACTCAAGAACCTATGATACCTAAAAAATAATAATGCAAAAAAGTTAAAAAAGTTCCAATAGCTTCGATAAAAAAGGAAGATAGCCAATTGTATAACATAATACTGTTTCTAGCACTATTTTTTATTTTATAACCACAAATAATCCCATACTCTCAGCTCCTTTCCGAATTGCCTCCATTTGTCAGTTGTATGTCCGGTCCTAAATTGTTTATAATTATTTTCTTTAACTTAATAAAATGCTTTTGTTTAACAAATACCTTAATAAAAGAAAATTAGACTGAATGATCATACTTCAAACATTCCTTCATGAATATTGGCTACTCTGCCTCTCGTCCTTTCTTTTACTTGCTCCCTCTTTCAGCCCCCTTGAGATATGGAACGGGTGACTTCGTTCTGCACCATCCTTAAAGCATTAGATATTCCAAAAGGATATAAGGTTGTGATTTTTAGAAGCTCCCACCTTCAATGGACCTATCCTTGACCAACAGTTGCATATTCGCAACGTGTAAAACGTACTATTAGCGTGTACTTGCAAGCGGGAGCGATCTGAAACACAACACAACAGTCAGGGCCTGCAGATGCCACTCAATTAAAAACACGGCATACGAGCACAACAGAGATATATATTTTAAAATTGAATTACGCGGTTTTAGCACAAAAAAGGAAGTCTATTACAAAATAGTTTTACTCATTATCCGGCAGTTTTAGCTTGCGCAAGTCTTGATTTTCTTTTTCTAGTACGTTCACTTTTTCTTGCCGTGCAATTAGGAAAACAAACTTGCATTAGTAAAGTCACACGTAATGATTTTTGATACCGTTACAAACGCGACTTAGATATTCCAAAAGGACATAAGGTTGCGATTTCAAGAAGCTCTCACCTTCAATGGACCTATCTTTGACCATCAGTTGAACATTTGCAACGCGACTTTAATGAAGTGCACCAACTGTGATACTGACTAAAACCATAGACGAAGAAGGTTGAGCAAGTCTGGAAAATTATTAAATGATGACAGTGCCTGAAGGCTTCCGCCTTCTCTGAGATCCCTTCTGGACTTATTTTGTGTTCCAGAAATTCTAGTGTGTGCACTGCTAAAACACATAATTTGATGTATGTTCATTTTATATTCATTTAGCCCTTATAACACTGATCTCACGTGATGGTCATGAGCTGACACAGAGTAGGACAATCGGTGCTGAAGATTATCTCACTCACCTCGACTCGGATACATTTATATCCTGATTCTAGGAGACTTGTATTTCTAAAGCTCACTTCCCTGAACAAATTAACAGTGCGGGTGAATCTGTAGTGGCATTGGACTCCAACCACACGACCTTTGAAATCGAGCATATAATTACTGAAAACGTTTATATTCAACAATGGACAAGAAGGGAAGGTTGCCAATGGAGAACACGAGAGCGTTCAATTCCATTCAGTCGGATGGCATGGCTCAGCCTTGCAGGCGTGGTCATTATGTGTAACTTGTCTTTACTCACATCAAATATTCTACTATGTCTTTAGCCTAAGTTTGTTCTTTAAAGACTCCAGATATCATGTTGTTAATCGTTGCGATACAATGAGTCAGTATAGAAAGTGATGTGACTTTCACGTAAGATCTTACGGATTAGACTATCACATCATGAAATACCTACAATTTTAGGATTAGGTCTATGATTATAATAATACTAATAACCCAGTAGATCATAATTCAACATAATTTCCCAGATTTGACACTTAGTATTAGGTAGATCCGTTAACGGAATGGGGATATCGATTATATTATGCAGAATAGGAAACGTAACCACTTTCTTCTCTTTTTCTCCACACCATCATACGTAAACTCATGAATATGTATGTGGAAATTTGAAAAATTATAGGTGGCATCATCAGTGATTTCTGGTTGAAAAAACACAAGCTCTTCTCTCATATCTAGAAGAGAATACTTAAAACAGATTACCTTCTAATAGAGTAAAAACGTAGAGCAATCAGAATGAATACACTTGAGTCGTAGTAACAAAAACCAATAAACCAAAACTTATTAAAAATAAATGGCGTCAGCACTTGATGGACTACATAAATTACAGAATTTCGACACAATGAAGGATAGAATACTGCAGTTACACTAAAACACCAGCGAATAAATAAACAAGGCGTATCAAATCAACCTTCATTGCCTTCAAAGATGCGAAAATGAAAATACCCACTTTATTCTGATTATCCGCAAAAGTGCGAACCGAATTTAAGTTTATTTCCGGTACCCATTACTATTGGCCATGAGAAGAAATAACTAAACACTAAAGGGCTACGAAATGCAGATAAATAAATGATTTTTGCATATGATGCATCGATGAAAACTTTTCTGTTTTGAAAATATCCAGTACGTCCAACTTTTCATGTACTAAGAAAGTCAGACAGCCTACAAATAAACTAGCGCTATAAAGATATAAAATGGCTGCCGTCACCTTAGCTTCTCAAAACCATTTCAACAAAATTTAAAAATGTTTTCGCCAGGTGACTTTATTTCTTGTCTTTTTCAGCATATTTGGCAAATATACAGAAAACTGAGGTTCTAACAATATCAAGTTCATCAATCTCACTTAGTAAGAGTTCCAAATATAATGCGTTCATTTGTGTTCATCTAGTTCTTGCTGCCTTGGATTACCTTATACATTCATATTCTGATACTTTCGACAACTGCATTGAAAGGTTTTAAGTATCAAATGTGAACAAAAATGATTAAATGGTTCAAATGCTTATGAACGGAATAGAAGAAGCTTTAGCTTAACAGGCTTCCGCGTCTAGTGGCAGTGGATCACCAATACCTCCAGGCAGGAACCTAGACATATAACCTATAATATATTAGAAAAGAGATTGGTAACTCATAATAATATGTTATCCTGAGTCCATAAGAATAGGTCAAGTTTCCTCTTGAAGGACTCCTGAGAAGTCGTTTGGACTAGTTCAGTCGGCAGCGAATTCCAACACTTGACAACTCTTAAGGAGTAGAAGTTGTGTCTACAGTCCGTTCTGCTATGTTGTATCTCCAATTTCTGGATGTTACCCCTTAGGTTTGTATTGAGACTAAGCTGAAGTAGGTGTTTAAGGGGATGTCCAGAAGTGTTAAGGATACTGTAAGCCATCAGAAGGTCATCTCTAAGACGCCTATGCTCTAGTGGGTAAAGGTTAAGTGATTGGAGGCGCTCTTTGTAAGGTTTAAATTTGAGTCCTCGAACTGATTTCGTGGCTCGCCGCTGGATACGCTCTAGTGTCCTTATCATTTTGGACTGAAGAAGGAAATACTGTGTTTCCTTATTTTAAATGGGGATGAATAAAACTGTCGAAGATTATGTGGAAAGTTTTACCGTTAAACTGGCCAAGAATGCGCTTCAGTGTTACCAGTGCGAGGTTTTCTCGAAAGGCATTTTCGTCACAGATAGCGTAAGACTTCAAATCGTAGGGCATCAGGACTCCTAAATCTTTTTCGACTTGAGATACTACTAGAGAGGAGTTTCTTAAGTTGTAACTGTAGTCTACGGCGTATCGGAGATGGACTACTTCACACTTCGAAGTGCTAAAGATTACTCCGTTATCGTCTGCCCAACTTTGAAGTCGAGTCAGATACCCCTGAAGTTCCTGTATATAGTCTTGGTTGCGTATCTCTCCAAAGTTTCAGGTCATCAGCAAAAAGTAATGTCTGATTTTACCTGTTGAGGAGGATATTTATATGAATCAAGAAGAGAGGAGGTCCTAGTATTGAGCCCTGGGGGACCCCTGACCTTAAAATGTCGATTTTTCAGATATAAAATGAGCCAATCAATTAGAGGTGGTCTGATACCCAATCGTTTGAGCTTATTGATAAGACATATATGGTTAACCCGATCAAAAGCTTTTGAGAAATAAAAGTAAATTATATCAATTTTCTCCTTGCGATCGAGGATGCTAGTCCATCTGTCCACTGCAGTCAGCAGGTTGGTTATACAAGAGTAACCGTTCCTGAAACCATGCTGTGAGTGAGAAATTTAAGGACAGCAACTAGTCTTGTATGCCATCGCATATCAGGGACTCTATGATTTTTGAAGGCACAGAGAGAAGAGCCACCGGCCGATAACTTGAACGTTCGCTGCGTCGACCTCCTTTGAAAATTGGTGTGACGTGAACCAGCCTCCAAATCTTTAGTACTTTGCCTCGGCTTAGCAAGTGTGTGAACATCACGCTAAGCGGTGTTGCCAGGATTGAGACTGCTTCACTTAATATAACAGAATGAACCATATCTGAGCCAGGAGAAGTGTCTTATTTGGGCGCTGCAGTTTTCGGAACATCAAGTCAGCGCTGAGGTTCACTAGGGAAAATCCTGTGCAGTTGCAGATGAAGCTGTCGTCAGTATAGTTGATTTGGGTCGTTTGAAATGTCCGCGAGTATGGTCCAGCCAAAAGGTTAGCGGCGTCGCCGTCGTTATTGGTCGGACCACTAGGACCTAGCAGTTGGGAAACTCTAGTTTTGGCTTGACAAAGAGAGGCTACATAACGGAATAAGGATTTCCGATTAGAGACAAATTCATCCATAAGCTTAATCTGATATTGAAGCCTGTCTTCTCTTATAGCCCTCGTGCATATGTTCCTTATATGTTTCTATTGCCTGTACGCGCCGTTGTTACCAGTTCGTTTGTATTTTGCACAACAATGCCTTTTGTGGCTTAGCATGATGATAACATTTTGGTAAAGTACACAAATTTCGAATATCATGAAACAGAGGAACATCATGAAGCAATTTGTTAGAATAACTTAAAGGTTCTCGTCGAGTTGCAGAAAAAGCAAACAAGTATAGTTTTGGTGGTCGACTTCACGCCCAGCTCAGTGATCGATTAATTGTATGAATTAACATACAAATACTGAGGTGTTCATTTCAACATGTTAAAACTGCATGTACTAGTTATGATGCACCACATAAAACTAGCTTCCAGGATATCAAGAAATCTATTACTACTTAGTTGTACTAATGTTATCTATATTCAAGGTTGAACGTGTGGGCGCTTAATCAAAGATGAAAACATGAGAAACAATTAACCGAAAAGTTACAAGGCACTTTATAAAAATGTGCACAGCCATTGTGAATATAGATCACGTGATCCATACGTTTTTCGCCATGCCTAATATCTCGGTTATGACAAGATCGGATACATCAAGTTGGTTTGTAAAACTACTGTACATTTCGCAAATAATAATGATCAGCCTTGTAGTTCAGATCTTATTAAGCTCAGTGACTCCAATAATTATACACTATCGCCATTTGCAACTCCGAGTATATCACTTCACTTTCGTAAGATTCTATATTTGTCTCATGGTTCTTTTCATGGGTACATTGTTGATAATGGTAGTATCGATTTGTCTCATGTTACATGCTATCGACGATCTGTTTATTCACCATCTACGAAAGATCTGCTAGAAAGTTTGGTTATTCCATGGTTCATATGCAAGTTACTTACAACATTCGAATACGTTACAAGAACTCAGGTGAGTCTGTCCCAACTTCCCTTGTTAATTCTAACACTAGTGAGTAAATTCTAGACTATAGATAGTGGATACCTAGTGCACAACCGAACAGACACATGATGAACCTAAGGAGAAGATGTACAATTTATTACAGAAATCTGGATTCCCATTTTATCTATGGCGGTTGTGGCATTTGTACCTACTGGTGATTCTTTTGTACTTTACTGGGTGCTTATTACGAATTCCAAATACACTGCGTCCAGTTGTGGTCATCCATTTGTACCTGTCTTAAGTTGGGCTATTTTCTGAGTTCTTAGTTTGCAAGTCAATGCAAACACATATAGTCTTTGCCTAAATAATCTATGATATTTCGATGCATATTGGTCATCAAGGCATTCATACATATATGATGAATAATACTGAGCTCTCTTTTGCTCAGACACACAGTGACTGGGGAGTCATCATAAGCCAAAACTTAAAAACCACTGCACACTATCGTGCAATAGCCGCCAAATGTTTGAGAACCCTATGGTCAATATGTAGGGCCTTAAGTCACATATTTGGATTTTTATTTTTTAAGCTATATTTATGAGTTTTTTGACCATCTATATCAATAATTTTTACGCAACGTCATATAGTTTGCTTATCGTCTTAAATGTTCTTGCATTACACAGATGAGCTAAATAGTTATATACTAAGATCAAGTTATGTCAAATTTGGCGTCTTAAATCGCACCAAGATATCTGCACAACTATATAAATACTGAAAGTCAATATTCAACAACGATATTAAAAGTGATACTTACGTGCTACTGGCGAGATTATATGTTAAAGATGTTTAATACGGAGCAGTGCATTCAAGATGTTGTTACTTTCTTGACCTGTCTACCCAATAGCATAAAAGGGAGAACTTGTCTTGATCTCGATCAAGGCGTTGATACTTTTACCTTGGCAGGGCAAGACAATTTGTGATTCAAGCTTACTAAAGGGGAAAACGTTTAGCCTTTGAAAATTGTTTACAAGAAATATATTAACAACATAAGGCTAAATAAGCAGATAATTTGCTGAACCCATGCACTCCATTAAACTACCATTGCTTACACAAGTACTTTCATCCTGAGTAGCGGTATAACTTAATACCATATATCCAGAGCTCTGATGAATAGAAACTGTAAAATACTAAATGGTAGGTCACGAAACCGAACTTATTACCCCTAAGAATTGCGACTCTTACAAAAGGCTTCCAGCCAAACTTAAGTCCTTCGGAACCAAGAATCCATAATATTGTTGGTCGAGTTCATCTGTGACCTGAATTAAACAAATGATAAGAGACACTGGCTCTCTCTTTCACTTTTTAATAACAAGAGAAGTTTTCCAAATAAGTATTCCAGATACAGTATTGTTTATCATTTATGTAAATGATATATACAGAAACGGCCTGAAGTGACAGTATGTTTAAGATTCAAAGTGATTTTTACAAACTGGCCTTCTGAAGAGAGTTTCGGTAGTTACCATCTAACCACTTCAAGTTCAGAATCATGTATTATGGAAGACATCTCCATGAACCGATACTTTAAATAAATAAATATAGAGTTCAACCACCAATCTCAGTGGGTGACCTAGGTATAAATTACATCAGAAATCTTAAATTCGAGGAACATGTCTCACTGACTATTTCGAAATGTAGAAGATCAATGGATTTCATCGAAAATTTCTTCGTAATCGAGGATGAGCACAAAAGTATACGACCCCCCCTTGAACACTGATCATTTGTCTTCTCAAACATTGATACCATAGACAAGATATAAGTAGACAAAATCCAGAAAAGCCTCATTTGTCAGCTTCTAGGACGTGGGTCTACGTTCAACCTTAATGGCGCCGTCAGCTAAGAAACAAACCGATACTTTTCTACAAGATAATATATGACCCATGACTCTGCCCACAAATGAAAAACGACTTATGCATACCGCTAACTGTAAGACACAAAAAAGCAGTGAGTTGCGAGATTTTACAGTACCACAAAGAGTACTGTGGAAAAGACTATCACTTCATACCCGCGACTGTGATACCATAATCACTATTACCACGATAACCCTGTTCTTAGACTTTAAACTGTTTTGCACACAATCATGAGATTTACAACTATTTAGAATCTCTTCCGTTTATACACTTCTTGATTCATCCGCCTCCATAACTGTGACTTGTCTTCCTTAACCTGTTTAAATACATATGCACAGCAAGCATGTAAAATGTTACATTGAATATTCGAGTTTTAACGACATCATTCATATTTTAATATATCGAAACTTATACCCTTGTTTCTATAACAGAGGTGTCTTGTGGCATGTCAGCTTAACTGAACAACCTATATGGAAACATTCTACATCATTTGTAACACTTCAATCTTATCTGTAAAATCCAATGACTAACACGACACACTGTTATTTGAAAACACATTATTATCGTTCGTTTTTCGTCCATATGACAAACTTGATTGTCCTACAATTGCTTGATCTTTTTTCAATAACCTGTCTCCTAATTTATAATTTTACAACTCTATATGCTAGCATTTAATAACATTTATTCGGCTACCTATTTTTAGGCAATGTTACAAACGAAACCAGACATCTAACGGACTATCAGAAATTGTTGAGAATTTCATCCGTTTTACTAGTTTTCTAGTGCATTTGTTCCAACCAAAGTTTGACATTGGTTCTTTCGTAATTTTGGACTTTTGAATGTTATCTTGCATTACTTTGTACTTTGAGAATTCCGCTCAGTAAACCCAAAAATTGACGATTTTTCATTAAAACTGCTATTCTAATTATTATTAGACTTATGCATTGAGTGATATTTCGGACTTTACGAATGAAATTTGTATTTTGGACTTGTAATATTTATTTTCCTATAACTTAACCGAAAGTCATGAGTTTATCAAACAACTATCATTCAACGACGGACCAGACTAGAGATTTTAGACTGACTAGGCTTTCCGAAATACTAATGATATTCAAGTCAAAATCTTATAATTTTACCCATAGACCAGCATCACAGTTGTACAGTGTATCAAGTGAATATTTAAATTCTAGTACAGACGTTCATCTGCTAACCTTGTATATAAGACTGTATTTTTCGAGACTGGGCTTCAAAAATACAACCTAGACTAATTCACTGTATTATAGCGCAAGGATCATTATAAAAACGGATAAAAATTTTGGTGGCCGGAAATATAGTTATGGTTTCACCGAATTTTGGTTACATCATTTATGTATACATAAATCCTAATTCTAAGTCCCGATCTCTATCCATATCTTAAGTTCTATAATGGAGATGCTAAGCTATTCATTTATACTTACTGCCTTCTGAATAGCTTGATAGAATCCGACAAGGTAGTTTAAAGACTCACAAGTCCGCTCTTATACTGCATATAACCAGTGCTTGTAGCTGTTTGTTTTTCTATTCGTGTAAGACATTGCTGATCCAGGAGGCTCTGGTTAGAAATTCTAGTGTAGATAACAAAGATTATTTTATTGTCATTAGTAAAACCACTATAAGCGCTACAAAAACGAGAGTCTTCGATAAAGAACGAACTCTTATAGAAGAGCAAGCTAGTCTTATGTGAAGGTTATATATTGAGTCATTTCGACAGAGAATCTAAATATATTAGTGACTTAAAGGATCATATCATGAAAGGTCCAGTTGATGGTGAATAGAAATCATTGAAGAGGCAAATAAGGAAAGTTCAAATTGTCCCTGATACTATTGCGTAGAGCTTGGAGGGGTCGAGTGACTCGGATCCTGAATCCATACTTTCACATGCTTCATATTAAGTTGAGCTGTTTGTCTGTCTCATATTCCCGACTTATTCACCAGGTACTCATGTCAAAAACTAATAAGTTCAAGCAAGAGAGCCTATGGTAGTACTGATCCCCCGCTACGTATACTTATTAAGGTTCGTAGGGTTTGAGTAACAAAGTCTCAAGTTAACTTGTTCTCAGGAGAAAGATAATAACGATACGCGGGTGTAACTGGAAGATAGAATCAAGAGGAAAACGAGTCTGTCAGAACGAGTAGTCTGGAGACTATTTAGTGTGACTACGAACTACCACTCGCTACCTATTGAAATAAACAAGACTGGTATGGTAACATGAAAGAAAATAAGACTACAGAAGGATGCTTTATTCAGCAGTTACTAATTAATACATTCGCAATGAGTTACATATCATTTTAAATGTTCGGTCAGTGAATAAATTTGGACGAAAGTAACTAAAGTTAGTTAATAATCTAACATGTAGTATGATTTTCATAGTAAATAAATTAGTTGACTTGACTGAAAAATATGACTCACTCCTGGTTTGTATGTTTGTTTTATTCTCAACAATAACTACCACTAGGTTAACTTTACTACTATTATTTTGGTAAAATAAATGAAAAATATTATTTGGACTGGTGTTCTACGTCATGAGGAAGGAATGTTTTTCTGTCTAAAGGATGACAGGCTATTAGATCACGTCTTTCATGTTTGACTAATCTGGTTCCGAAATTAGATTCGGCTTTAACAAAAGGTGAAAATATTCCGGTAGATGTAATTTTTATGAACCTCAGTAAAGACTTTGATTAGATCTCTCATTCGGGTCTTTGAGCAAAGCGGAAAGGCTTCGTAATGGATTATACCTCAAGATCAGAATGATGAATTTCTTAGTGATAGGAGGCAAGGTGTGAGAGTAAACAGCACCTTGTTATTGCAACAATATGTGAAGGTTGAAGACTGGTGTTTGTTAGCAGTAAATTCTAGCATGCTCATGGAATGGTAAATAGATCGTTGTGACGAATTATGCAAGTAGATAATAGATGAAGTGCTTTCAACTAACATTAATATGAATAATATTTTAAAAGTCACAGCAATTAATGAGCACAGAATCATGGGTAACCAAGATGGGCGCTGCCAAAAGTTTCCTTATTTTGTAGTTAATACGTAAAGCCTGTCATAACTTGGAGGAAAATATATCTAGGATATTCTGCCCGACGTATGCGAGACCTCGTTTGAAATACCGAGTTCAGTCGACGAATCCTTGTTCCAAATATGAAACGGATATTCTGCGACGGGTTCAACGACGGGGTACCAAAACTGCAGTCTTTTTGACTTGTCTTATCAACAGGCTGGGACGCTTCAACCCATTTCTGTTATCCGACATAAGATCGTGGGGTGACGTATTACAATGTACTGAACATTGGTTTTTGTACTAATATGTTTTATCTTTCTTTTCAGGTAGTCTGAAAGGATATTCTCAGATAGTTCCAAACCAAGATCAAATCGTTTAAATCTGGAGTTGTTAATTACTGGAATTCTCTGCCAGAAAACGTAGTATCAGAACTTTTTGATACATTCGAAGAGATATTGTATCTTCACAGTACTATAAATCTCAATGGTTAACATGGGTCACTTGACCCCTTACCCTTACTCCTGAAGACTGACTGCATCCTATGTACGGGCTTACTGAGTTTTTGGCTCACATCTCTTGTCCCTTACCCTTCCAAATTTCCACAATTGTCTGCACGTTTTCCAGTACTCATAGTACCTCCAGGGTAGACACAAATAGCTGAATATTTTCATCTCATCGAGGGATTTACTTCTAAGACGATTTTAGCTATCTGACCGAGTTACGCACAACCTGCGTTGTCATATTTCGGTAGGTAACCGAATTCCATTTTACTCAAATACATCCTAATGCATGCAGAAGTTTCTCGCAAATTGACTTTGATTGATAGTTCGAAATTAAGAAATAGTACAGAGTTACACGATCAAAGGGGTTGTAATTCCAGGGCCCCTATTATATGGGAATTCGATGAGAGAATGAGAACTGTTGTCTGTGAGCTATTTACTTTGGTGCTCAGTTTTGTCAATATTTGTGTATCTAAATAAATAAAATCACTAACCTACAAAAGACAGAAGGGTGACATCACAACCTGCTCCGACCATTGCAGCAAGGTAATCCTACCAGAGCGTCATCATAGTGACGCACTTGAAAATCCTCACAGGGTTGTCCACTAATAGGAAAATACCAAAGTAACACCCCAGTTTATGCATCATGTATCTGTTCTACATGAAACTCCTTCATAATCATCGTACCTATAGCCTTTTCGATGGACAGTTGCAAGCAAATATTAGATGAGCATACAAAAGCACATGAACTTCTATCAGCCAGGTGGGATGACTAGTGGAATCACAGAGTAGGATAAAGTTGGAGTGACCAGCCTCCCCCACCCAATGTTACATGTGTTGATATTTCTTCATATGTCCCCACTTATGTATTTGTCTTAATTATCATTTCAATCCTGCCTCACTTTTCATTCACACCTAATCAGACATTCTTCATATCCCGTTACTCTGACTGTGATTAACTAAACTAATGGTAATATAATATTCTCAGTTTTAACAGTCCTATAGTCCATTGAAAAGAACATGGGAAAAATGAATAAATCAATTTATAATCTTTAATGCAATTTTTTACAACGAAGCGGGTGCAAATAATACACAACTCCCAGATAATAGTTCTGTTTATATCAAGTATTTTAATAGTGTTGAGTTCGCGAAGTTCGGCGGTAATCATGAGATTGGATGAGGTTAGACTTTTTTCTCATTAATGTACCCTAGTTGCCAATCTATGCTGAGTGTCTCGACAGTAAGACGTATGTTCTTGAAAGATTAGAGCCAAACCCAGTTACAAATACTGTTATGAATTCTGTTAGTCCTTTAAGAACAGAAGCTCAAGAACTATTAGCGTACTCGATGGTAATGTTCGTCCCAGATTTTATTTTACTGATCTTCAGAAACACGCATTAAAGTATCAATCAAACATTAGAAATTTCACCACATGTACGTTATTCATGTTACATATTTTCGGAATTAGCTATAACCAAAGTTATAAGGGATGAACCGGTAATATTAGCTCGCCTAGGATTCGTTGTTAGTTGTAGTATGGGAGGCTGGGTTCTTGGATATAAAGGTGAGTTCAGTTGTATTTTCAAACTAATCTTTACAGGCCGTCCTTTCCGCAAGTTGGCTTACGCATCTATATGTGGTTCTGTTGCAACCGTTATCTCCTTCCCTAGTGGCTCTGTATCTAACCTTAAGCACGCCTTTGATATTGGGTCGAACAAGCTCTCTGAGATCGCGAAACGGTTCAGTGTAAGTTCATCGCATCTTTTGTCATCATCGTTTGATATTTCAGTCGTAGGAGTTATGAGCCTGCACACAGTTTGGTTATCCGTGAGATAATGAATCTACTTTGCAGTGTGTAATTACATTTTAGCCTAATCAGTCATAATCTTGCAATTAAACGTTTTTTCTCCAAGTTCGTGGGTTCAGATATTTCTTCATACGAGTGGTCGAACCGCTTGCTAATGGTTTAAATTATGGTTGGCCTACGTCATATATATATATATATAATCTTAGTCACATTACTTTATCACCACGTAATATTTGTATCGCCGCATAACATACTAGCCATGATAGTCGAGGCAGAGAACTGGACAAATATTTCAAATTGCCATGTCTGAAACAACGCCACCGACGTGTACTGTAAGCAATCGAACATAAGTCCTTAGGGTAGTCGAAAATCGGTCGGTCCTTATGTAGCTGTATTAACTAGTATTCTGACCAATAAATTACTGTAGTTATTGTCAGGGTAGTGATACTCCCCGAAGTTTTATCGTGAGGTAGGTTTTAAATCCGAATTTCATTTTCCAGCCCAGTTAGTTGACATTATAGCTATCACAATTCGGGATTTATTAGTTTCCTTATTAGTATCAACTTCCTCATGAAGTAAATCAGCTTGAGAACATTCCTAATGTTTAGTTTATAGCATCTAGTAAAGCAAATGGAGACTGTATGTGGAGCATATCGCCGTACATCGAAAATATCTCTAAATTAACACTGCAACTACAGGAAAACCGAGCAGTTTTCACTACTTAGCTTAATAGTCGAGCAAGTCTAAAGCTTTCTGTTTCAATTCTTCTTAGCGCTATTCAAACTAATGGGTTGAAATGTCAACCTAATACATTTTTGTACTTTCATGCTATTTTACATTTTAGAACTAACATCTTGGTTTTTCACAGTAAACCGAAAAAACACAATGATTTTTAATTTGTCAATGAGATTGCCAGACGATAGTTAACCATCAAAAGTACTTAGGATTCAAAATTAGCTGTGTAAACTGAACCGTTTTACAAGCATATGTCTATTGCAAATACTATTTGACGTAGTGTATAATCAAGTAAAAAGAGTTATTGAAAATCAAGTTAGATAACTAAAAAACATGTATAAACGATTTTTAAACTACTGAGTATTACTTTAGAATAGTTGTTTTTATAGTTATCCATGTTTCAACAATAGGATCTTTGTGTTCAGATCTAGGTTTACATGATGTACAAATATAAGTGGATGTAAAATCGATTGTTACAAACTATGTAAATCGGATATTTTAGTGACATAACGGCAGGACTTATGGCTATTGAGGTTGCTGAAGGTTGAATATTTCATATTGAGAATTTGGTATGTGTTGTGGGAAAGTATATAATTCGGTAAAAAATAGACTCCATTTTTAGTAGTCTACATAAAGCTTGTAAAGTCATAATTCGTAATAAATGCAAAGATAACTATTCGCATGCTAATTTACTATCAAAGGAAGATAAAGCGATTCCAAATGCTTGTAGGGCACACATAGGATACGTATAATCCATTGTGAAGACGTCCTCAGAGATACGTCCAAATTGCATAAGTATGTATTCATCTAAAAAAGATAACACAAAACAAGTTCTTGTCAGTATATGTACTTGGATGGTCCACGTTGATAACATCTGAATTAAGTTGGTAGAAATCAACCAGTTTGGTGACAAAAGTAACGTAAAATCTGTCACGGCCGTTACGATGTCGCAATATGATACATACTAAAACGTTTGTATCATGAATTCTCAAAATAATAAGAATTAAAAATCTAGAGCTAAAGGATCGTCATCAGATAATCGTTTGAGTAGTTGTATTACAGTTCTTGTAAACAAATTATCAATGATGCTGTTAACGGAAAACGAGACCATGAAGGTGAGAATACCAACACTTGTCTAGTTTATTTTGTTACAAGCTTGACGAGAAATAACTTTCGACAGTGCAAACAGTGGTGGTGCCAGCCGCTAATATACCTATAGGTCTAATGGTGTCCATTCGTATACCAAATTTAACATATCCACCCATGGTTAACGCGGAAGATTCATTTGAAAATAATTCAAGTTCTCAATAGTAAAATAAACCATTATATTGTGGTCGGTCTGT
This sequence comes from Schistosoma margrebowiei, assembly GCA_944470205.2. Lineage (NCBI taxonomy): Eukaryota > Metazoa > Platyhelminthes > Trematoda > Strigeidida > Schistosomatidae > Schistosoma > Schistosoma margrebowiei. The sequence continues at coordinate 21,132,361 of OX104024.1, forward strand.
CATAAAGTGGAACCTGGTACGCATGTACATCGGTCCGAATTACCACACCTCATTAACACGGAGATGAAGTTGTCAAGTTGAATCTCAGGACAGTGTTAGTAACAGTATCATTAGTAACCGAACAATCAGGAATTGAAGGAAGACAAAGAATGGATGCACGTGTGCTACTGCTAACGGTTTCCAGCTATTTCATTCCAAGTCTGTACCTATTAGTTACGACAATCAGGCGGACGCCAACCAGGTAGTCTACAACCGTCCAGTCGTCGATGATTTTATGGATTGATGTCATGCTTTCAGTTGGTCCACTTCTGGCTCCGGTCTACTCTCACACTACACGACATCTCCCGTCGAGTTAGGCTGTGGTTGGGCTTACGTAACACGTCCCAACTACCTGTTTAAGATTTGCTACCACATCAATCGACTCACCATCCTTATCTAGTACCGTGTTTCTAGCCAAAGCATTGCTTACTCAGTGGTCACGAAATACAAGAGGAATGCTTCGAAAACACCGACGATCGAATATTAGTGATCTACAAACATCCTTTATTCCTAATGGTCATTATCATGTTGTAGAACTATTGCAGAGCAGATACTAGTTGGTATGTAAAGCGTTGATTGAATAAACGACGTTTTCAAAGTTCGAAACTCATGACCCTGGGCTGCAGCTCGAATGCAATCGAAACAGAGAACAAACCTGTAGATAACCTATACGTTTTGATGGAGAGGTGATATTCCAGCTTCAGTGTTAATCGGTAGAATTTGGGTTTAAGACTAGCAAACAAATTCTGACAACACCCCCACCGCGAGAAGACAGTGAGTAGGACTTCCCTGACAGTGGCCATATAAGAAGGGGAAGCTGACTCTCCTCACCCTCTGCCATACTGAAAATGCGTCAAGCTTAATAGACATGAATATGATTATCGACATGTAAGTTCGGTTACTTATTCCTCAAGACACTATTTAGTCCCACCGACTATTTCTATAGCAGCGTCTATCCCCTACGGTTCTTCAGCAGTCGGGTCACCTCAGTCAGCTAAATTAGATATTGTTGTCACCTAAGGTCAGTCATTCAACTTTGTCAGAAATATGTTAGACTCATTGTATTCCAACTTAAGTGTGATTACGTGCCAGTATTATTACTAACAGTGTATTTTCATGTGAAAATCAATAATGTAAGGATATTTTTCGATTTCCTACAGTCGTGTTATATGTTAGAAATATTGCTCCTGAACCTTGACATATGGGTTTAGATGATCATGTATGCCCTCAAAAAGTTACTCATACGATGGAACCAACTAATCCCTTCACAACTTCGTTGGTGGCATGATTGCACCAAGGAAGTTTTTGAAATACGACTGACAAGATAGACTTTTCTAGAAATGTAGTAATCGAAATCTTACCGTCACTTCTGTGTACGATTTGGAAGTTCTTCACCGAAGCTTGCGTGACGCGACCATGAAAATTGAGCACGTATGATTGGGTCTCTGAAAATGTAGAAGCGAAGAAGAATGAGTCTATGTATTAGTAAATATTAACCAACCTGGCAGTGGGGTCTTTTAAGATCAACTGGTAATCAACACAATGCATACGTTGAACTGAATGCGTAAACAGCGGCTACAGGTATCATCTAGGATAAACTAACATGTTTCAACTCGGTAAACAAAGTCATTGTAATCATAGCTTCGTAGGTAAGATTATTAGTGAAAGAGCTCAAGTGAATAAGCTTAACGAAAATTCGAAAGGGAACAAATATTCCACCTTAACCGAATGTTAGGAAGGTTTTATAATTGAATATAAATCCATTACCAATTAAGAAAATGTGAGTTGGTAACTAAATTTAATGTTAACATTAAGAATAATCGTGGAAATGTCGTACAAACACTGGACACGAAGACTAGCCTCGTTCTTCTAAATTCTTATGGCTAACGGTATGTTAGGAGCGAAATTGTAAGAAATAAAACATGGGATAGCACTTGCTAGATAACCTTGAGGGTTAAGCATCTGCCCGACCGAAGCTGCTACCTTGACGCGGTGGTCGGGCTTGCCTGTCGTGATGACCCAACCGAGCTATATTGGCTTGAACATATGTTCCTGTAGGTTCTACCATGCCAGGCAGGTCGATTGGTGAACGGTAAGACTAAAAGCAGCAACTCAAGGTCTGAGGGCGAAGTCGTACTGCTGAATGTAGAGGGGTGTGGCAGCAGTAAGGCGTTTCCTCCAGACAACCAGCATCTGCAGCAATGCTGCCTTCTCACAAGAAAGGAGGGGGTTAGAAAAGATCGACCCTAAAAATGTCACACCTTACCTCACGGATTTCCGTCTCCGTCGGTAAGGCCCTTTGAAGAACGGAGCTAACACATCAAAAGCCTCCCACAAAAAGACCGTGCGCGACCGGTTTCAAGCAGTTGTCCCCTGGGCTCTGCGGTCATGCTCCCAGGTCGTCAAGACCAACACTAATCCAATTTCCTTTTCAGGTTGCCCAAGAAATACCCTTCCACGGTGTGGGCAGCCGGGAAGTGACATCAGCCCTCATACCCGTAACAGCACAATAGACCAAGTTGGTCACATTCAAATCCTTCCTACACCTAATACCTCTCTTATCTCCATGACTAACCCTCCTCACGTCTCTTTATCACATCGCACCGCTAGGGCAAACGATTCGAGTACGTGGAACGCTATTCCTGGTCTCCTGAGTTAGTCAGTCAGTAACAACGTAGAACTTCGTACGTACGTACGTACATCAGTTCGAGTTGCCACACCACCTTAACACAGAGATGCAGTTGTCGATCCAAATCCCGCAGTGGTAGAGGTACCAAGAGTGTAAGCAGTGACCTGGAAGATTAGGGTTTAGAGATGTTATTTAAAGAGTATAATACAGTGAAATAAATTTGGAAAGAGGAACAAAGGGATATGAAGAATTCAGAAGATTAGAATTCGGGAGAACACAAAGAGTGCATGCACCTGCGCCATGCTCTAAACTACACGTAGGAGCTTTTAACGCCCGAACACTGTGCCAAATAGGACAGCAGGCTTCCTTAGTTAGGACTTTAGAATCTCGCGCCATCGATGTGTGCTGCGTCTAAGAGACGCGCATACAAGATCCGAGTAGCGTCATTCATCTGACCTCACCATGCCAAAATAAAGGACCGACTCGATTCACACTTCGTGTATCTGGAAGCCCTGATTCTGCTTCCCGAGTCCTCGCCGGCGTAGGTATAGCATTGAGTCCTAGGGCAGAACTAGCTCTCTTAGACTGGATCCCAGTAGACAGTCGTTCGTGAGCTGTCCGACTGAACAGAACAGTAAGAATCCGGAAAGATAGGGACACTCATCGTTGCCTCTTCGTCGTTTCTGCCTATTCTCCCACTGACTGCAGCTCAGATGATGTAAAAGATGAGTTTTACAGAAAGCTTTCCGACCTTCTCACAAAAGCTAGGCGCTCTGATGTAGTAATAGTGGCCGGTGACTTTAATGCTCAAGTAGGTAAATTAAGCAATAGGGAAAGACACCTGGGTGGATCTTATAGTGTCGTGGCTCAAAGAACAGATAATGGCGACCGTATGTTGCAGCTATGCTCAGATAATCGCCTGTTCCTTGCAAATACTAACTTTAAGCATAGGGAAAAACATCTTTTAACATGGCGACCCCCTAATTCGTTCCAACGTTGGACCCAAATAGATCACATCGCTATCAGCCACCGATGGAGGGGCTCGATAGAAGACTGTCGCTCATTCTGGAGCACATGCTTAGATTCAGACCATGTTCTAGTGCGAGCGCGTATTTGCTTGCGTCTTACTGGACGTATGAAAGACGCTGCAAGGAAACCTCTTAGGGTCCTACTTAATGATAGTCAAGCTAAGAGTATATTTCAGGAACAACTAGGAAAACAGTTAGGCAGCTATGTATGTGATGCCCACCTCGAGGCAGCATGGAATGATATCCGAAAAGCTGTGGAAACAGCAGTGATATCTGCTAGTAAGGTAAACCAGAAGGTTAGAGAGCAACACTGGATCTCAGCAGCATCTATTGCACTGATAGATGCTCGGAAACTCATTCCACCTGGCTCTGAACATAGTGAAGAGCGGAGTCAGCTTAAGCGCAAGCTGACAAGGATCGCCAACAGTGGTGGGTAGCGAAAGCGATGGAAAAGGCAGCGGCAATAGGTAATAGCAGACTCGTTAAAAAATCCGGTATTAGGAACCCGACCGTTAGCGAAACATTCAGAGAAAGATGGACATATTATTAATTCTCAATCCAGGAGATTGGATCGATGGGCAGAACACTTCAGGGATCAGTTCAACTGGCCTTCAGCCACACTTCGGTTTCCCACGATCTCTAGTCAACCTGAATGGCACGTTAATGCAAGTCCTCCGTCTCTTTACGAAGTTGAAAAAACCATAGGAAATCTGAAACGAGGGAGAGCAGCAGGCCCTGACAGGTTTAACCCTGAGATTTTTAAGGATGCTGGTCCAGTATTAGCAATGATATTAACCGAGGTCTTAGGTAGAATTTGGGAACTGAACGCAATCCCATTTGACTGGTCTCAATCACTGATTGTGCCAGTTTTTAAGAAAGGATAAAAGTCCCCTTGTGACAATCACAGAGGAATCAGTTTGACTAATATAGTGTCTAAAATATTAGCCTCAATAATACTTCGACGCCTAATCAAAGCTCGTGAAGAGCAGATTAGAGAAAACCAGGCCGGTTTTTGACCTGGACGTGGTTGTATAGATCAGATATTCACACTACGTCAGGTTCTAGAACACAGACACACATTCAGACGCCCCACAATGGTGGTGTGGCAACTCGAACTCGTACGAAGTTCTACGTTGTTACTGACTGAAGCATCTGCCTCAGTTTAATGACACAGTATGCGAGGATAGGGTTTCTTATTGTTCGTTACTATTCTCCGCCCGACCGTCATGCGTGATGTTTAGAGGTGCGATGGATAAACTTGTACAGTTTCGTTGACTCATTTTTGAACAACAATGAAAGGATCAGAGGCTTCTTAGGTAGACAGTTATTTCGCCTTAGTTTCTGTTATAGGTGTAGGTTTTGTTAGAAATTCCGACAAATATAGATTTCTGCTCAGTAGGTCACAGATAGTTTTTAGGACGCTCTCGAAGTTGTCTTTACAAACAGCTCCAGCTCTTCGCTGTTGCACTTATAAAGAACTGATATGCTGGAAATCACTTGAAGCTCCAGTGTTTTTTTTCAGACAACTGGAAATCTTGGTGACCGGATTCTTCGTACATCCGACCGTTTCAAAAAGACGAATACCATTATGTTGTTGGTACTCTTAATACTGTTGCTTAATATGAGCATCTAAGTCAATCCTAAAAAGTAGACGCATCGTGTTCGATGGATCACCAGTTAATCCCTAAAACAATCTAGAAGCTACTGTAAAGAATATGTTACTTTTTCTGGAAGTTAATAGGAACAACGTACTAAAGACAGTATGCTATATGTAAACAGGAGAGTAAATAAGGACTAGATGAGCTACAGTCTAAATTACGATGTACGTAGCTGCTCAATGGGCAGCAATGATGAAATGACCTCTTCATAAGGGTAATTTATCACAGGAATAAAGGAATACCACAGTCACTCAAAACCATAAAATAGGATATAGACATCACCCATCAATATAAATACTGTGTGACTTGGGAACACCGATATCGGAATACGAAATAGTTCCTTTGGAAAAACTATTGTGATCTTAAAACCCTAAATATTAATAGTCAGCGTATCATATCGTTATAAAAACGGTAGAACAACTCGTTCCTCACTAGGAGATGAAGTCCCTAGATAACAGTGAATCTGCGTATGTATCTTATGTTGCTTTCAGCAAAGTATCAGGGAGGGTCCCACAGTCCATGTTTCTATTGATACGTTGGGAATTACAAATTTCTGGAGATCCACTCATAAATCAAGGAGTAACAACCAGCTCTTGAATCTCCTGTAAACTGACGCATATCAGGCCCCCACAGAGCATAATATTGGTTTAAATAACTCTTGACCGTCAGTCAGTCAGCTACAAGGTAGGACCAGGCACATATGTACATCGGTCAGTTTTAATAACTCATTCTGCATACAAATATGCTACCTAGTATGTTCATAACTTTAATATAACTATACAAATGACGATGAACAAGTATTTAGAGACTATCTTGTTATTGTTTATTATCCAGCTACGCTTGTTTACCACGAAGATTCGAACAATTAAAAAACTTGGAGAAACATTTCAGTCGTTAGTTCTCAAAGTTACTTGGGAGTTGCAATCAGAATTCGATAGGTAGGATTGCTTTTTGCTTACAGTTAGAGATCCTAGAACAATATAGTCGTCAAGAAGGACATTCACAAAGACATGAAAATTTGTTCCACATGCTTATATATCTCATGACAACAGTTTAAAAGATCGATTATCTACTTGGCCAATAAACAGTTTGGCATTTCAAAGCACATAAAAGGTTTTTAGTTCTGATGAGATAAACAACGTGCAGATTTTTTTCCACTAACTTCTTTTTTACGAAAAAACGTGAAGGAATACTAAATAAAGCAAATCCACGGTGGAAGATCATATTCGGTCCTAACAACGTTGTACAGGAAATATAACTTTCTAAATCGAATTACTTACAAACAGCTAAAGTTTTATGGCCTTAGCTAAGTAAGTGCAACTTTTATCCAACAGACATACTTTCTGCAAAAACGAGAAAATGGAAGCGCAAGTTTGTTAGTGGTTTAAGGGAGATTAATGATTCATCGAAGAATTGGTCAACTGAAATTTTGAACCATCAGTGGGAAAAAAGTGAATTTGAATGGTGCAAATGAAGTTCCAACCCGTTTAGACGACCGGCTACCACAAAAACCCAGACCATAACGTTTTACTGACATCCCTTTGACACGCAAGTGAGATCCGGGAGTAGTAGTAGTCATCCAAAAAATCAACATACTTTTGTACAGGACTTTCGAGGGTGAAACAGTCCTTACACAAATTATAGCAATCTGAAATGAAAAAGATATTCTGGATGTCAGTTCTGACCCATTCGAACCTTTCTCATGTACACTAAGATATAAAATGCCCCCCTGAAGTGGTAAGAGAAATTGTACATTTCCGTTACTTCTATCTGAAATCCTACGAACTTGAACCTACCACGAAAGAATTTCAATCTTACCTGAATGACAAACAATACAATCAGTAGCTATATCGAAAACGACGAATAAAGACACACATGTCATAAAAATGCTCTGAATATGAACATTAGATTTCGGTGAGCATTCTACAGCATCATGACGATAGTCAATCAATCTCGACAGACTGGGAATACTTTGCCGCGTAAGCCATTTGAAAAGATGCTGTAGAACATTACTATTACGCTCAACATATTTAGTGATGATTTACTGTATCCAATTTTCGGACTCCAATAGCTAACACTTTTATGCCAGCTGTGAAAATACCTTTTGGATAAACAGATTCGCAAAGTTTGGGGTCTTTGTTTTTCACTTACTGATTTCCTGAATGATATCTTTTGCTGTATACAAACAAATACTGACAGATATATTTGAGGTGGTCAACGACTCATTGAATTTCATTTCACGTATACAATAGACTGAAATCCAACAGTTAACAGCGTTTATCACAACATTACACTACTACTATATTATGACAGAGAATTCATAAATAAGTTTTGTAAACATTATTCATAAAGTACATTATATCTCAGAAATGTCCAATCGTACAGTCGTTCTTATGATTACAGACCACAGTTTGTTTTTGCTTGGATCACGATTAATTTCCAACAAGAAATTAAATGTCTACTATTTTAGGCCAGTAAACGATAAACAAGAACTATGCTCCGTTTTTTGGACAATACCGTTTTGAAGGACGAATCAATATACATGTTGCCTTACCTTCGTTCCAAACAGGATTCTTGTTTTGTAGTTGTAGAACGTTCTGCATATCTTTTCTCCGCCATGAGTCGATTAGCCAGGTAGTATCCTAAATGAACAAGGAATATTTGCTAATTAAAGATGCCATAGTGTTATTGTTAATTTGAAAATCACGCTTGATGAATCAACGGAGATGTTTATAAAAAGGAACTAAACTGAAGCATGAACTGCTTTAGAAATAAGTGCGTACAATTCAGCTTAGAATTACAGTTCTCATTACTAAATTTTGATTATTGAACAAAATAGGCATAGATCGATTACGTTATATCTTTCAAATAACTGAATAAGAATACGTTTATACATGAGTAAGTATAAATTCAGAGATAATAATTTCGAACTTCAATATAAGTATTTATAAACGAGATGTGACTAGACAATTATTATATTCATGTAAAGAGAAAAATCAACAATACATAGCAATATCGAGCACCAGCGACGACGAATGTCTCGTTGCTATAACATACTAACCGACTGTGGTAAAAAAGTGACACTAACCACCATTTAAATATAAATGAGTGAGCTCAGCGCAAAGGCAAATTAACGACACCAGATTACGAATTGAAAGAGCTAACTCTAGAATGGTTATTCCAATATGACAGACATTTCGCATGCTAATAGTGTCATTTTTAAGCATGACAACCTGCACAAAACTTTATTATCACAAAAATATTATGTCGATATTGAGTTTAAAAAAATGGTATATTGACTAAGGACATACATTTCCAGGACATGAAAAGTGCTGACAAGTAGCACTTAAGCGCGGCAAAATAATAGTCATTCTCCTTGGTCCTTTGAAACCCAGTACGTTTGTATCCTGAGAAAAATGAGTAAAGGTACAATATCAAGAAAATCATTTCCAGGATTGTGGAATGAAAGCTGGTTTATTGATAGTAGACTCCATGTTTAATCGGGCAAAAATTATCATTATTAAAGACGTTTTAGACAATATCGCACTTAATTTTTGAAAAACTCAGCCATTTTAACCTTAACGTTTTAGCTAATAAAATGTTTCTTCATTCATACACATTCGTAAAACGTACACAAGTAAATAACCAGTTACTCATTATTGACTGAAGTATTACCTATAATATCCTGTCATTTTACGAAATTCGCATGTTAAAGCTGCTTTATGGAGTGTACCTAGAAAAATAGATATAATGTTCACTGTATCTTTTTATCTGAATGGGGATACAGAAGTGTTCATCTATGTTAATTTCAAAGAAGGCTTTTAGTACATTATTGCTAGTCATGTTTTTAACATTTGCTTCAAGTTCATGTTTTCGCTATCATCCGTTATATTTGTGACAGGCTTACTAAGGCAGTTTTAGGTATATAATGAGAACTTGACTCAATGTATTTCCGCTCAATTTACCAAACTTTCTCGTCCACAGAGCGGTAAGAAATCGACAACACGAAACATACGGAATATAACAGGAATGAGACAAATGAAACCAATCAAAATTCATTATCTATGTTCCCCACCCATATGTTTCGAGAAATTCACATAATCTATCCTGGAACCTCCATCACTTGACATGGCTACTTCCAACAGTCAACGGATTTATGGATTAATCCCATTTTTCTGTTTGGTAGGTCCTAAGCATCTATAGACCTACTCCTCTGCTGGTCGCCATTGCTCATCAAAAACCAGTTTCTAGGATTCGTGACGTAATTAGGTCTACAGGTACTGATAATAAAACTTACGTATATGATTGCAGCAAGCTCTTGCATATTATGTGTCTTAGTAGTTGTCGTTGTCGAACCAGAATCATTTACCTTATCCCCTGAATTTAAGGATTCACTATCTCGTGATTTTAATTCACAGCCATACACAGTAAAATGAGTACCCAGAAAGTTGGAGCGCAGTTTCCCGGCAAAACTAATTGCATCACGAGATAAATTGGTGGCATCACAAGAAATCACATAGTTGCTCGTTGTTGATCGCTTGCGACGCCTGGCTGCAAGTAAGAAGAACTTACAGGCTTCTTTTTCAAGATGAAGATAATATGATGGAAAAATTCCACGATCGACACCTCGTTTGTCTCGTGTAATACGACAACGTATGGTCACACCCTTTAAAGTCAAAAAATTAATTGGAAATTAAGATACAAGCAACTTCTGAATTACAAACGATAAAATGTTATTTCGAGAATCCTGAAATGAATCAAAAATTTCATATATACACCCAAGACAAGTGGTACTGTAATGAAAAGAACACGGGTGGGGTCAGTCAGCTACAACGTAGGACCAGGTACATATGTGCATCGGTCCAGGTTGCCATACCTAATTAGCACAGCAAGATGAACACCGGATTCATAACAGTGGTTAGGTCAAAAGTGGTAATATATAGGAGAAAGATTGCAATAGGGATATAGTATAGGAAGAAATAATTAGTTAGTAAAAAGAAAGATATGAAGTGATTTTAATCTCTTAGTTTAAGGGAAGACAGCGAGTGTATACACCGACGCCATTGTGATCAATTCTGAGCTATGTCACCAAGAGTCTCCAACCATCGATTACGAAAATCACGCGGACCCCAACCAAGTAGTCTGCATCTACCAACATGGCTCAGACTAGAAGTTAGTGACTTCAAGCACTGATGCCACGATTTGGTTTGGCCGCCCCTAACTTTCTTCCAACCATCCCCTACACCAGTTAGCATTGCACGTCGCGGTAATCGGTGTTCAGGCATAGGTAACACGTGGCCCAACCATCTTAGTCGATGAAGATTCACAACCTCATCAACTGATTTACCATCATTCCCCAATACCCTGCGTCTAATCTCACTATTACTTATCCGATGATCTTAGCAGACGCCAGCAATATTTCTAAGGCATCTGTGGTCAAATACTAGTAGCTTACGAGTGTCTTCTACTCTTAAAGGCCATGTTTCGCTGCCGTAAAGTAAAAGAGAACGAACTGCCGCGCAGTATACTCGTCCTTCTATAGATAGACGGATATCTCGCCTTCGCCAAAGGTGACGTAAGTTGGCAAAATCCACACGGGTGGGGACAACCGAATGTATTTAACACAAAATTACAGGACTTGTTAATAAAATCTAACAATCATAAAGTAAATGCTTAATTTGCGAAATGTCCACCAATTGTTTCAAAGTGACTTATACTTCATTGTTCTTGCATTTTCATACAAATTGCATTTTGTTTCCATTCTTTACTGTTCGATCCTCTTGTCTGCTGCCAGATTTTCTGTTCACAACTAACACCATATACTACTTATGTCAATATAAGTAACACACACCACAGTACTACAGAGAATCAAAATGGACTAGTGCGGTTATTGAGAATTATCATTTATTTTTTAGAACTTGAAGATTTCTGGAGAATCAGATACGATAGTATCTTTTGGGACTGAAATTATTAGCATGAGAAATTGAACAGGTTTTGCTCATTAAAATAAATCTGTATTACTGATCATGAGCTATGTACAGAAAAAAGTAAAATGGACTCCAAACAGAAGTCATGGTATTTATAATACATCAATTAAATTGTAAGAAATGGTAGTGAAAGTTCAACTTAAAAGAATTTGAAACAATGTTATTGGATTTACTTATGACTGACTGAAGAACTAGCAGCTCAGAAGTAACAGTTCATCATTTCACAAAATAGTATGATAGTTACCACATGTGTATATGTTAACGTTGTAATAACTAGTATGTAATGAACGATTACCCTTGTCAAATATTAAGGTAATATAAGTCAACTTTTAAGTGTTGTTTTATTTTAACTGATTCCAATTAACTAACCAACTTTCCCAATGATAAAATTCTGGAAGCCAAAGTGAAGCATGCATTATAGAGGTGGGCATACGTTTTTGTAAAGTGATTCAATGATTACAGGTAGAACAGGCGGGGGCGACATACAGAATGCTAGTATATTTTCAATTAATAAACTGAAGTGCATCAACCATTAAAAAGACTAACATTTAATTACACAATTATCAGCGTTAACAGTATCGCATTATCAATAAAATGAGTATGAATATGTAGTTTTTTACTGGTTCATTGTATTCAGGACATATTTTGTTTGAGACAGCAAAATAAGTCCTTCGGATAAAATGTTTCAAGATTTTAGTAAAAAGTGTCACGTTCAAATTATCTCATACTTAGCAGCTTTCACGGTTAATCTCGTACACCGCTATTTTCCCACCTCTGGTCCATAATTATAAATGAAAACAGAAAAGCCATATGGTAAGTCCAATTTAAGCTGGAGTGACCTACAATCAGTAAGTCTACCATTTATTTAGCTAAATCCAATACCCATGTGTCAATTCTAGGATCAATTTATCTAAATACATCTGAGTTGTCTCGTATCTAGTTAGTAATATGGCTTTCTACAGAGTACTGCCTTTTCTCTTCCTTCCCAGTTTAGGACGATTATGTGTATAGGCTATATGCAGTAGCTAAGTTGAATGATTGAACATAACAATGGCAATTTGGAAATAATTGGATAATTGACAATATAAAATAGTTCTGTTACATTTACCTGAGGAGCAGGTTTCATGATGAATTCTTCTAAGTTCCTAGTTGGATCTAAAAGTAAGGACTGAGGTGCCTCACCATACTTTACGTCTTCACATTCCTGAGTAACGTTTGTCTAAATACGTGAAACATTATACACTCATTTTTATCAATGTACTCAAAAATCGACTACACGTTAAGGAAGCAATGAATTAAAGCAAAAATGCAAACGTGGGATATTGGTAAGGTGTCATAATTATCGAAATTTCTTATAGAAATTCTTTTTTGTCTTCATTTTTACAATAGGCCACAAAATATTATAAAATAGGCTGAATTCATTTAGTATGAAATGATTAGTATACCGGATTGGAACCAAAGTATTTTGAATAAAAATAAAGTTAATTTGGCACAAAACATGGGTAAAACAAAACTTTATACTTTTCTATATGAGTGAGAATGAGAACAAACTTAACAGTTATCTATAAACTATACATTAAGAATTTCCCTAAAAAGTTTAATTTCATATTTAAATGGTTTCTAGTAAACGACCAAAGACAGTGTGGTACGAATGACAACATAATTAGTTACTTTGAGGTACTAATGATTCGCATATCAAAAAACGTAAACTGTATCGTTAGTCGATTCAGTTTTTAAAATACAGAGGATACACGAAACATATGCTAGGTGAGGTTTAGCGAACAGTTCGATGGACTTCTATTGTTATGCGAGTCAGATTGGTGAGGCAATACATTATCGGTGAAGCATGAATTTACAATGGAAAGTTATCTCAGTGATGAAAACATTTTAATACATGATGTGACGTATCAGTGGCAACAGCTCCTCAATGAATCACTTATTTGAAAAATAACCCTAATTCTTTTCATTTTGTATCCAATTAACTGTCGCCTTTTGTGGTCATTAAGAAGTGTGACAATTTTTCATATGAACTTAATACAATAATAGCCTTTGAGATTTTAGTAGGTCAATATGAAGTATTTTATGAGTCGGAATTTCCTTATTTCACATCATATTGTACACAGATTGTCTGGAGACTCATTAGAAAACTACAACAACTAGATGACAGTGAAATAATTATACTCTCATTTGTGAACTATATCTTACGGAGGGTAGTGAAATAGTTTGAGCAGAGTTCCTATTTTGAAAATGTTACCATGTTTGAAGAAGAATCCCAAGATCTCCTAACATTAGGTTTTCCAGAGTGATTCACATCAAGATCCAATATTTGGGTTAAAATTGCTTTCTGGCAGTGGTTGTCCGATAAGTCTAAAGAATTTTCAAGGGTCGTTAAGACTTGTTCGACATTCGACTTATTCGCTTTAATGGCATTGCTAACGTATTGCATAGTTGTCAAAGAACCACTAAGTAAAGATGTATTCGACCGATTCACGAGAACAGCTAGTGGGGCATGGACTTTTCGGCCATTACGAGAATTCTGATAACTACGCTCCTGATCCAAAGTCTGCAAAATATAGTTGAGGTGACTTAATAAATTCCATCAAAAACTAACTTTACAATATGCGGATAATTTATATGCTTTACCAATCATTTTACTGTGAGAAGGAAAGCCCTAATCACCTTCAGTACTGATTCATCTAAAGATTCAGCGTTAACACATAAGATAATTTATTTGTGAAGAATTCTTAGTATGAGGAAACAAAGTGGAGATGGGAAAATTATCAACTTTGATTCAGTGAACAACATCAGATACTTCGCCAAACTTAACAACTTCGTATTAAAGGTATTAACGGAAACCACATTGGTGGCTATTTAAGGATGATAAGTAATATTTTGAATCGTCATGTGTAAAGTAGGCTTTTAATTGAACGGGCCTCTTATAAATGGGTGTATAAATGGAAACGAGAAACTATGGAACACGTTGTTGTGTGGTTCAGGATATATATCTATAATGCATGTATTCTGAACAACTGATTTGTGGAATTTTAATATTATCCTAATCCATTCAACGCATTAAATGCGAACTTGCACAGTGTGAGTTTTAAGCCTGAGTACATGGTTAGCTTTATGCTGTTCTCGCTGATAGTTCGGGACAGAATTTTCGGGTGAACAAATCAGTGTCACTGTATATCTAATGTGAGTTATGTTAGTAGCGTTCTCGGTGTAAGTAGAAAATACAACAGTTTCCATTACCATTGCTATCGCACAAAGCACCAATCAGCTTCATAAATATTTCTTTTGTTTTAAATAGAAAAATTCAAATATTCATGTTACATTATAAACTCAAAACTGGTATGTGATATACAGGACTAACCTTCTCAACAAAATTCGCATTATTACCAGTATCCGGGTTTTCGCTGTTGTATTTGGTAAAATTCGTGACTCCGCCATAACTATCCTTATGAAGATGACTATTGGGATTGTCAGATATCTTCACTACTTGTTTCTGAGTCATAAAACCAGAGTGAGACACCGCAGTTTCATTTTCCCCATCATTATCCTCTAGAAAATTCAAGTACGATATACCGAGAAAGACTTCAGTACTAATAGTGAAGATCAAACGAACACAAAAAGCCTGAGATCTGGCATGTGTATATTATGTACTTAAAAAGAACGTAGAGTGAACAGCTACTTAAAGTGAAATTCTAGATCATTTATATTCATTTTACATTTTACTCTAGAACTAGAATCTAAATGATAACCAATAGGTTGGTGATAAGATAACCGACGCATAACTTTTATACTTTTCATCATTAAAGAATAATTTTCAACATTAGCTTTTCGTAACAGCACTTCGTGAAAATAATTAGCGTATATGAAGATACACTGGTTCCAAACAATCCTTAATAAATGTCTGAGAAACATTAATCAATCTGGTCATTTTACTGATAATCAACTAAATAACGCACACCTTTGTGAACTTCTTTGATACTTTTTAGTTGGTCATGATTTGTGCATCAGGTCTACATTCTATCTTTTTCGTAGTACAAGAAGGTACCATGCCATATTATGGTAAGATGTAGACGTGAAATTCTCATGAAAGTTGATCTCGACAATGGAATCATTTTCAGAGACTTTTTCCCGAATATATGTAACCCGAAAACTTGCACTGACATAATATAGGTGTTGTGTATTTTGGATTATTCTGTACACATCAAAACACTTTCATTAATATATTTGTGGCTAAAGTCGTATTTTGACTAGATTGATATCATCTTCAGGGAATGAATATACATATGGTAATCTAAAACAAAATCCTTTAACTTGTCAATATTCAAATCTCTAAAATATATAATTAAATCACATATTAGCAATGTAGAGGCTATAAACCTCCTAAAATCAATAAGCAATCATGGATCTATCCCAGCCAGAAGCACCAATCAAAAACATTAAGCCAGAAATGTATAAAGAATAGAGTAGTTGAGTGATGATTTTTCATGTGTAGAAACCTAAACTGCTACAACAGAGCCCTTCGATAAGTAGAAATAAATTATGTGTGTACCAAGCAAGTGTTCGGTAATTATCTAGATGATGCAGTAACACTTCATCATATCACCTAATGGTAGCTGAATTTACAGGGGTTGGACTTCTACCGGGAGGTTCACTTGTTGACTTAAAATATGCTGATGACATAGTTCTATTTCGTGAAGACGCTGACAAAATGCAGAGTCTTCTGACCACTCTAAGCAACAATGCAAGCATGTTCGGGATGCGATTCTCTCCCTCGAAATGCAAAATGTTGCTTCAGGACTGGGTTACATCGACACCCGAACTAGTGATAGGGAGTGAAGTAGTTGAGTGTGTCGACCGCTTCACTTATCTTGGAAGTCTCATCAGACCTTGTGGTCTGGTGTGTGACGAAATTTCAGCACGGATACAGAAGGCTCGACTAGCTTTTACCAGCTTGCGTCATTTATGGCATAGGCGAGATATCCGTCTATCAACCAAAGGACGTGTTTACTGCGCAGCAGTTCGTTCCGTCCTACTTTATGGCAGTGAAACATGGCCGGTAAGAGTAGAGGATATTCGTAGGTTACTAGTATTTGATCATAGGTGTCTTCGAAATATTGCTCTTATATGCTGGGACCATCGAGTAAGTAATGCAGATGTTAGGAAACGGGTACTAGGTAAGGATGGCAAATCAATTGATGACGTGGTGAAACTTCATCAGTTGAGATGGCTGAGACACGTGTTACGTATGCCCAACGACCGACTGCCTCGACTTGTGATGTTCAGTGGTGTAGGAGTAGATTTGAAGGAAGCTAGGGGCGGCCAGACCAAAACATGGCACAAATCCATGAAATCACGGACAAGTGGACTGAGTCATGTTGTTAGGTGTAGACTACCTTGTTGGGGACCGCGAGATGATAGCAACCGATGGTTAGAGACCCTGAATGACATGGCTCAAAATCGTTTGCAATGGCACAGGTGCATCCACTCTTTGTGTTCCATCAAATTCTAATCTTCTGAATTCTTCATGTCCCTTTGTTCCTCTTTCCAAATTTATTTCACTGAATTATACTCTTTAAATAACATCTCCAAACCCTAATCTTCCCGATCACTGCTTACACTCTTGCTACCTCTACCACAATGGGATTTGGATCGACAACTGCATCTCTGTGCTAATGTGGTGTGGCAACTCGAACTGATGTACGTACGTACGAAGTTCTACGTTGATACTGGCTGACTGACTGAGCTGAATAACGCTCAAATATTCATGGAGATAATAGAGCTGTTAGGAGGTGTACGAAGGATTTGATTGTGACCAACTTGGTCTCGTGTGCTGTTACGGGTATGAGGGCTGATGTCACTTTCCGGTTGCCCACACCGTAGAAGGGTATCTCTTGAGGAACCTGAAAAGGAAGATGGATTATTGTTGGTCTTAACGATTATGGAGCTTGACCGCAGAGCCCAGGGGACAACTGCTTGAAACCGGTCGCGCACGGTCTTTTTGTGGGAGGCTTTTGATGTGTTAGCTCCGTTCTTCAAAGGGCCTTACCGACGGAGACGGAAATCCGTGAGGTAAGGTGTGACATTTTTAGGGTCGATCTTTTCTAACCCCCTCCTTTCTTGTGAGAAGGCAGCATTGCTGCAGATGCTGGTTGTCTGGAGGAAACGCCTTACTGCTGCCACACCCCTCTACATTCAGCAGTACGACTTCGCCCTCAGACCTTGAGTTGCTGCTTTTAATCTTACCGTTCTCCAATCGACCTGCCTGGCATGGTAGACCCTACAGGAACATATGTTCAAGCCAATATAGCTCGGTTGGGTCATCACGATAGGCAAGCCCGACCACCACGTCAAGATAGCGGCTACGGTCGAGAATAGGAACAATAACGGGACGGATTTGCAATTCTCTTTGAACCTAGCACACAACAGTAGCATCATGCACCGTCTCATCGCCCTTGGCAGATCAAGCAACCCGAAAGCTATGAGAACACCATCAGGGACTACGACAGGCTAGGTACCCCAAATTTATTGTTTTTCTTGAAAAAAATTATCAACAACTTGAGCAAATTATAAATCTACTAGTCATAAATATTTCTAATTATTTTCCATTCTCATTCCTTAGTCCAAATCATTTATATTTTGTTCCTATAATATTATAAAATTTAAGTGATTATACTCGCCTTGAGACTAGCTATTTGATTTGCATGCATTAGCAGAAATTTTAATGTCTTAAAAATGTGATCAGTAGAGAAACCGTGATAAATTGTGTAAAAATCTAGTTTCTTGATTTCATTACTACGGTGCGATCACACAATCAACGATTACTAAAAATGAAAGCAGAATAGAAAACGCATCTAAAGCTGGGAAATTGTCGGATATTTCCATGTTTCGAAAAGATCCTTGTCTATTACATTATTCTAAAGATAATGTTAACGAGCAAAAAAATAGTTAGTTGATGCATTTATTGTGGGACACTAATACTAAATGTGTCATAAGCTTTACAAAAACTACATGGATGAATGATTTATCAGCTTTCAGGAATATTCAGGAACTTTTACAAATATTTCGATAAATACAGTTGTTGGAGTTAACGGAAACCTAAGGAAAACTGTATATTAGGTTACAAACTATTCAGTGAAGTCTTAAAAATTCAGATTACAATGGTAACATTTTTCGTCTACAAAAGAAGTAATCTGATTGGACTTTGAAGTTATTTATTAACTTTTCTACGTCTCTCGAATTGTGTAGCCTATATATTTTTATTTTAACTGTTAATTAATGAATTTAGGAGAACCACTAACCTTTTTGGCGTTACATTTCTGAATATTATGTTGTTTGTCGCCCCCAAATGCCCTGGTATGGCCGAAAGCGAGGTGGGCCCGCCCTACAACTCGAAATGCTCTCACGTGGCCACGCGTACACAGCCTCCGACAGGGAAGTCCTACTCAATGACTCCTCGTGGAAGAAGTGTTGTTTACGAAAATGAGAGGACGAAGAGCGAATGTCCGGCGCTTTAACCGGATCCCAAACCAATGGTGCACATAGGCTCCAGTATCCTGAGGGGACAAAAATAGCGTATGAACCAATTGTTCGTCAGGGCTACCATGGGACTGCATCTCCTGACGATACTTCACTGCCTTGTGGGTCAGATCTTAAGGTAAAAGGCCCGGGGTGTGGGTCCCCTAAGAAAACCACCTGCTTTGGTTTGGGCACCCGGGCAGTATCACAGCCTACACACAAACAGAATGAAAGGACGATACTTACGGAAAATACTATACTTGCTTCGACTAACAGTCAAACGATACACGTTATTGTTATTATTATTATTATTTACTAGTCATTTATTCACTCTCTTTTATTTCCGCTTGATGCATCCTTATTTTTCGACTTATACAGCAGCTCGCTTATGGTGGAAACTCGGTTCTATTTAAACGTTCTCGAGTCACTGCCTGGTTGAAAATCGTATGCTACCACCAAATACGAATACTGAAGCAGTTTTTATGAAATCACGTATACCATTCAAACTGGCTTCCTTCAACGTTTGCACACTAACGCAGATCGGGCAGCAGATAGGGTTGGCTATGTCTTTGGAAAGTCTTAATATCGACGTCTGTTGTCTATCCGAAACCCGTATTCAAGACTTTAGCGAAGTACTACAAATTTGCTCTTCGTCTATCGCTTCGATAAGCTCGTTTTATGTGCGTTTATCCGGGGACCCTGTGGTATCCACGTCTGGTTTTGCTGGCGTTGGTGTCGCACTAAGAGCTAGAGCTGAGGCAGCACTAATCGATTGGATCCCCATTAACAGTCAGTTACGTGCTGTTTGATTAGAAAGTTCTATCGAAGTAAGACGTCGGTGTGAGAAACAACATCTTTTCGTCACCTCCGCATATGCTTCGACAGATTGCAGCCCGTATGCGAACAAAGATGAGTTTTACAACCACCTAACAGTTTTTCTACAGAAAGTGAGTTCGACAGATACTGTAATACTATCCGAAGACTTGAATGCTTAGGACGGGCGTCTAGGCACAGAAGATAGTCGTTTAGGTGGCCGATGGGGACTTGTTGGTCACAGGACAGATAGCGGGGACCGTCTACTGCAACTGTGCACAGACGGCAACCTGTTTCTGGCTAGCACTAACTTCCGGCGCAGCCATCACCGACGTGCTACCTGGCGTCCTCCCTTTGTATCTCAAGCCTGGATTCGGATTGATCACATAACGATCAGCTACCGCTGGCGTGGTTGTGCACAAGACTTCCGCTCCTTTTAGAGTACTTAAATGAGCTGTGATCATGTCCTTGTTTGCGCAATCTTACTTTACTTTTCAGTGGCCAACGAATTCATCTTCCTAAACGGATCGATTTCAGCAATTTGGTCGCAACTTCTGTTGCAAGTAAGTATCGAATCGAGCTACGTTCTAGGCTATCTAGCATTCCACCGAAAAGTATAGATGAGCATTGGATGCGATTGAATGACGCTATGAAAATGGTCAGTAAAGTCGCTTGCGGTTTCGCGAAACTTCCCGCTTGTGAGCACTGGGTTTCTTCAGGCCTGGTGGTCGGAGCGTGCTAATGAGCTGGAAGCAGCAGCTGCATATGGTAACTATCGGAAGCTTTTCCAACTCATCCGATCCACTGGCAGCAAGAAGTTTGGTGTGAGCGAAACAATCTGTGAGGATGACTAGATGCCAATCACTAACATCCATCGACGTCTTGGACGATGGGTAGTTCAACTGGCCTGCTGCTTCGGAAACATCGGTCGGACTGTCCTGCCCTCTATGGCCGGTAACGACTGATTCACCAAATGAGGCGGAAGTCCGCAACGAACTCCAACTCTTGAAGCACTACAAATCACCGGGTTGACATGACTTACCTCCAGCCCTTTTTAAAGATGGTGGTGACTTTCTGGCTAAGGAACTGACTGTGTTGTTTACAAAGGTCTGCGAACGAGAGAGTGTTCCAACGACATGGAATGAGACGATAGTTGTCTCTATCTTTAAAAAGGGCTAACGTCGTTCCTGTAACAACTATCGGGGTATAAGTCTACTTCCGGTTGCGTCCAAACTATCAGCTTCTGTCATACTTCGCAGGTTGTACAAAACCCCGAAAATGATTGGCTCGCGAAGAGTAGGCTGGTCTTCGTTCTTGTCGAGGATGTATTGATCACAACATCACCCTCCACCAAATGTTAGAACACCGCCATACTTATCAAAGGCCAACAATCGTAGTGTTTCTTGACATCAGGACTACCTTCGATTCGTTCGACAGCACTGTTCCATGGGATTGTCTAGTGAAGAAGGGTGTACCTGAGAAGTTTGTTAACATCTTAAAGGCCCCATATACAGATACCTCAGGCAGAGTGAGGGCACATAAAACCATCTCTCTCTATTGTTCCATTCAAGCAGTGGGGTTAGGCAGGGTTGCCCAATCTCACCATTCCTCTTCAACTTTGCCATCGACGACATTCTGGAAACAGCTCTGATGGATGTAAGTAATGGCGGTGTGGATCTGTTGCCTGGAGAAAAACGTCTCAACCTTGAGTATGCGGATGATATTGTCTTACTGTGCGATAATGCCCACGTCATGCAATCCACAATTAATCAGTTGGCAATCAATGTTCGTAGGTATGGTATGTGCTTTGCACCTTCGAACTGCAAGGTATTTCGACAAGACTGGCAGGATTCTAGTCCTGTACTCACCCTGGATGATGAGCAGATAGAAGTAGTTGAGAAGTTCGTGTATCTAGGTAGCTGGTGGTGACCTGACTGATGAGATCAATGCAAGTATAGTGAAAACCAGAGCGGCTTATGCCAATCTGGGCCATCTTTGGCACCTTCGTGATGTCAGTCTGGTTGTAAAAGGTCGGATCTACAACGCGTCGGTGAGAGCAGTTTTGCTCTATGCTTGTGAAACCTGGCCTCCCCGAGTAGAGGATGTTAGACGACTCTCTGTGTTCGATCATCGCTGTCTCCGAAGTATTGCTGGCATCCAGTGTCAACACCATGTTAGTAATGCGGAGCTTCGGAATCGTGTGTTCGGGCGCAGAGACGATAATGCGATTGGTGTCACCATCTTGAAACACCGACTTTGGTGTCTTGGACATGTTCTACGAATGTCGTCCCTGAGAATTCCACGTCATGCATTATTTGCCGACTCTGGGACTGGTTGGAAAAAGCGGAGAGGTGGTCAGTGTATGACATGGTGTTGTGGTATGAAAGAAAGCTGCGAAGGGCTTGCTTCTGTTGGTTCTTCACGACTCCCTGACTGGGGTCCTAGAGATAGTGCAACAGTGGGTAGAGACGTTATCAGATATGGCTCAGAATAGAAGCCAGTGGCGATCCTTCTGTAACCTTTTGCTTTCTTTATAAAAAATGGTTGTCTCTTCCTTAACTGAAAGACTTCTTTTGATTTTACTTTTCCGTTTCCCTCATTACTATTATTATTATTACACTACCTTACATTAATCTGTGGTCGTTACTGTTCTTTTTTTCTTATACGCACCTTACCTTCTTTTTCTCTTTCCATTCTCATTGTTTTGTATGGCGCATATATATCTGGTGCCCCCTTGTACCAATATTTATGTGTTCAAATAAATAAATACATAGCTTTTCCATGCGACAAAATCAATGGTAAAATACTTTATCTGTTGTGATGCTTTAGAAGATGAGTATAATTGTTGGGGAAAAAAGAAAAGAAATCAGATAACTGGAATATTAAGAAAATCTTGGAGAAGACACAAACGACTAGGTTTTTTATATGATCAGTTTTTAAATCTAAAATTTGTCTCGTTGGTGTGGTTTGTAAGCCATGTCTTAAACCTGCATTGTATATTCTTTTCTATATCACTTAGGAACCCTAGTGTCTAAAAAAATTGAAACAAGGAATCAATGAATTTATGAGTTAGAATTATGCTTTAGTTTGATTACCTACACTGCTTTAAGTCTCGAGAGATTTAGTGCAACAGAAAACTAAGAAATGTACCAAATTTTAGTTCGAATATCACAAAGTACTCTAAATCTACTCCAAATGATCAACCTGTAATGAAAATCACCTTTAAGTTGAACAAAATCTCCGGGAAACCACATTAGAAATATGTTATTCTATCTATTTTGGATTCCGTCACATTTCTAAGTGTTTTACCCAAAAAACTTCAATATCATCGACTGTGAGCTTTAAGTTATGCGTAATTTGAATAACTTACCAGTAGAATCCAGATAGGTATCTTGGTCAAGAGAAGACAACATAGTACTCGATCGTGTGATGGTTAGATTATTCAAACTATCAGTACTTTTGTAATCTTCACTATCCACTACATTATATTGTATTGCTTCAGAGTTTGGTTTGCGCCTTACTGTTTGATCAAACCTTGGTTGTCCCAAAGGAGTAGGTTTTGTGAGTACATGAATAACTTGAACTTCACTTGTAGGGAAATCATCAGGGTTTGATGTATAACCTGATTGCGGACCGTCATATGCTAAAACATTTATACAGGGTGAAATATTAATTTGAGCATAGGCGGACTAAAGCCACACTAAATCGAAACGATGAGATCTTCAAATCGAACTTCACGGTAGTTTATACTGATAAGTGTAGAAGAGATAAAAAGGAAAACAGACTAACAACTGAAACGAAATATAGTAGCATTGGTCAATATTATTAAACTTAATTTAAAACGCGTTCTACCACCGGTTATAACAGAAGTTCAGTCTAGGCTTTTATAACAGTGAATGAAAGTATTTTATGTTGTGAAGCTGTTTGGGATAAACGACCTCCAGCTAAATGTCACTAACTTAATCAACAAAAAGATCGTTGCTTTAAAAGACTAGTAAACCAAAAGTAATTGATAAACTTAAACGTAATTTTCCACTAAATTTAAGAAATGTATGTAGTCTAACAAAAATAACTATAATTTAGCACAGCAGATTAAAATACGTGAATTGAAAACATGATCACTCGGTTTATTTGTATTGTAAAGGTCAAATTCCCGAAAACAGTTAAAATTACCATGTTTTGAAAGGAACTCAAGAAAGAAAGAGACGGTCAAACGGGTCGAAAAATAGCGCAAATGTTAGTCTGAGTAAATGAAAAGCACACAATGAATAACAGACACCGTGAATAATGATGTAATGTAATTCAAAATCTTGATTCTGTATTATCTTACAATAAACAGATATTGTGTTATTAAACAGTCACGTCGTTACTTCTTACTACAATTTAATCCCAGATCAATGACCCCACAACACAAGCATCGTACCTTTTTATTAAAATAGTGGGAGTTTTACTAACTAGTAGTTACAAATATTCATTCGGCTACAACGTAGGACCAAGCACATATATGCATCTGTCCAAGTTGCCACACCTCATTAGCACAGCAAGAAGAACACCTAATCCATAGAAGTAATCACATCAATGGTAGTAATGTATAAAAGAAAGATTGAATATAAGGATATAGTAAAGGGAGAATCAGTTGGTGGAAAGAAAGATATCAAGCAATTTTACGATATTAGATAAAACCTCTCAATCTCATCCAAATCGTCGCTGAACTTTTGATGTTACATCCAGAGTATGCCGAGGAAAAATTTGGCAGCTGAAAGAAATTTAGATAAATCATCACTCAACAACAACTAGGATAAAATTACGGCAAAACATTGGTTGAACCTTCATAATGCTTACAATGACAATTGTTTGAGAAGACTTACCATAATAATTTTCATCAGTTCTATCTTTTATTGGGAAACCTACAGCCGATTGATTTGATAATTTGTTTTCTCTCCAGTTATTAGCTTTACAACTACTGATACCAGCACTTTCTGTACGTTTTTGAAGTGACAACACTTGGTGTGCATATTTTTGCCTTTGTTTGTCGCGCAGAAGTTCTCTTTGTTTCTCTAGTTTTGTAAATCGCACATTTTCCATTGTTAAGATGACCTAGGAAAATAACTAACAAGTTTGAAAAAAGCCATTGCACCTGTAACATTTCAATAGAATATAGGTAGAAGACACATGGACGGTTTACAAAGCATGAATACAAATGGCACATCATTAATTAAATCTTGAGGATAGGAATTTCAATGAGGAACATGCATAAAGATGGACGAGTTATAAAAGACCCAGGAAAATGAGCTTAAGTATATTATTTTGAAAAAACACATAGTTGACAAAAGCCTCCTGTCTGGGTAGAAGATAGAACATCCTCATAGAGTGCTTATTTGATATAAATAATCTAATTGGACAATTTTGGATATACCATAGTATCGACAATCCAACTAGTCACTTCCATTCATCGCGATGGAATTTCTGTGACGTCTCATAAGTTTAAACGACTTTAAAATCATAGTTTTGGGAATCCTTAAAGCCGTAAGTGGAACTCAGGAAATATATGCCGTTATTATGCATCAACGATACTGTTTTGACGGAACACGATTACCAATGAAATTACAACCCATCTTTTTTAGAAAAAGTAAGAAGCAATAAGAGATTACATGGTACCATTCTGCTCAGTTTTTCCCTAGTAGAAACAAATCTTAGAAACAATTAGTGCTAGGAAGTAGTGAAAGAATCCCACAATTTTCTTAAGAAATCTTATTTATATCCCATCGAGATTTAAAAACTTCCGAGTTTCCTAAGGTTTAAACAACAGAATACGCAGTTTTAGCAATTGAGATAATAATGGAAACACACATCTGGTAGATGTTAAGCTGAAACCCTCAGTCAGCTAAAAAAGCGTAAATTACATTACCAAGAATACATGTATGGTTAGAGACATTTTTTATCAAGTGAGATTCTAAGAAACCTGCCTAGTATATCCAAATTAAGATTGTCTTATATGACAGGAATTTGAAACCAGTTTTATACTATAAGTAAAGCATGACATTAGTGTCTAGGTAGCACCTTCCAAGGATAAATTATTTTATACCATCAACCTCGAGGAACTATAACGAAACTCATCTAGGTAGTGATGAAATTCAGAAACGAAAATGATATTCTATGATGAAATTTTACGTCACATGAAACAGAATGACTTTTAGCTACGTAACCACACATTTTTGATCTTTGTCACTCGAGCTTCGTGAACACTACAAGATCAGGTTGCAACAATAGGTAGGAATACGTACCATTTATATGATTTAGTAGGGAACTTAATAAATTCATACAATGAAGAATCCGAATCAAGATGAAATGTTAGAGGATCAATGATAACACTAGGCAACCTGGCTAGGATAACGCCCACTGAATATCGCAAGACCTGGAACGGTACCAAAACAAGAAACGGGCGTTAAGAAATAAGTTGGTGTACACGTGTTCATAACAGAGATAATAAATACTGGTTAACTTCCTTAGCGACAAACTAACATGAAGAGTAGATGGTGAACTGCTGTCATGGGGAACAGTACAATATTAAGCCCTTGCCCGTATTTACTTGAAGTATATTAACTAGTGTTAATGAACAAATTCAAATGTTTGCATGCACCACAAGCAGAGATTGTATTCTTAACTGCATGCAGTAGTTGTAATATGACTACCCCTACAAGACTGATTCTTCTTATAAACAGCTGTTGGAGGTGAGTACCTTTGAAATTAGTGATGAGGCCAGACGAACCAGACATATTTAAGATAGCAGGTCTTGAATTTCGGAAACTCATTCACTAATTTGCTTGCTCAAAGGTCGTCTATAAATTGTTGTCTCATTTAAAGCAGCGATATATGAGACTGGTTTTTCATTTGTTGTATAAACTTCTAGAACATTAATGGGAATCAGTCATCCTAAGCAACAAAAAATGGGTAAATAAAGGCAAATTTTTAAGAGTATCCCGTATTAATATAGACGACACTGCATCAAAACGTTGCCTTTTCCCCAGACCGATGCAAGTAGTGCGCGATTTCCTCATCCAATCAATAAACGTCACAAAATTAACACTTTTACCTTCCCGAAAATATATACTTTTCTCATAAACTAGCAATTTCCTCGTTGCCATCCAAACGTTGAGATTGCAAAACCGACAATATATACAGCAGTTTTTAAAAAAACACTTCACTAACATAAATCTCATCTGACAGTTAAGTAAACCTACTTAACTATCTTCCTGTTCATCATTTCACCTAAGACTGAGAGACTGCCTCGATTTCGCACTACTGTACTGATCTGCTACAGGTGTACTGTTGTGTAGATGTACTCAATCATTCTGAAAAATATATAGGATCCTTAGCATCAAGATGACTTTAGTGCACTTTTTACGTGGGACATGAAATGATTATATAACTACTTGACAAGTATTTCTTCATCAATGTAGACAAATTTTATGACACAAACTACATACCGATTTCCAACCCTATCTTCCTTGTAAATAATGAGGACTGAAAACCAGGACGTAAATTATGCAAAAACTCATCTACATCAAATATCTGTCCAACCAAATACAGTCCACTTCAAATATTTAAATGAGGAATAACGACCATTTTCGAAATGTCATCAATCTAATAAACCAACTACCAGGGAGTTTGGATGCGGTAAAACAAGACAAATTTCAACATACTATACGTTTGTTGCTTTAATCAGATTGTGGAGATAGGCATGACAAACTCACACTATCAAATTCACTCAATTGCTCGATAAAATATACTATTTTTTCTTACGTGTATATAATTAATCACATTTTTATCACAATTACTCGTTTTATCACGGTTTTTTTAATTGTCACAATAATATACTGGTAAATTCTAGTTGATTATTTAATAACTGCACGTAAAAATAAACAATCCAATTTTTTGTGGGTTTATTAGCAGTTTTGCACGTCATTACTATTAACAAACCAAGACATTGAATGACCGTATTCTCAATTTTTTGTTGTGCTACGCTACATTCATGCTACCGTGTACACTAATATATTGTATATTAATAACGTGGATGTCATACCCATCTCCACGTATTTTCTTTTTGGTTATTATCGTAAATATTATTTTACATACATGCATAGACAATAAATGCTCTTACAATTTTTTTTGTTTTTATAACCAGTGTTACTTCCGGACACTCTGCGAGGAGCTATGTAGAGTTATGCATGACAAGCTTATTTTGTAAATAGTTTTCAATGTTAGTTGTATTTATTCTGTTAGTTTTTCATAGCCTGTACATTTACCATCAAATGATTGTACGAGTTGTTTAAGTGTATGACCTTGAATACACTTTCTTCCGTCGTGTTACACTCATAGCATGACACACACTGTTATCTACTAACAAATACACTGCTATACACATACCTCTTGTTCTTCATTGCTCATGATTGTGCTAACTGAACTTTAAATCAAGTACCATCTACATTTATAAATTACAACCGAATTATATCATATTCCACGTTTGGTTATATCACTAGAAGGACGTCAATCTTACAGGAACCTCCAATCATCTTTAATTGTGGATTTTGGTACCAAACTCAACCTGAACGCGTACAATTAAGCCGAATTAAGTAACGTCTCTAATTTTTATTGTGTTTATAACGTTTAACTGATATATATAACTGTTCGTACTTAATAACTCTGTTACTATTTTTGAAGTCATATATTATGTGGTCCACCACAAGATGCTGATATAATATGTGATTAATTTGGTAATTTAGACAGTTTTGGTAAACCGAAGTGTAAGGACAAACGATGGTGGAAATGGCAAGAAGAATAGTAGAAATAAGTTGATGGCACGGGAAAATGAATATGATGGACAACTTAGGAGACATGAATCAGGTATAACTAGTCTAGGAGGAAAATGCGAATCAATGGATGAGTGCATCACTGCCAGGCCTAGTTCCGAAGCTAATTGTTCGCACGCCTACTTTATCGTCCACAGCGTCGGAAGAGCCTGGTGGCATTTTAGGATGTGATCTTCATTTCCAATTGAAAACACTTGTATACAATCTCACACAATTTCTTCCTAGGTTCTCTTACATTGTCTTAAAGACACTATGCTGTTTGCCATCTTTGTGGTGTTTATTGCTGGAGGCAGTTGTTTGAAGGTTTGTGAAAAAGTCACAGCTTGGAGCAAGTTGGTTTGTACCGTAGGAATTCATGAAAATGAGCTTATCTGCGTCCAGTACAGTTCGCGTGTCTGTGTTGGTGGTGTCCTGCATCATATGTTGATAGTCGACGCCCACTGCAGATGAAGTGTCGCATATCGACAACAAAGCTAATTCTTTTCCATGACAACAATAATCTATAAGAGTGAATTAAACAGAAAGGCTTAGGTATCATTGTCAAATTGTATACGGATGACATCATGTTGAACCTATAGTGGTTGCAAGAATGGTCAGATTTTATTGGAAGGGCTAAGATCTCGTCTTTCTATCAATTCGATTTTCCGCACTAACTTTGCCCTCTGGTTGATTGTCATGTTTTTTAGTTCGTCAAATTGCCACATGTTCGAGGGGCTTATCCTGCTACTGTAGTAACCATCTTCGTGCCAATTTCGCTTGAGTTGCCTGTTCCACTGCATATATCACGTTATCTGCTACTCCATCTTTTTCCCGTTTTAGCTGTCTTGGTCGGCTATGTTGAGCATAATTGACTGTTGTCAGTTACGAAGTTAAGCGATCGTATTAGAGAAGCCCAATTATTACCGTTCATAAATCCGTAACATCGTATGCCTTACTCAACCCCAATAAAAAGACACGAAATGTAACTACAAGGTTTTCTTTGGATTCTATAGTGTCAATGGCTATTAACGTTGGAACTCACCAAATTAAGTATTTTGTGTCCGTGGTTTCAGTCATTCTGGAATTTGGTGTGAATGGTGTGATCTCCTAGCTTGCTTCAAGTTATATTTCATGGCTAATACTTGAAACCTGATGCGCTGTCGTGATGACCATGTGAATCGAATTCCGGAGTGACTGGCTTGAGTGAATATTTTCAACGGACAACAGAATTTATGAGTATTATTCGGTCGTAGACGTACATGGAAAATCGACTGCGACATCCATCTTTCAATGAGATGGAGTTGGATGGCGGGGACTAGTTACCCCTGATCTTAACAAAAGTCGTTGAAGTGATCAACACACAGTGATCTGTCTGCACATCACTTTGCTAGGACCCACTGAAATTATACTGGCCTTACAAAATATTCTGCATCAGATGACTAAAAAATTTAGTTTGCTGTAAAAGCCGCTTTGCTAAGTTCGATGTGATTTGTGGGCATACAGAACATTTTTTTAAATTACGGCTCCTTATGGTTTAATGGGATGTCTCGAACTTATGGTATTGATGCTGACATATCACGCAAAATACCTCTTTAAATCGTGTTACGAACGTTGAATTGGTTTCACTTCCTACCCAGAAATCCTATTACAAGCAAGCTAGACAATTCGCTAATATACGAAGCCTACGCAAGACCCTATAATAACTGGGTGGAAAAATATTTTTAAAAAAACAAAAGGGGCTCTAATAGCTTCGACAATCAAAGGAAGACTGCCAATTGTATATCACAATACTGTTTCTAGCACTATTTTTTATTTTATAATCACACATAGTCTTATACTCTCAGCTCTTTTCCGAATTGCCCCCATTTGTCAGTTGTATGCTCACTCACACCTTGTTAACACTTATTTTCTTTTGCCTATTAAAATGCTTTTTCTTAACATATACCTTAATAAAAGAAAATTAGACTGAGTGATCATACCTTAAACATTCCTTCATGAATATTGGCTACTCTGCCTCTCGTGTTTTCTTTTACTTGCTCCCTCTTTCAGCCCCCTTGAGATATGGAACTGGTGACTTCATCCTTCACCATCCTTAAAGCCTTGGATATCCCAAAGGGACGTAAGGTTGCGATTTCTAAAAGCTCATACCTTCAATGGACCTATCCTTGACCATCAGTTGCACATTCGCAACGCAACTTTCATGAAGCGCGCCAACTGTGGTACTGATTAAAACCATCTAGATTCATATCTTATAAATTATTAACCCAGCTATGTAATTTATTACAGTGTATATTGTATCATTTGTATAAATTTGTTCTTGCCTGTAAATTGGCATACCTCGTGTAACAAACTGTTCTTTGAGAATAAATTATTATTATTATTATTAGTAAAAATACCGGTTTTTTACAATTTAGGTTTCTTCATGAATTGCACCTTTTTTCGATTGGTTGCCAATGCTTTTCGTTCGTAAAATGCTCGGAGACTCGAAGGCTATATTTTCGTGATTGTAAAGGCAAAGTTGTACCAACCCACTCTATAATGCTTGTTCTAGCTCGAATAAACAATTTTCACTGTAATTTATCCCGTACGTGTCAGAAAGTCAGGTTTTGAAGTGTTGTACGCTAGTTGCAGTTAGCATTTACTCAACAGAACCGATTGTATCAACGTACTTCAGTTTTTTCAAATCCCTCAATAATCGCAAGTTAATGCCGAACCTAAAATAAACAGTTAGTACAGAAACGACTTTCCCTTGAATTTCATCGGGTCCTAGACTATTAATAACACAGAAATTAATTCTGACCTCTTTATTCATTTGGTGCAGTTATGACTTTCAGAATGTAGGAAACTCAGTCAAGCGATACTCTCAAATGTCAGAAAGCATATCAGCATACTGGAGTGTGATTGGCTTCAATGTAAAGGGAGCAGATATCTTATTTCGAACGACTCTGCATCCATGTCTTGATATGACGAAGATGAAGATATGCTTGCATGGAAAGTGAATGGGTAGCCATAGAAAATAAAGACAACTATATAAACCTACGTAGATGTGCATATAGACTTAAGTGCGAAAAAAATACCCTGTATAGTATCACGCACAAGTCACCACACTTATAATGCTTCGAACACGACGTAGCCAGTGAGTATTGTTGTGCATGTATCTTCTAGTGAAGAAGTTTGAAGACAAAGTAAGTAAGCTGAGACGATGATTCAGGAAACAACGTATCATACTGATTGTGGATGTAGTGTTGTTGCACAGTAAAACTAACAGGATCGATCAGAGTTTACAAACTCTACGAAGCTGTTTGTAGCAAACTGTTCATTTCAGTTTGGATCCGGTATTATCAGGTACTCTTAGATTTCCTGTTAGCCGTATGATATCTACGACTACCAGAGTCGTCACTTCATGACGACAAAATTTGTCTTGATGTTCCAACGCGAATTTCAATGTTCATAACCCACATTAATTAAGGTGCTATCGTAAGTCAAAACCTTTAATGATATTATAGGTTTTCGGCTATAATCAAAATGAGTTTACATATGTTTAGCTAACTGACTCGACTCGCTATAAACGGCTGGAATTGTAACTGAATAATTTGTACTGTCCTGCACTCAAGCCACACTGTACAGTGACTTTGTGCCCTGGGCTATCGAACCTGGTGTAAAATGTATCGTACTTTGTGAGTTTACCTAGAAAACTGATAGTCTAAACAAGAGTTATGGTTGCGAGAACAGACTAGGAAAAGAAAGCAGAAAGCAGGTAATAATCACGTTTCAAAGCCAGTGAATTGTTGTTGAATCTAGTGAGGTTATCTGGCAGTCCGGTCACTGAATATCAAACAGTTTACCGACGCCCGCCAGAGTATAGAACAACTAACGAAGATCAACGGATTGCATGGCATGGACTGGTCCATGTGGTGGTGGTCATACTGATCCTTGTACCTACTCTTACTGATGTATTTCTGCAGAAACGTCGTTTGTGCGGTACGATCATCAAAGTAGCCATAGTATCTGGATAGAGTGAGAGGGTGATCAACGTTGCATATTGACTGTAGAGTGTGACTTCGACACTACCTGATTGATCACGCCATTACCGTCAAACTCGATCAGGCCCTCAATCATTTGAAACAGATCATTTACGTCAGTGACGAAGAACACTGACGTGAAGTTCAGATCCCCACCACAGACTGATTAGTAAACTAAGCTATCATTGAAGAGATAAAATCTAATTGTTCAGGGCACAAATTTCAGTTTCTTGTGGTCGTAATACCTTTAAAATGACAATATGTTCTCACAATAAAAATAATATATTTGTAATATCCCAATGAGTAGAAAATCCAGTTTTCTAATCATTGGGATATTACAAATATATTATTTTTATTCATAACAATGAACCCAATGCTCAATTTATTCGAAATTATCAAATCAAACCTTGGTAATGACACCTAATATGTTTTCACGATATTCATGGTTTATATACACCACAGTGGTTCAGATATCTGAGAAAACCGACGAATGTAGCTTGCTGCAGACCACATTTCATTTACATTTTGTTTTGAAAATTCGAAAAAAGTTTGTTTTACGTTTTTTCGGATGTTATGTATGAATAACCGGGTGATTCAAACCGTTTATTCATAACACGATAAATGTCAGAGACTGAAAAATGTGATTCAGCTTCATAGAATAGTATATTGCGTGTCAGTTTGACGTTAAGCAGTATCGTTTAAACATATTGTCGGTAATATTACAAGTTCCGGGTCCATTCTAACCAGTTTCAATCAGTTCCGCGTAATAGATATTTCAATTTGCAATAACTGATAATTTTGAACGGCATCCTTTGTCAATCTCTTTCATTGAACGCATAGAAAATTGTGAACAGATTTAATCTGTATAAATTTTAACATTCCGTTATTCCTGCCGTCATATGCTTCTAGCCCACATAAGAAGATGAACTCTAACAGGTAATCTTAATTAATCACGAAATGTAAAACATTGCAGTCGATGGAAAATAGATAACACGCATATCTTCCGTATTAACACAATAACTTCATTACTTGAGCAAAGAGAACAGTATGTGTAGATTCAACGAAGCCAATTTTCTTTTAAGAAACATTATAAACTAGAAAAAACTGACGTTTTTCCAACACTTGTCTTTATAAAACATTCGTTACGATAAAAATTATGGACCGAACTACTATAAAGTGTGGAGACGTGACAGGAACTGTTTAATATTAGTCCTTTGTAGTTATATTTTTAAATCAACTTCATGTACAACTTGTTAACTGATTTTTCTGTAACAAAAGTTGCTTTTCCTTAAGCAGTTGTAATGATATATCAAAAATCCTAACGGCTAGCTGTGTAAAAATTAAGCGCAACTAAGTGTTTGCTTCATAAGTAACCGTTGCCTTACGGAAACTTATGGTACTGCATCAGTCTAGAAGTTTCACCATAGTGTTGCGTTGTATATGTCACTTTCTTCGATACGGTAACATATTCAGATGAATAATTATAGAGGCAAGATCGTTGGAGACGATCACATAATTACTGAAAATATTTTTACTGAACATGCAACACTTAATGGAATGTCACTAACCAATGGTGCTGTTTTATTATGCAAAGTACCTCATTAAATCGTGCTTAGAAATTTGAAATGGTTTCACTTTCTACCAAGGAATCATATTACAAGCAAACTTGACAATTCACTAAAAACGAATCCTGTTCAAAACCCCATAAAATCTACCGAAAACGGGTTCAAATGGCTTTGACAAAAAGAGGAGACAGCTATTCCTTGTTTTCAGTACCATATTTTATAACTGAACATAATCCCATACTTTCAGCCTCTTTATGAACCACCTCCATTTGTCAGCTGTTTATCCACTGATACCTTGTTTACACTTATTTTCTTTAACATATTAGAATGCTCTTGCTTAATAAGTACCTTAATAAAAGAGAATTTTACTGAGTAGTCATGTCTTAACTATTCCTTCATGAACATTGTCTGCTCTGCTCCTCGTTCGTTCTTTTTCCCACTCTTTTTTTCAGAACCGTTGAGATATGCCACCGAAAACAGATATGGAACGATTGACTTCGTCCTGCACCATCGTCAAAACCTCAGATATTCCGGAGTGTATAGGGTTGCGGTTTCTAGAAACCCCCAACTTCATGCAGATCTATTCTCGAATATCAGTTGCAACGCAACCTTCATAAAGCGCGCCAACTGCGATAATGACTATACGATTGTCAATAAGACCATCTACATTCATATCTTATAAAATATCAACCCAACTGAGTATTTTACTACAGTGAAAATTGTATCTTTTGTAACAATTTGATCTTGCCTGTAAACTGTCATGCCTCATGTGACCAACTGTTATTTTAAAATAAATTATTATTATTACTGTTACAGTGAAACCAGATTCGTAACACACCGCTCTTGAAGATCATAATTGTTAACATTTAAAGGGTCGAGGCATTGATGATTGTGTATACTAAGTTCTTATTCTAGAAAACGTCATCGTACAAATCGTACAAAGGAGGGAGGGTGGCGTTACTGACCAGTAAACATGAAGGTGTAGAGATAAATTCAACCCACCCATGTCTGTAGGGCAGAACATTTTGTTTAATTACGGCTCCTTATGGTTTAGTGGGATGTCTCGAACTTATGGTATTGATGCTGACATATCACGCAAAATACCTCTTTAAATCGTGTTACGAACGTTGAATTGGTTTCACTTCCTACCCAGAAATCCTATTACAAGCAAGCTAGACAATTCGCTAATATACGAAGCCTACGCAAGACCCTATAATAACTGGGTGGAAAAATATTTTTAAAAAAACAAAAGGGGCTCTAATAGCTTCGACAATCAAAGGAAGACTGCCAATTGTATATCACAATACTGTTTCTAGCACTATTTTTTATTTTATAATCACACATAGTCTTATACTCTCAGCTCTTTTCCGAATTGCCCCCATTTGTCAGTTGTATGCTCACTCACACCTTGTTAACACTTATTTTCTTTTGCCTATTAAAATGCTTTTTCTTAACATATACCTTAATAAAAGAAAATTAGACTGAGTGATCATACCTTAAACATTCCTTCATGAATATTGGCTACTCTGCCTCTCGTGTTTTCTTTTACTTGCTCCCTCTTTCAGCCCCCTTGAGATATGGAACTGGTGACTTCATCCTTCACCATCCTTAAAGCCTTGGATATCCCAAAGGGACGTAAGGTTGCGATTTCTAAAAGCTCATACCTTCAATGGACCTATCCTTGACCATCAGTTGCACATTCGCAACGCAACTTTCATGAAGCGCGCCAACTGTGGTACTGATTAAAACCATCTAGATTCATATCTTATAAATTATTAACCCAGCTATGTAATTTATTACAGTGTATATTGTATCATTTGTATAAATTTGTTCTTGCCTGTAAACTGGCATCCCTCGTGTAACAAACTGTTCTTTGAGAATAAATTATTATTATTATTATTATTATTAGTAAAAATACCGGTTTTTTACAATTTAGGTTTCTTCATGGATTGCACCTTTTTTCGATTGGTTGCCAATGCTTTTCGTTCGTAAAATGCTCGGAGACTCGAAGGCTATATTTTCGTGATTGTAAAGGCAAAGTTGTACCAACCCACTCTATAATGCTTGTTCTAGCTCGAATAAACAATTTTCACTGTAATTTATCCCGTACGTGTCAGAAAGTCAGGTTTTGAAGTGTTGTACGCTAGTTGCAGTTAGCATTTACTCAACAGAACCGATTGTATCAACGTACTTCAGTTTTTTCAAATCCCTCAATAATCGCAAGTTAATGCCGAACCTAAAATAAACAGTTAGTACAGAAACGACTTTCCCTTGAATTTCATCGGGTCCCAGACTATTAATAACACAGAAATTAATTCTGACCTCTTTATTCATTTGGTGCAGTTATGACTTTCAGAATGTAGGAAACTCAGTCAAGCGATACTCTCAAATGTCAGAAAGCATATCAGCATACTGGAGTGTGATTGGCTTCAATGTAAAGGGAGCAGATATCTTATTTCGAACGACTCTGCATCCATGTCTTGATATGACGAAGATGAAGATATGCTTGCATGGAAAGTGAATGGGTAGCCATAGAAAATAAAGACAACTATATAAACCTACGTAGATGTGCATATAGACTTAAGTGCGAAAAAAATACCCTGTATAGTATCACGCACAAGTCACCACACTTATAATGCTTCGAACACGACGTAGCCAGTGAGTATTGTTGTGCATGTATCTTCTAGTGAAGAAGTTTGAAGACAAAGTAAGTAAGCTGAGACGATGATTCAGGAAACAACGTATCATACTGATTGTGGATGTAGTGTTGTTGCACAGTAAAACTAACAGGATCGATCAGAGTTTACAAACTCTACGAAGCTGTTTGTAGCAAACTGTTCATTTCAGTTTGGATCCGGTATTATCAGGTACTCTTAGATTTCCTGTTAGCCGTATGATATCTACGACTACCAGAGTCGTCACTTCATGATGACAAAATTTGTCTTGATGTTCCAACGCGAATTTCAATGTTCATAACCCACATTAATTAAGGTGCTATCGTAAGTCAAAACCTTTAATGATATTATAGGTTTTCGGCTATAATCAAAATGAGTTTACATATGTTTAGCTAACTGACTCGACTCGCTATAAACGGCTGGAATTGTAACTGAATAATTTGTACTGTCCTGCACTCAAGCCACACTGTACAGTGACTTTGTGCCCTGGGCTATCGAACCTGGTGTAAAATGTATCGTACTTTGTGAGTTTACCTAGAAAACTGATAGTCTAAACAAGAGTTATGGTTGCGAGAACAGACTAGGAAAAGAAAGCAGAAAGCAGGTAATAATCACGTTTCAAAGCCAGTGAATTGTTGTTGAATCTAGTGAGGTTATCTGGCAGTCCGGTCACTGAATATCAAACAGTTTACCGACGCCCGCCAGAGTATAGAACAACTAACGAAGATCAACGGATTGCATGGCATGGACTGGTCCATGTGGTGGTGGTCATACTGATCCTTGTACCTACTCTTACTGATGTATTTCTGCAGAAACGTCGTTTGTGCGGTACGATCATCAAAGTAGCCATAGTATCTGGATAGAGTGAGAGGGTGATCAACGTTGCATATTGACTGTAGAGTGTGACTTCGACACTACCTGATTGATCACGCCATTACCGTCAAACTCGATCAGGCCCTCAATCATTTGAAACAGATCATTTACGTCAGTGACGAAGAACACTGACGTGAAGTTCAGATCCCCACCACAGACTGATTAGTAAACTAAGCTATCATTGAAGAGATAAAATCTAATTGTTCAGGGCACAAATTTCAGTTTCTTGTGGTCGTAATACCTTTAAAATGACAATATGTTCTCACAATAAAAATAATATATTTGTAATATCCCAATGAGTAGAAAATCCAGTTTTCTAATCATTGGGATATTACAAATATATTATTTTTATTTATAACAATGAACCCAATGCTCAATTTATTCGAAATTATCAAATCAAACCTTGGTAATGACACCTAATATGTTTTCACGATATTCATGGTTTATATACACCACAGTGGTTCAGATATCTGAGAAAACCGACGAATGTAGCTTGCTGCAGACCACATTTCATTTACATTTTGTTTTGAAAATTCGAAAAATGTTTGTTTTACGTGAGTCTATTCCACTTTGGAAGGTCACATATCATTGTTTTATTTAATTTATATATATTTTGATATATTTTTCCTCGTTCATTCCAGTACTTAATATTCACCAAGACGGAACAACTTAAGTTAAAGTCTATGACATCACCGTTTCAGCTATTGCCCTTTTGAACGGACAGTATCGAAACCTGGATCTGCTACACAGATGCCGACTTCTATGAGCACGAAATGACCTATACATATGTACAATTCTTTGTAACAGTAAAGGCACTACAGTGCAAATTTATCAGGTACTTCACACCTAATATGTTTACTAGTGATGTTTCGGGACCTTACGAAACTTTAAAAACGATCTATTCTGATCGACATAGTTTAGATCAACTCCTTAATATTATCAATCTGCAACACGGTTCAGAGACAGCCATGTTGTTCGAGTGAATGAAGTACTTGATCAGAGAACCTTCAATTTTAGCCTATTTAGACAACTGTTCTTGTATAAACTTCCCCAACAGTTTCAAGCTGTGCTTGCCTCGTTTTAAAACATAGCCGTAGACGAGGTAACTACATTTGACGACCGCATTTTAGAGATCACCAGATCTTCTAACGTTACGGTTTTCTTAGTCAAAGGAAAACCTCAAGAGACATAAAATTACATTACGGTACTATGACTTAACCTGACACGATACGTTCGAATTCGCAATGACCTCAAGCGATCACAAACCTCACAAAGGAGTTGTCCACGTCAGAGATCTGTCTCTAGACCACGAAAGACAGATAACCACGACAGATGCTGGTATCCTAGTCAATACGGAAAATATTCTTGAAGTTTCAGAAAACTGTGCAATTTTTCGGACTCCAAACCCACCGACATGAAAAACGTTTCAGGAAACTTCCTAGCCGTCACGCGTTAACGGCAGCGTCTGTTATACGTCACTGATGTGATAACGAAAGTTCGCCACATCTTCGACACTAGCGTAGAAGTTTACACAAACCCATCCACTAAATTTTCGTTGCTGCCGATATTTGCATACCGATCATTGGTATAGGCCTGCCACAACGTCATAATTTACTCCTCGACACGCGCAAACGGAAGTTTGTAAACGGAAACACTAATTTATCTGGTTGCGTAAATTTTAGCCGGTTGTAGTTTATCTCCAGTCATAGTATGGCACATGATCGATCCATACTACCAACAAATACTCGATAAGTACTCTGAGATATACCAAAAGCAATCGAAATCGCCGTGTGTAACCAGCAATTTTACACACCACATCACGACCATGATACCATCTGATATCTCACTAGCTCCCAAAAAATTGAGGTTGACTAAGAACCAATTCGTCCACATGATAAATTTAGGAGTCATTCGGCCTTCAAGCCGCCCTTGGGCATCTTCTTTACATATGGTTTCTAAAAAGAACTGTAGCGACTCTCACAATTGATTTATCACTGAGTGGTGATCAACGTCATGCTTGTCTAGTCCTTATTAGTGCAGATCGAATGCTATCGATCATGTTGCAATGTGGCCACCAGTCTAGGTTACTCGACACTGTGGGCACTATGTATTGAGATTTAGATGGTGGTTGGATGTAGTCAACAGGAAACCCTGTGACACCGAGTGGAGGCTCAGCACAGGGTTTCCTGTTGACTACCTTCAGCCACCATCTAAATCTCGGTAACGACTCTCGTCCAACTTGTGACTATCGGCGATTGAATGAGAAGACCATCTTCGACCATCACCCGTTGCCTCATACTCACGATTTTACCTTGAAAAGTACAACCTTTTTTTATTATTTCGACCTGGTTAAAGCATGTAACTAAAAACCCATGGCTGCTGACGACGTCATCACTAATGTTTGGTCTCTACCAGTTTTTGCGCATACTATGCTGTCCAAAACTTCGAAGGGTTCATCGATGACGTTTTTTCAGGTCTCAACCTCGTACATTCTTATGTTAATAACTGCTCCATTGCAAGCCCTGACAGAGAATCTCATCGCCAGCATCTAAGTCCTGTCTTTGAACGACTTCAAAGCAGGGCATTACCGTAAACATTTTCTTCCTAATGCCTATACTCGTACTTGTATTAGATACTTTTTCATCCCCAATTTTTTACTTGAGGTAAACAAGTAATTTACTAGACTTATCGATACTGTTTAACTAAACTCTATCGCTATGGGACGCTCACTACTACCCCAAACGTCAAAAGAACCGCACAATCGACTGCCTACTACCAGTGATCTTGCATCCATGGAGCATGTTACCCATCAACTAATTAGGACAACACAAAATAGCAGCAGCAACAAGTTAGTGTGAGTTTCTTCTTTTCTATTCTCTATCAGCGTTTTAATCTCCAGTACACTATGTTAACTTGTCATTAATTTTATTTCCTCACTGGTTACCTTATCTATAACTTATATATTTCTATACTTTCTAGCCTACTTTGTAACTAACTATCTTACATTTTACCCTTCTTAATGCCTATACTCTGATTGACAACCTATAATTTATACTATAGTCAAATGAACCATTGCATCCATGCACTACCCACAGTCCATAATTTGTAACTGACTGAAAGCTTGTGAAATGGTACTTATAGAAATAATGTTTTCCAACAAAATGCAAAACAGAGCATCGTGTGAGGTATGATGTAGATCCAAAAATAAGCTCTTGTGAGCCTAAAATCACAAAAGGAGGGAGGGTAGAAATACTGACTAGCAAGCATTAGTGGTGATGAATTCAATCCACTCATGTTTGTAGGGCGGAACATTTTGTCTGTATCAGGCTCTTTGTGGTTGAGAACGAGTCAATTAATCTGTAATATTGGGGTTGTTCTCCTACGCCCACTATTCAGACTTACGTTCCTAATTTTATACTGGATTAGCTATTCTACTAAGACAACCTACAACATGCTAACTCGGACATTTACATTAAGACTGTGTGGCAGGCATCGAATGAAAAAAATCAGAAAATAAAAGGTACAGTTACTAATTTTCTTAACACTTTACTCTCTATATGCACTTTCCGTTCTAATAAACAGCCTTCCTTATTCCAAACTTGGCTTCCATTCCTTCATTTGAACTTACTTCACCTTGGTAAATATCACAGCTCGTTGTTATTTATTACTGCATTCTCTCATTTGGAGCCTCTCATCATATTTCACTCTGTCTACAAGAGCTAGTACGAATTTAGTTTAATAATCTATCATACCTCTGTCTGTCCACTACAAAATGTTAGGTATTGTTTAGCGTTCATATCCAAGTGCCTTACTACTCCTCGTTTTCTCTTTTCTTTGAGAATCTTGCTCAGAGGGCACAGCTATAGAACTTCTGAAGTCTGCAATAAACTTGATGTACACGTTTTCTCGAGGTCATAGTTCACACCAAACGCTCTTTATTCTACTTTATAATAACTATAAACTTAGCACGACCAGAATTCTAACCCAGTTATGCCAAGATTGAGTCTGGTGAGTGGCGTGGATGCGATTCCAGTTTGGAAAATGATTTGAAGGCCGTACTTGGTGTAATACTAAAGCATACAGCTAACCATTAATGCTCAAAGACACCTGCACGAATATTCTGCTATTCAATTTTATTGATTCTATATACTTAACGACCCTGCTTGGGAAGCATAAGGTGAGCCAACATATGTTGTAATTTGTAGATCATGTCTGTAAAATAGCGTGTACCTGCCTTTGCAGAAATATATTACTGTTATTATTATTATCCAAAAATCCTAAATCGCAACTGACTCCCTAGATTTCACTGGCCACATAATTGGTGCTCAAGTCATCCAACCTTTGAGGAGCAAAGTGTCAGCCATTCTGGTTTACTCAGAACCGACCACAGTCAAACAATTAAGCACGTTTAGCGGAATAATAAGTTTGTATAGACGGCTCATACTACGCTGCGTGTCTCTTATGAAACCTGTAACCGAACAACTTCGTGGAGATGCGAAATCCATCAATTTGGACGATATCGCGAGAATAACACTCTCCAAAATTAAGGAACTCAACGCAAAAGCAACCATGCTTTCACATCATTAGTATCTCAGTGGACTCATCCGACTCAGCAATCGGAGGAATCATACAACAATGGTTTAGCTACACCTGGCAACCTTTGGCATTATTTTCGAGACGACTGCCAGATACCGGGTCGATGTATAGCAGTTTTGGCAGGGATTTCCTAGCTATGTATTGTGCTGCACGAGATTTTCAACATTATGTGGAAGTCCGAGAACTCACTTTTTTACTGATCACAAACCTCTTGTTTTCTCGTTAAGCTCGTCTTCAGACAAGTACTCACCACAAGGTTCTCGACAACTGGACTATATTTCGTAGTTTACTTTAGATATACAATACAGTTCTGGAGCGAACAGTGTAGTTGCAGACACTTAATCTCGTATAACAGATTCTAAGGAGTTGACCTTCTTAATCTCGCCTAGCTTCAAAAAAGAGACACTGATCTTCAGCACGAGTTATCGTCAACAACTATAAAAGTGCATATTAACCAGATAGGGAAAGGTAACGAAACCTTATTGTGTGACACATCTGCAGGTAAAGATTGTACAATCGTACTGAAAGATTATCGGCTCAATGTCTTCCATACGTTGCACAAATTCTCTCATCTAGGTGTTCGTGCAACCATCAAGCTCATAGCAGAACGGTTTCGCTGGCCTGGTATGAATAAATACATAAGAGAGTGGACACACTTCTGTGTAAGCAGAAATATAAGGTTATCAGACACAACAAATGTCCCTTAGGCTCATTCAAACCCTCCGATGCTCTTTTCGACCATGTTCTTCTGGATTTGGTGAGACCTTTACCAGATTCAGATGTGAACTCTTATCTCTTAACCTCCGTAGACCGTTTCAATCTATGACCATAAACAGTACCTATCAAGGACCAACGCTCTATCATTTGTTTTAATCGGTGTTTGTGGAAATGTCACAGGTATTCGGAGTTTGACAACGCTTTAATCAGTTGCACCTTATAATATAAGCGTACCCAACAAGTGAAATCAAAAGACAGAGGCGAGGAGGTTCGAAGATATATTTGATAGACTATCAATATATCGAGGATCGTGTGATCTAATCTTGCTAGAGATTGCAGTGGTTGTTGAGCACGGCGTTCCCACTCGTGATTTGGTGCGCATGCATGACCAAGCGCCTTCAGCTAGATGAGTCCATTAAAACTAATGTGGTCAGCATCTAATATTGAAAACTTACAGAGCTAATGATTTTGAGGATTTATTTATCGCTACATTTGCGATGCAACAAAACTTGACATTGGATACACGGTAGCTCAACTCGTTTATGGAACGAGACTTTGACCTCTAATAGACGTCGTGGATCCTTCATCTTCTTCAGTGAATATGACTCTAATCTCTCACGCGAGATGGCTTACAAGCGCCTTGCGTTCATTTAAATACGTTTCGTTTCTGACCGCAATCAACTAATATTTTCTTTCAACCTGCCATACGATAAAGTAAGCACGTCTTTGTACGTCGCAAGTCACTGCGATGACTCCTCGAAACGACATAAGAAGGACCCTTTAAAGTTCTCCAGCGTAAACCTAAGTACTATATAATCGATAGGAACGAAATAAACGATGGATTTAGCATCGATCTCCTTAAAGCCGTGTATTTAGAGGGAAACCCTTATCATGTCGATTTTTCTTAGACGCAATCGAAAGACAAGAGCCCCACAATCACGATACCTCATCCATAGCTAACCGTCACGATGATACTCTGGCAGTACTTGATAACAGACTCAAAACAAACCGGTGTGGAAGAAGATCACGGTTTCAAGAACACCTAAACGATTACTGCACGTGAGACTTTAAATAACATTTTTTCGTCTCGACTTTTCTCTATTTTATGTAAAACATACCTTAATATGCTTTAATATTTATTCAGTCCAAAAAACACAAAAGTGTTTTTCGCTTATATGCTCGCTGATATGTGGGTATTTAAATTTTTTCTTCAAAAAGCTAGACAAATATTCTAATAATAATAATAATTTATTCTCAAATAACAGTTTGTTACATGAGGCATGACAGTTTATAGGCAAGATCAAATTGTTACAAATGATACAACATCCACTGTAGTAAATTACTCAGTTGGGTTGATAATTCATAAGATGTGGTTGTAGATGGTTTTAGTCAGTATCACAGTGGGCGTGCTTCATGAAAGTTGCGTTTGTAACGGTATCAAAAATCATTACGTGTGACTTTACTAATGCAAGTTTGTTTTCCTAATTGCACGGCAAGAAAAAGTGAACGTACTAGAAAAAGAAAATCAAGACTTGCGCAAGCTAAAACTGCCGGATAATGAGTAAAACTATTTTGTAATAGACTTCCTTTTTTGTGCTAAAACCGCGTAATTCAATTTTAAAATATATATCTCTGTTGTGCTCGTATGCCGTGTTTTTAATT
Source organism: Schistosoma margrebowiei (assembly GCA_944470205.2). NCBI lineage: Eukaryota > Metazoa > Platyhelminthes > Trematoda > Strigeidida > Schistosomatidae > Schistosoma > Schistosoma margrebowiei. Next base: position 21,177,001 of record OX104024.1, read on the forward strand.
GAGTGGCATCTGCAGGCCCTGACTGTTGTGTTGTGTTTCAGATCGCTCCCGCTTGCAAGTACACGCTAATAGTACGTTTTACACGTTGCGAATATGCAACTGTTGGTCAAGGATAGGTCCACTGAAGGTGGGAGCTTCTAAAAATCACAACCTTATATCCTTTTGGAATATCTAAGGCTTTAAAGATGGTACAGGATGAAGTCACCCGTTCCATATCTCAAGGGGGCTGAAAGAGGGAGCAAGTAAAAGAAAGGACGAGAGGCAGAGTAGCCAATATTCATGAAGGAATGTTTGAAGTATGATCATTCAGTCTAATTTTCTTTTATTAAGGTATTTGTTAAACAAATGCATTTTATTAAGTTAAAGAAAATAATTATAAACAATTTAGGAGCGGACATAAAACTGACAAATGAAAGCGATTCAGAAGGGAGCTGAGAGTATGGGATTATTTGTGGTTATAAAATAAAAAATAGTGCTAGAAACAGTATTGTGATATACAATTGGCTATCTTCCTTTTTTATCGAAGCTATTGGAACTTTTTTAACTTTTTCGCATTATTATTTTTTAGGTATCAAAGGTTCTTGAGTAGGCTTCGTATGTTACCGAATTGTCTAGTTTGCTTATAATAAAATTACTGGGTAGGAAGTGAAACTAATTCAAAGTTCGTAAAAAGATTTAATGAGGTGTTTTGCATGATAAATCAGCATGAATACCTTAAGTTCGTAACATCTCCCAACCTACATGTTTGCTGATCAGTAACGTCACCCTCCCTCCTTTTGTGATGTTAGGCTCTCTTACGTTTGTGGTAAGTATGAATACTGCTTTAATCAAAGCCCATAGTTGAAATACACTGTCTCTACTAGGTCCGTGTTACAATCAAATTAGATGGTTAAAAAGTTTGTTTTATGGGTTAGATGTCCACATAGTATATCACACTGTTTTAAAGATAATTAATGGTTTAAAGATGTAAGGACTAATAGCAAATCAAAGGATATGAGAGGATATAAAATTGTAGAAAAAAATGATTTTAGGGTAAGAAAAATAAAACATTGGGAAACTCACAAGACTTTGTGACCAGATTTTGAGCTTTGTATGACTGGCCTAAGTAGATCAGCATCCATAAGATTAGTGAGTTATCTGTCTACTTCCAATAGAAAAAAAGCATGACCTTTAGGAAGGATAATGTACATTTAACCTGTAGAGAGATTTGGGGACCGAAAGTAAAAGTTAGGAGCATAAGACCATGGTTATTAAACAATGAATAATAGGAAAGGATAAGCCATATATTCTGTGATTTGATTATATTCCTATTAATAACAGTCGGGCTCGTTATGTTCTTGTTCTTTCTAGATACTAGGCGGTCCGTAATAAAATGCCTCATTGGTGGGCGGGAGCTCAAGGAAATCTTGAAGTTCTTTAGAGTCTAGAAATAGGGTTATTAGATTTTTGAATCTGGTAAACGTATCACAGTTACGGATAGGCATTGGCAGCCTGTTCCACAATAAACTATATCGTACTGTAAAAAACTTACAACGCATTTGATTTCGGTGTTTTACTGTAAGTAGTGTATATGCGTTGTTTCTCGGTCTATACACTGGGTTGTGGGTCATAGTCGGGCAGCAGCTTGGAAAGGAGAGCCCATATGTCGCTTTGTGTAGAAATATTAAATTGTTCTTTAGCCTACGGTGCCATAAAGCTTCTAAAGAGAGGTGCTTACATCTATCTGTGTAATCGAGATTCGATTTATATCCTAGCAGTTGACGTGTGAAAAATCGCTTTCACGCTATCGCATATGTAAGAGTTTATTTTCCTTTTCACCCATCTTGTGTCGATCTTGCTTTTTTTGTTTCCAGAAGTTTTGCAAAGACGGAGAAGATGACAAAGTTTATGATGAACCAAAATAATCATCGTACCGCATTCAGCAGTATATTAAGGAAGGACGACCAAACGCTACTGAACATAGCAAGCTATCAGAAGAGTGTTTGCCAACGACAACTTTGTTGTGTTTAAACTTCTGGCTGGCCAGGTCTTAGGGTCATCACTACCCGACTACGGAGGTGGTGATCTGTAGCGATAAATAAATCCTCAAAAGCATTAGCTCTGTAAGTTTTCGATATTAGATACTGACCACATTAGTTTCAGTGGACTCATCTAGCTGAATGCGCTTGGTCATGCATGCGCACCAAATCACGAGTGGGAACCCCGTGCTAGACTTCTTCCTCAACATCTAGCCAGTTCAGATCAGTCACTTCTCGATATATTGATAGCATATCAAATACATGTTCGAACCTCCCCGCTTCTGACTTTTGATTTGAGTGTGCACGATTTGATATGGAGGGTGTTAATGGTCAAAGTGTTGTCAAACTACAAATACTTGTGACATCCACAGAGTCAACGCCTTCACCAACGCTGTTTACTGGTCAGTAACTCCACCACTCCTACTTTTGTGATGGTAGGAATATTTAAGTTTATTTTTAGACAAAATATTATGTCATACATGATACTCTGTGTTTCAAATGCCGTTGGAAAACATTATCTCTGTAACGTTTTACAACTTTATCAGGCGGTTTCAAATTATGAAGTGTGCGTACCGGTGCAATGTCTTAGATGACTATGGTATACATAATGTGTTTGTAAACAAAGTACGAGAATAAAGAAAATTATAATAGCAGGCAAATTTTTATATTATTGGGAGCAAAAGTGTAAATATTTAAAAACTGCGAATAAGGTGGTGAGTACTCAACAAAGTGCACATAAACGTAGTATGCTGATGAAGAATGTACAAGCAGGCACTCATGTTTACTTGGTACTGATGGTATTTTGTGCTATCCTAACTGGTTGGTAGGTTGCAGGCTCCATAGATGCTAGACCACTGCTAATATGAAGAAGGTTCACTTGAAAGCTTTTTAAGACATTAGTGTGCGTTTCTTGCAACCGATTATAGCTGAGTAGCATCAACATGTCAGGTGATTTATCCGTCTATTTCAAGTCAGAATAAAGAGGGACATGTAGCTGCGAAAATATATCTGATACAACTCCACAGAAGAAGAGTAAGTAAAATTAAATTCACTTTCTGATTCAGTTTAAACACGTAGATGGTCTATGATATCTGAGTAGGGCGCAGACAAGTTCGCGCGAACTAAGTCAGCGCAAGCAAGGGCTTCATTAGGAAGTCATAGAAACGTACGTAATCCATCTGTCATGTATATTTCATGGGTGATACTGTCCAATATTATTGGATATTTGAGGAGGAAGTTTTTGATCTGTATTTTTCAACTTTGTCTGTTGTTACTATATCTTCAAGATCGTATACATGTGAACCTTTGGTAAGAACTATATTACAAGTGAAGTAATTAAGATTTGTGATGAACTTGTAGTAGAAAATCAAATTGAACACAAGCATTCTCTTCCAGTGGAGTTTAAGTCCTCGGATACATCATCGGGAACAACTGTCAATAAACGAACAAGTTTTAAGCATTTTGCGATTGAATTCACGTTGTATTTTTTACACATTCAGTATTTCAGACAAAAGTTGAAAAACAATAACAAACCGCATTCGACGATAGGTCTTACACATATCTTGTAATGAATTACTGTAGATTCGTTTTAAAAAACGTTACGGAGAATGAAGTTCAGCAATTTCCGCATTTTATATGCTTTAGTGGAGATGTGCTCAGAGAAGTTAAGAGTGTAAGAGTAATGCATCCAAAGGTCAGTTATCTGTTATATCCTGATGAAGATTAAGTTACGAGTAACTTCTGCCACCTATTAATGGACTAGTATAATGTACATTCCTATTGTATAACTGTCTAGTAACCAGATTGCGTATATCGATATTCCCCTTATTATAAGCTTCATTTCGACCTATAATTTATAATTATACTATTTACTGGATTAAATTATACTCAGTCTATTAATTATTGTCTACCACGGTTGCAGCACGTTTTTGGCTTTGTTGCGTATAAATGTTATTTCCTATTTTATAACACGAAGCGGTCTGTTTGGCTGGTATGTAAACCAAGTATTTACGAAATACATTATTCGCATAGTGGTAGCTAATATTAGTGTTCTGAACTCAACTAGACGGGTTAGGTGAGAAGAAGACCACTAAAAACGCTAAGCTGATCAGACCGGTCGAATACCATTGGTTGAGTACAGTACAAGTGTGAATAAGTCGTATTTCGATTGGCGATTAAACGACGTGATAAAAAGCCGCATTTAAATTCAGAGCATTACAGATGTAAATTTGAGCAGTAAGCTCTTGTTATGTGTTAATTTTACTTTAACATATGTGTCTACACTACATAACCGCATTCCACTGTTTCACGTTATAGGCTCCACAGCTTACATCAGATATCTACCTTTTGGAGTTCATACTGGATTGTTTCTATAGTACTACATACCTAGCAAATATTAGTTTTATAGATGTTTCCTGAGTCATCTTATGTTGAAGCACATGGATACATTGTTTATGTAGATTATGAAAAGCAGTGGGTTCAAAGAACTCTGTGTAACACCATTGATTGTTGGTCAACCTGTAGATGTTGTGAAGAATTTTAAATTTGTTTTGTATCTTTTAGCCTTAAAAAGTTTAATTCATTTCTGTCAATGAATTGTAACTAACCCAAGTCTGTTGATTAGGAGGTTGTGAGGCAAAATATAATATAGCCATTAGATGCTTATGGACACGTGGACCAGTAACCTTGTTAGATCATTCACCTTAGTGATGGATTTAGATCTTATGTAGGCGCTATAAATATCAGGAACTCCACACGGAACCTACTGAGGCTAATGCCGGTAGCTAAAAACGCTAACTGGGAAAAATAATTCGAGCTATTTAAACCCCGCTCTGAGAGTTAGGAGGCCCTCATTTAGAAGAGTCATGACGTCCAAAGATAAAAGTCGAGTTCCTTCGGAGGTCACGAGGCTGAAGTCCCTTCTGACAGCCACAGAACTTAATAATTTAGGTACATGGAATGCTCGTACAATGTGGGAGGCCGAGGGACTCTCCCGAATTGCTGTAGAAAAGAAGAGATACAACTTGGAGGTGCTTGGAAACAGTGAAGTACATTAGACGCAGTTCGAACAACAACGACTAGCTTCAAGGGAACTTCTGTTATACTCCGACCGTGGAGAAGAAAATGTCCCCCACACACAAAAGGAGTTGCATTAATGCTATTCAAATAAGCACGAAATACACTTATAGGGTTGGAATCCCATGGACAAATGATAATCAAACCGCCTTCAAAACAAAAGAAAAGGGAATAACAGCGAAAGTCATTCAATACTATACGCACACCAACCACTACAATGAAGATGTCTAAGATCAATTCTACTATAGGCTGCAGTCTATCGTTGAGAAATGCCCAACAAAAGACCTGGTCATTTCAATGAAAGTCCCAAGCGCCAAGGTCGGAATGAACAACACCGGATATGAAGACAGCACCTAATGACATGAAATAGGAGAAAGAAATTAAAGTGGTGAGAGATTTTCAACCCTATGTGTCTTCAATAAAATGGTCATAGACAACATTATATTCCCACATAAACGCATACACAAAGCCACATGAACTTTGCCGAATCACACTGCACAGAAACAAATAGACCATTTCTGCATCAACAAAAAGTTCGGGAGGATAATGGAGGATGTGAGAACCACGAGAGGAGCTGATATAGCGTCCGATCGTCACTTACTGGTCGAGAAAATGAAATGGAAAATTAAGAAGCACCGGACAACGAGGCGGACAACACCACAAAAGTTTAATACGATTTTTCTTCGAGATACTGACAGACTCAATGGATTCAAGATAGCCCTCAGAAATAGGTCATAGATCTTTTACGATCTACACAATAGAAAGGGATCTACTATGGAGAGCAGCTGGAAATGGATAAAATAGGCAATAAATTCAACATGTCATGAGGTTCTAGGCCACAAGAAGCACCATCACAAGAAATGGATCACTGTTGATTCACTGTATATTATTCAAGAAAGAGAAACAAGGAGGCAGCAATCAATATCAGCCGAGCATGAACAGAGAAGGCTAAGGCTCAAGCTGAATACACAGAAGTAAACAAGCAAGTAAAGAGGAACATCAGAACCGAAAAACGTAAATATGTGGAGGATCTAGCGCGAAATCGTGCATGGAGGACAGCTGACGAACTCGTTCGAAGTGAAGACCGGTGTCACGCAAGATTGCTTACTCTCACCCTCTCTCTCTCTCTCCTAGCGATCGACTGGATTATGAAGACGTCAACATCCGGGGGGAAGCATAAGATACAGTGGACATTTAAGATGCAGCTGGACGATCTAGACTTCGCAGATGACCTGGCTGATCTATTGCGCACGCAACAACAAATGCAAGAAAAGACGACCAGTGTAGCAGCAGCTTCAGCAGCAATAAGTCTCACCATACACAAAGGAAAGGCAAAATTCTCCGATACAACACAGCATGCACCAATCGAATCACACTTGATGGAGAAGCTTTGGAAGATGTAAAAATCTTTACATATCTGGTCAGCACCATTGATGAGCGTGGTGAATCTGATGCAGATGTGAATGCGCGGATCAGTAAAGCAAGAGCAGCATATCTAAAACTGAAAAATATCTGGAACTCAAAACATCTATCAGCCAACACCAGGGTCAAGATTTTCAATACAAATATCAAGACAGATCTAATGTATTGGGCGGAGATCTGCAGAAGTGCCATCATTCAGAAGATACGAGTGCTTATTGACAGTTATCTACGCAAAATACTTCGGATCCGTTGGCCAGTCACTATCAGCAACAACCTGCTGTGGGAGAGAACAAACCAGCTTCCAAATGAAAAGAGTATTAGGAAGACTTTAGAAGTGGATAGGACACGCATTGAGGAAAACACCGAACTGTGTCACAAGACGAGTCTTCACTTGGAATCCCAAAGGTCAAAGGAGAAGAGAGAGACCACCGAACACATTACACCGAAAAATGAAGACAAATATGTGAAGAATGAACTCGAAAGGGAGGTCCAGGATGGATGGCCTGAACATAATTCGAAGAAATATAAATGTAAGTTAAATTTGTATAAATTGAAAGGCGACCGTTAGAACACAAGTTAATAGATGATAAACGCAAGAGGGCAATGTTGAATCTAGAATCCACTAAAAGGTGCCATGTGTACGTTAGTGAACGAAAAGAACAGTACTGCGTGAAACCTTATGGACTAAATATGTGAAGTGTCAACTCATTAAAAACACTAGAAGAATATAATATATTCCGCTAAAAATACCGTCTAGCACTCCAGTTAGGATTCAAGATCGCGAAAGTGCATCGGCACGCCGCATACTGATATTTTATCGCTTCAAATTTATCAGGGTGCTGCTTGAAGTAACTGAGTAGCAAGCAAAGGACTCCCGAAATGTAGATCATGTAGATCTAATATGAATTACTTTCATGAATTAATTGATTGTCTGCTAAAACTACATCCTGGTAGATTAGGTCCGATGCATCACAATTCGTTGAAAAACCTTACGGATATCTCTAGGGTTACCCTTCAAACTTTATATTTTAGAAGCAGACATACTGTTGATCAATAGAGTAAGCATTCAACAAGTAGCTTATAATATTAGATGGTAGAATACTTCAGTAATTGGTTGAATTATTGTCACCAGTCTGTGGTTTCAGTCAATAGGGTTTGCCTCACTGATGCCAACTTTTCATATACTGACGGACGTTCGACCCGATAAGCCATAAGAATTCATGTTAAAGGTCATGACTGAAATGATAAACTCAGGCATGTTAACCGCATTGGTTGTTTGCGCCAGATAAAGCGTGTTACATATGATGCAAATACATTGTTTGTAATTTGAACCAGTAGGTTTAATTATACGAGTGTACTATTATTACATTCAAATCCCATCAAACTACGCGTGTTTGAAATAGATCTAAAGGTAAAAATGTGTGGATATATGACTCAACAGCCCTTTATAACCGACAAATATCGCAACAGGCTTGGACAGATTAACGAACTTTGCATTGTTTACTTACATAAATACATTACTCCTGGTACGCAGATTAGTAAGACAACAACTTATTTCAATGAGTACGCAAGAAATCATCAGTGATCCGATATCATTGACTGTTGTATGCTTCCAAGATAAAACGGGTTTATACTTACGGATTGGTAACGAAATAGACTTGAACAAGAAATAAAAGCTTGCTTGGAATTGAAATCACCTTCTTTCAATTCAGTAACTTTGAGTGGCTTGCATTAAGCGGTCATTTCATATTTGAAGTGCCTTTGGTCGCTGGCGTATTTTCAATCTAAACTGATTTGGTAGTCTATGTCCCTTCGGGTGACTTGCGTATTACATGAGACGTTAAGTGGCATATATCTATGTGTGTTGTATGCTTTTTTCCGCCTTTCGGCCGAATAAAACCTCTATGTTGAACTCTTTATTTGCCACTCTATGGCTATATATAACCATATACTTCTATAGAACTGAATTTGTATATTTTATTCCAATGCGATTGCCATAATTTTCTGTCTGTTTATTTAGTAATTATACTATTTTAGACTTCGGAGAGTGTTGCGACCAACCTTATCGATACTTCTGATAGCTGAAGATGGCTTGCACTCATGAATTGAACGTTACATTAAACCACTCTTTTCGTGTTATCCATATGATGACAATACTGTTTAGCTGCTAAGTCTGATGAACCCAAACTAGGTGGCTCTGAATTTTATTACGGAATTTTGAAGGATTAAAACAAACAATAGTCAATTATGCAAAATAAACAACAATATTGATAATCATTCACCCAGATGACGATATGGTCACGTGAATTCCGAAGATTAAGTGAATCTAATTACTAATCAAACGCTTTGAAAAACGAAGTAATCGGAACGCAAACAGAGATCGTGAGCGACTTGCAACCGAAAACTCCCTGAAGTTGTATACTACAATCAATAATGTTGAGTTCTACAAAGTGAATATAATGCATTTTAGTGGATAACCTGCGCAATATAAGCGTTTTATCAGTCAGTTTAACAGCATTATGGAAAATAAATTGTCTGATGAGTTAAATGTAATCGTATCCGGTATACTGCTTCGAAGGAAAGGCAGAGACAGCTTTTGAGCTGTAAACCTCTTTCTCGATTCGTTTAAGTCATGGTAGAGAAATACAAATTTTGTGTGATCTGCTTGCAAGAGAAAAGCTGGTTTCTTGGGAACTAATTGTTAAGTTTCTCAGTCTTAAACCTGTTGAATGTTTGATAGATGACGACCAAATTTTCAAATAAGAAATGTATTATATGTGTAACATTAATAAAATTGGGATATATGTCCATCATTGACTTCATAGCTTGTTTGGGAATAATCGTCTACTACTGTATTTACAGAATATGTGGTCAAGAGTTTTCGATAAGGCTACGGTTGCCGTTAAGGAAATCAACTTCGATGAATTGTTAAACTTCGTAGAAAAAATTCAAGTTTGCTAGAACACAGTATGGGAGAATGCCACATAGTTCGAAAATTAGTAAAGACGTTCATGAAGATTTAATTGATAGGACAGCCTGTTCTGATTTGAGATAATCAACTAAACTAAGCTTGTAAGAGTAAGTTTTGCTAAAGTGATCTTAAGTCGACAGATTGCATAGAGTTATCGAAAATGAATGTTATGAAAAAGAGACGGTAGGTAAGAAGATATAGTCCATAATATATGTTTGATAAATAAAGACATAGCCAGATCATGTGACTCGTGCTTGGAGTGTTACGTTGTGAGAAACATACTTCAACAGCATCCATTACTACGAATCGATGATAGTTAATTTATCTATGAACCGAGACTCATGAAGATAATTGTTCAGGCTGTATTCCGGTCAAGCTCTATGTTCTCAAACAAAGTTTGGTAACTTAAGCCATTGTTGATAGTAGTTCTGGTACTTCTTTCGTTTTAGAGACGAAGAAGAGTCGACAAACATGACGACTAAGAATAGCACTACTACCTGTAAATATTCAGAATTAAAATGGAAAAACGTTTTCGGATGACAGCGGGTATATACTCATTAGTGGAGTGTGAACAATCAAGAGGTTACAAACTGACGATGCAGAACTCCTGACTGACCAACAGCTGAGACGTTGGTACCACTTAAAGGACATATTTTTCGAGATTTTGATGCGGTTGAATACGAGTATTGATTAAATGTAATGCTTTAGTTTCATCCTAGGTTTCGAAGCAACTTTTAAAAAGTGTGCTCACGCAACTCGGTTGGATGATTATTTTTCCTAGGGAACAAATATATCAGCAAATCAAGTTGAGTTAGAATATTGTTCTCTGACGCACTATGTGTTACGGGATCTAGAAAAATTGTATAATAATGAGTTTGAGGATTTCGCTGAAGTTCCTGTCGAAGATAAGAGAACTTTAAAAACAGTTAATAGTTCCTTTGGATTAGTGAACAACAGTAATACTACTAAGGTGAAATTGGACTGTTAATAATCTGTCAACAGTGAGTTTGCTCCTCCAGCTATATTTACCATAGAAGTGATTTCAGATTAAGTAATCGATTTTTTCACGAAACTAAAGTGAAGTAGATGTGATACCGTCATCTCGGTATGAGTCTTATACAGACTCTAATGATAAACATAGTTCGCTTGAAGTTATTTTATATTTTCCCAGATATTTAAATGGTTATTGTGTAAAAACTTACAAATGTGCATGGAGGCGTGTAGCGCTGTTACTCATCTACCCAAGACGTTAGTAAAATAAGATCGTGTAAAGACTTGGAATAAGGATAGTAAAAACTGGGCGTCACTGATTAGGGAATCCAATATTCTTCATAATTGCAATAAGAATGATACGTTGATGGACACTAAAGGCTTTAAGCCTTCTGGCTAATCATGGTATAAGTAAACATTTTGGGAGGTATGAGCATATTATTAATTGTATCAGTGTTAGTTTGCCTTATGAACTGATTAGAACATCATGAGGTATAACAAGGATCTTGCGTTGACACTTGGTGTTGGGTAATATGGTAGATATCAGTGAATCCAGTGCTTAGCATGTCAGTGTTTTGTATTGGCTTAGTAATTGGGATATAGTGAGTTATTCTTTGGTATCCATTTAATGCTCGTTTTCGTTATAGACTTTGGAATTCCAATTTACCTTGGTTTTCATCGTGACTCATGTGAGAGGCCGCAGTCTAGAAAGTTTGTATATAGACTGTTTTTGCAGGATCATATATGTGCACTGCTGTGAAGTCTCCTGCGGGAACGAAACGGCTTTTTAGTGCTATTAGGTTTTCAATCCCGAGATCCCAAGTTTGGGGAAACTCCCGAAGTCAAGTGACCTTCACCAAGGCTAAAGGGAAATTCCCCAATATTTACCTTTAACCTTTGTGAAGGTCATTTGACTTCGGGAGTTTCTATAATGTTTCGAATTATTTGGATTATAGCACTAAGAGTCCAAGGAATAACGCAATTGAATTAAGAAGTCACAAGCACAAACAAATGTACTGTATTTGGAATTCGAAATTGTGCAATCAACATGTACAAAAGTATCATTAGTCAATTCAAACACCACATCCGCCACAGCTTAAATAGAAGTATAAGTGTTTGCAATCGGTTGTATGTTTTCTTGTTAAGTTCATCCTGAGTCTGTCCGACATTGTACTGGATGAAAACTTTGTAGTATCTAGAATGTGCTCATTAGTATGTGAATTAACAAACCAAATCGGAACAGACTCACCTGGAATTGTATACAATCAACATATCGGTTTTGTACTGAAATGATTCATATCTCGAATTGGAACCATAGATTTTTCAACGCTATCCCCCCCCACGAAATAATGTTGGGTCTTTATATTCCCAAGTTATGAATAATGTGGCTTCATTTAAAACATATTTCTCACATTGATTAGAGTAAACGTTAGAAGTGTTTTTGTGATAAGGATGAACAACAGTTGATATGAAATCATCAGAATTGTAATCAAAACCGAGCTCATTTAGTATTCGTGCTTTGCATTGAACAAGTTTTTCACAAGGAGCAAATGCATTATGAGGATAGGTAATACATATGACATCAGGATTTGATTCTACTGAAATATTTTCATGAAATTGACTAAGAATGTCATTGCAGAGCAATGGATCATTAGAAAAATTAGCATCTATCATGACTGCCTCAGGATTTTGATAATGAATAGGTTCATTTAACATATCCTCAGATTTGTAAGAAATTTCATCAGAAATATGTGAATCATTGAGAAAAGTCATACCTGGTACAATAGCATGAGAATTCTGATAAATCGGTTGATTAGGAACTGTTGTCTCACAAGAATTCTGGATTTCATTTAACTCTGAACTGCTTTTTCACTCTACACTGTCTATTGCAATAGTTGATAAAGATAAATCATCATTATAAATACTCGACTCAGTAGAATCAGAATTACAAGACTTAATATTAGTTGCAATAACATGAACATTAGTATTGCAGACTGACTGAATATGTTCAATATCACCACATTTAAAGCATTTAGAATTACGAAATTTACATGAATTAAAAGCATGGAACTTGCCACAGGACAAACATTGACCAAACTTGCGCCAATCTTCGTGAAACGCACTGCAACTCCTCAATGAATTATCTGCATAACCTTGAGTATGCACTGGATTAGGATAACGTGATGTAGTAGAATTTTTGATGTCCTGATGAATCATTTTAGGAAATTCCCCTTCTTTACTGCAATCAAAATTTGCATACTTGACATAGTCCAGTAGTAATTCCTTGAGAGTTGTATAAGGAAGCGAAATGGGCTTTTCCGGCATAGCCAGAGTTCTTAACAAGCTGTATGCTTCTTTACCGATGAATGTGAGGAAATATGCCACAATATTAATATCCTCATCATCTTCCTTGGTCATGACCCAGATTTCGAACCTTTTGAAATAATCCTCAAAAGCTTCAGAAGTTGAATGAATGTCTAACTTTTCCATTGCAGGCTCAATCGCGACGCCAATATAATGTTTTGAATTATTTGAAATATAGCACTAACTAAGAGTCCAAGGAATAACGCAATTGAATTAAGAAGTCACAAGCACAAACAAATGTACTGTATTTGGAATTCGAAATTGTGCAATCAACATGTACAAAAGTATCATTAGTCAATTCAAACACCACAGTTTCCCCAAACTTAAGAGCTCATGATGGTGGTCAGACGTTTTCCAGTTCATTATCTCAGAGAGATTTTCTAAAATGTTTGGTAATCCTGACAATATAGTTTGTTATCCCTACACTGAAGAGAAAGAGAATATTCTATCCTTTTGTGAATATCCTAAGGAAGTATTCTGATGAAATGATAACCCTGAAGAAAATAACAGAGATATCGGTAAACAAAGTCATAATTTATAAGCAAAGATGGATAGTGGCTAGCAGTGGAATGGAGGACGCGCGTTTCGTCCTGTTTGGGACTCGTCAGCTGGATGTACCTGCATCTCAGAGTTGATGTTCACTCTGGGACTCGAACTCAGTACCGTTCGCTTCAAACGCCATCGTGTTATCCACTGAGCTGCTGAGTCCTGATAGCCACTTGCTTGTGCAATGGGGTGAAGTTTAATTCACTTGATATTGTTTTTACTTGAATCTTCCCATTGATGTTTTTTTAGGACTGAAATTGATCAGTCTCTTATTGGCATATGTGCATACTGTGCGTATGCCTCGATATTGCCTTAATTTACAAGCATTATAAGCAAAGATGGATAGTGGCTAGCTTTTAAATTAAGGCAATATCGAGGCATACGCACAGTATGCACATATGCCAATAAGAGACTGATCAATTTCAGTCCTAAACATCAATGGGAAGATTCAAGTAAAAACAATATCAAGTGAAAGTCATAATTTGTTTTGTTTTCAGTCTGGAACAACATGTTTGTATTAACGTCAACGTAAACGAGCTTCTATGGATCATCAAGCATTTTGTAAGATGGTTGATATTAGATCAGTTTATATTAGTGGCTCTGGCACTGAGGTTATTCGAATAATGTCTCTTCATGGAGGATATTGAAATGTGTAGGGGAATTATTGATTGGTTTTCAAGGATGTATAGGTCAGATTATAACAGTTACATTTGGCTATCTCAAACGTGATTCGGTTTGGCCAAGTTATGGATTTTGGGAAAGAGATTAAAATGCTTTTGTCCTCTGGGACCAGTATCAAGTGAGCGTAGAGAACTCCTCACAAGGAATTTTGAATACTTTAATGGTAAATGGATTATTGTATGTTGGTGGCCATCATCAAGGTAGTTCTTGGCCTGAGTCAAGGAAACATTTTAACATGTCACCACCAAAATTATGGATTGGATTTTTTAGAATTATCTTAAATTAGAAAGATATGTAGCGTCTAGCAATGTGTCAAGCATGCGTGGGTTACTCCGGCTTATGTACAGACATGTTTATTTCTCCCTCCTGAGTGATATGTTGACCTCGTTGAATTATTCGCTTATTAACCTTGACTGTTTTTGTACGAGTGTATGTGTATATATCGCCTACTCTATCTATCGCATATCCGGGGATTATTTTTCTGGCTGCAAATATTGTAGAATGAATAGCTAATGGAAAAATTCCCAGGAAAGAGTATGATGGAGAACCTATGCTCTTCCACGAAGGGTAACAGAGGTAAGTGAGCTAAAATAAATATTGAGTCTCTCTTTGGTTAAACAAGTCAACTCACTCTCCTTCTCCTCATTTCTTACCCGCTTGTTATTCTGAATGTGTCTGGGCAAACGTGTGCCCGAAATACGTTCATCCAGTTCAACCCGTATTCGGCTTTTTATAACGACCGTCACACAACTGGAGTTAGATTGGGTAATGGGAGAGTTGTGTTTGTAGCATATTAAAACGTTCATCGTCCAATCAAACGACAAACATCAAAGAGCCACAAAATATGTGTCGATAATAATTAAGCATCACCAACTGTCGAAAACAGGTTCTCGATGCTGAGAGCTGTCGTAGCCATGAACAAAGCGATGAGAAACCGCGATTTTTACAAAAGAAAAGACAACCTGAATGATTTTAAGACCAAGCCGTTGGTTTTGTGGTAGAATGTTACATGGTTCAGTCATATTCTATCAAGCAACAGCTATTCTAAAAATTGGAGACAAGAAAACTACTTACCTTGAGTTTTCGGGTACATAAGTGTTGTGAAGAAATCATTTCGGGTTTCTTCAGAAAATGCAATAATACACATGTTTCAATAATGTTAGCATTATACTTGCCATATTTAAAAAATTTAGAATAATAATAGTAGAATATTATTAATAATAAATCGGGTCTTTGTAATTGAGAAGAATATTGAATCGAGTTTAAAGAAGGAAATGGAGAAAATATGGGAATAGAAATAAAGGAGACGTGAAATACGCAAACAGTCTAATAAGCGTGTTTATGAACACAGGACAAGAATAAACGACTATGTGTGTATCGTTAAATTAGTAACAAAAATAATTAGGAAAAAATAACTTATAATTGCAGTAAGATATGACATTAGAATAAATGTTTGTGCAGTTATAGTTTAGAGTGATGCTATGAAATTCACAATTAAGTGAAAAGGATAATAAAATATCACTATGTATGAGTCATATATGCATAGTGAAGATAAAACGAACCTGAGAAGTTTATTTAAGTGTAACACAAGTTATTGTTTTAATTACAAACTTCTTAATAATAATTGTGTAATGAATATCAACCTCAGAAGAAAACCAGCAATTAAAAAATCCTTTAAAACACTCGGATGAATACATTTAGATTTATGTGATAGTATACAGAGTGAAACCGGATATTAGTATAAATATTTGTGCAATAATAATTAAGATTGATGCTATGAAGGTCAGAATTGATTTCAAAGGACAATCTGGAGTTAAATATGTTTAGAAGGATAAGAAGAGATTAAAAGGATACCTCATGTGTCGGGGAACTAATAATGATATTAGTAACGGTAATAATGATAAACACGAACATAAGCAAACTTCATATATTAAGATAAATAGAAATAAAATAAAATAGATGTGAAAAGATTTAGAGGTTTTATTTTGCTTTTCAAGCAATTAAATAGATGACGGACTTTGTTTGTATAAATGATTATTGAATACATTCATATTCAATAGATGACATGATCCACTTTCGGAAAGAAAATCGTCAAGGAGACTTTTGAACCGAGTTGTAAATTCACTGCAACGGAGGTTCACTGGCAGTCTGTTCCACATGGTTGAGTAGGAAATAAGGAAAAAATTCTGAAGTAAGTTTGTTTGGGTTCTTGGAATCGCTAGAATATTCTCCTTATCGCGTAGATTGTGGGATGATATCATAAGGTATGAAGGGGTGGATACCGAAGAGTAGGAAATACCGCTAATGAGCCGGTAGATAAAGACAAGATTTAATTTGATACGTCTGATCCAAAGAGGTTCTAAGTTGAGTTGTTGACATCTTTGGTAATGGTCTTTGTTGTCGGAATACCCTAGAACAGCTTTGGTGAACTTTCTTTGAACAACATCAATTCTAATCAGATCATTATGTCTACAATTACTGTAAACTAAAATACCATATTCAAGAATGGGTAGGATACATTTTCTGTATAATAACAATCTCGATCCGATATTATTGAAGTTTATAATTCGGCGTCCGACAATGGTGGTCTTTCTTGACCTTAAAGCATCATTTGACTCCGAGATTCTATGCCAGTGTCTGTCATTGAAAGGCGCACCTCAGAAGTACATAAACCTTGTGAAGGCTCTTTACTCGAACACTACTAATCGAGTGAGAGCTTATGGCGAACTGTCATCTGATTTCGCAACATCAATTGATGTCCAGCAGGACTGTCCACTATTTTCATTTTTGTTCAACTTCATCATAAACATACTGATGGAAATAACGTTCTCGTCGACTGAAGATGGGAAGGATCAAGAAAGGAAGAGCAAGAACACAATGGAATTTGTAAGAAATCGCATGAACAATGGAATGTGAGACAATGGATTGGTGTTTGCAACAGCAACAGTCCGGTTTGATATGATGGAATGATATTTTGCAAATTAACGATTGACGATATGGTTTTTCTATTTTACCAAGTAACTCTGTAATTTTGTGCTAAATACAATTTGGTTGTCCTCACCTGTGTTCTCCTTCACTACATTTGGTGTTGCTGCCTCCACTAAGGATGAAAATCCTATGGCCGAAGGAATTTGAGGACGGAGATGTGCTGAGCTTCCTGAAGGAGTTTGAGGCCGTGTCGGCGCTGGCGGGAGTGATGGAGCCGAAGGAGAATTTGGTGGACCTGGGGACGCTTCTGAGAGGCAGGGTGAAGGCTGTATATGGCAGTTTGGACAGTGCTGGTGAGAGGACGACATGGGAGACTGTTACGGACAGTCTGGTGGCGGAGTTCGACAGTTCAGTGGACAGAGAGGAGACACTGCAGAAGTTCCGGTTAGCGAGGTTGCCGGCTGATGTTGACCCACTGATGCTGGCGGTGGAGCTTACCAGATTGTTAAGCCGTGCGCTGCCGAATCTGGATGAGGAGTCGGAGCCACAGTTGTTAGCGTCACAGTTTATCGAAAGTGTTCCTGCCACCTTATCCCAACAGCTGAAACTGCTGAATGCAGTGCAACCGATGGATATCAGTGAACCGGCGAAGATGACTTGTCAGCTGATGACGCGAACAGTAGCTCCGGTCGGGTGCGAAAAGCAGGAGATAAGTAATGTAGAGAAGAAGATTGAGGAGCTGGAGCGTGAGATTGCAGCAATACGAGTGAACCATAAAAGGAACGATAAATGTTACGAGTGTGGAGGGACAGGACATTGGAAGATAAACTGTCCAACAAGACGAAGACGCAGATATTTTAGACGTTATAACGAATGTTCTTTCTATCCTAGGAATCTGGTGGTTGTTGCGTTAGTAGACAGAGGGGCAGTGTATACGAGATTGAACATAAATGAACGAGATTTAGTTTGTCTGAGCGATACAGGTGCAGCAGTCTCGTTAATAGGCAAAGAGCAATGTAAGAGACTCAAGCCGTGTACATTAGCGGTCCACACTATAAGAGGCCATATATTAGAAGTGTTTGCGTATCTAACAGTATCGTAAAAGTGGGAGATGTTGAGATAAACTTCCCGTTCGTGGTAACCACAAGCTTATCGAGACCGATATTAGGAGCAGATTTCCTAAGAGAATTAAAAGCGATAGTTGACTTAAGAAGCGGTAAGATGGTCACAAAGTATGGTTCATTGCCAACACACGAAAGTAGTGAAGTGGCTGAAATAAGAGTGCAGCGGATGTCTCGTCGAAGAAACCAAACATTAACGACTTATGCAAAACGTATGCGAAACTGTCCACGGGAGATGGGGAGCCGTATGGATTTTGTGACAAAGTAAAGCATGAGATCCCGATAAAGAACGATCGAGTAAATATATTTGCAACACGTTGTGTTCTGATGCATTTAGAGGCTGAGGTAACTCGCCAGGTCCAGGAAATGTTGAAAGAAGGTATAATTGAGGAAGTGGACAGCCCATATAGCTCACCGGTACTCTTAGTAAAGAAACTGAATGAAATTATTAATTTTGTGTCAGTTTTAGAGAACTGAATGACACAACAGAACTAAAACCTTGTGCATTGCTAACAGCTGCGGAAACATTAGATCGGCTGCTGAATCCTACAGTGTTTACAGTGCTGAATTTACGGTCAGGTTATTGGCAACTGCCTATAAAACAGAGCGATCGAAGCAAGACAGTGTTTACTGTACGTGATAAACAGTATCAATTTAAACGAATGCCGTTCGGGTTGACGGGTGCGCCGTTCACGTTCAGAAGAGTAATGACACTACTGCTCACGAATCTAGATAATGTTGAGGTATATGGCGACGATGTGGTTGTGTACAGCGAGACAGAAACAGATCACGTCAAGCATGTGGAAGCGGTCTTAAAGCGAATCGACGAATTCGGACTTCGGATTAATAAGGACAAGTCGCAGATAGCGAGAAGTAGCGTCACGTTGTTGGGACATAAAGTGGGAAATGGAGAAATAAAACCGTTACCGGAGAAACTTCTTACCATAAAAAATATTACAGTACCTAATTCGAAAAAGAAATTGAGACAGTTCCTGGGAAGAGCTGCGCTCTACAGTCAGTTTTTCAAGAATTTTAACGAAATAGGAGCACCCTCATATAAGTTATTGAGCAACACCAAATTTACGTAAACTGAGACTGCCAAACAAACGTTCAACCGAATCAAAAACATGCTAGACGATCGTCAGATGACGCTCAGACTGCCTGAACCGGGAAAACTGTTCACAGTGACCATAGACGCGAGTGATCATGGTATAGGTGCTGTGTTGAGTCAGGCTGATAGAGTGGTGGAATACGCGAGTCGCGTCCTCACACCCGCTGAACAGAAGTATTCAACCATCGAAAAAGGAGTGTTTAGCAATCGTGTGGGCAGTAGAAAAATGTAGACCGTACCTGTTAGGTAGACGATTTCACATTGAGACCGACCATAAACCCCTGCAGTGGTTGAAAACAGCAAGAGATCCCCGAGGGAAGTTGGCGCGATGGATGATACGTCTGCAAGAAAACGACTTCAGTATCGGCCATGTTCCAGGAAAAGAAAACGTAATGGCGGATTACTTGTCGAGACCATACATGGAAGCCGACTTGCCATTAACAGCATACGCGGTGAACAGTTTAGAGGGAGACCCATTAGAACCCGTTCGGCAGCAGAAAGCTGACCCCAACCTTCGAGAGGTAATCAGAGTGATAAAAGAGGGAGCAGACGTAGACAAACGAACAATGGACAAAAAGGTAATATTGCTGCTTCGGCAAAAGGAACGACTGAGAGTGAACTCATATGGAGTACTGACCTGGCAGGACGATGACGAGAATTGGGTGGCGGTGATCCCGAAAGGCTGGCGGCATAAAGTGATACACGAGTGTCACCAGGTAGCACATACAGGAATCGCAAGAACAACGGATTTACTACGACAGAGTGCATACTGGTCGGGCATGAGAGACGATGTGGCTGAATACGTGTTAACTTGCCAGCAGTGTCAGCTAATGAAAAACGATCGATACACACAACCGCCATTACAGTCAATCACAGTAACCACAGTCGGTGATCTATGGTCGGTGGATGTGATGGGACCGTTTCCACAGACGGCGAGCGGTAACCAGTACCTGCTAGTAATGACGGAACATGCTACATGTTGGGTAGATGCCGTACCCATTGCATACCAGCAGGCAAGGACAGTGACCGAAGTGGTAGTCCGGCATATTGTAGCATGTCACGGAATACCGAAGATGATATTAACTGACCAGGATCCCTGTTTTGAAAGTGACGAGTTTAAAGCCCGTTTAAAGCAATTCGGCATCAAGCGAATGCGAACTACACCGTATCATCCTCAGACAAACGGGCTTACAGAGAGAAACAACAGGACGTTAAAGGAATGGTTAGCATCTAAAGGAGGAAATCGGGAGAAAGATTTACCATTGATTTTGCTGGCACATCGTTCCTCCACACAAGGAACAACCAAGAAGTCACATTTCTTACTGATATAGGGCAGACAGCCACGACTTCCGATGCATAATAAGACCTGGCCGCAACAACAGAAATGGACGACAACAAGGTTAAGAAAAGAGAGGAGGGCGGCAATAAGGAACGTGGAAAAGAAACAGATACCAGACATAAAGAAGGCGGAACAACAGAGGAGAACGTGTAAACCCTTTGCAGTGGGGGACCTAGTAAATTGTAGAGAACGAAAAAGTAAGATAGCAGGGGGAGCAGGGTCGGGAAAGATGATCCCAAAGTGGGAAGGACCGTATGTTATCACGGAGAGACGCGGCTCGGTCTACACGATCCAGAGAGAAGACAAGCAGAAGTGAGTAAACGCTAGTCAAATGCAGAGATGGTTTCAATATCAGCATGGGCATGAGTCACAAAAAGCACCAAAGAAGACAGCGGTACAGAGATCAGAAAGACTACGACAGCAACTTATTAAAAGGGTGGACGAGTGTGATGCGTGCTACTTATATTGATATAAGTAGTATATAACGTGAGTTAAAAGAACGTAATGTATGGCAGCAGAACATGGGGAGGATCAAGAAAGGAAGAGCAAGAACACAATGGAATTTGTAAGAAATCGCATGAACAATGGAATGTGAGACAATGGATTGGTGTTTGCAACAGCAACAGTCCGGTTTGATATGATGGAATGATATTTTGCAAATTAACGATTGACGATATGGTTTTTCTATTTTACCAAGTAACTCTGTAATTTTGTGCTAAATACAATTTGGTTGTCCTCACCTGTGTTTTCCTTCACTACACTACCAGGAGGTCTACTTAACGACTTAGAATACGCAGATGATATAGTCCTGATTGGTGAAGATGCTGATAAAATGCAGAGTCTTTTGGTAGCACTGAGCAACAATGCCAGAATGTTTGGAATACGCATCTCTCCCTCTAAATGCAAGCTGCTACTTCAGAACTAGTCTGCGTCAACATCCGAACTAAGGATAGGTTGTTAAGTATTCGAACGCATCGACAACTTCAGCTATCTTGAATACCTGATCTGCGCAAACGGGTTGGTGTCTGACGAATGGTTGGAAGAAAGTTAGGGGTGTGGCATTAGTACTTTAAGCTACTAACTTCTGCTCTTAGCCATACTGGTAGATGCAGACTACTTGGTTGAAGTCCGCGTGACTATCGTAACGAATGATTGAAGACTCTAGGTGACATGACTCAGAATCGATCATAATGACGTAGATGCATACACTCTCTGTCTTTATATTTTTCTATGACTTAATTCTTTCTCCATGTATTAGATCCTTATATGCAATTTTTCCCTTAAATGTTACAACCACTGGATTAATTATTTCAATGAATTCGGTGTTGTGCTAATGAGGTATGCTAACTTGGACCGACACACATATGTGTCTGGTTCTATGTCGAAGCTGACTGACTGAATTTATATTTAGTGAATTGTATTTTTGATGCCTCGTTGTTCGGTTATCACTGATACTATTACGAACTCTACCATTTTAGGATTTGGCTGACAGGTTCATCTATCTATGCAAAATGGTGTGTAAACTTGCACCAGCGGACATATGTACGTTGCGATTGCCCCAAATGGTGCCCTAAACTTAATTTTGTAAGTCTTAAGGATAACGCAGTTAATTATGAATTCTGACTTTATGCTGCAAGATCTTTTTGATTGATTAAGACCTTTATTTTCCGCTGCTAATTTATTTGTTTGTGAAATGAATTGAGGTTCTTTTGGTTGGGAGTTTTACACGAGTACCTGATATTATATAAATGAATAACATTTATTATATCGGATATTATTTATTTTGCTGTGTTTTGTGTTTATTTATTTTGCTCAAACTTTTCATTTGTTTAGTTATAACTTCAAACTGAGACATTCCCGGTTCGATACCCGAGCTGCCAACTTTTGGGAAATTGTGAGGAATTTTGGTGAAATTTTAGGGAAATCCCCAAAGTTTGGAGAAATTCTGGCGAAAATCCCCAAAATGTTTGTATCGCAGTTTTCCACAATAACATTTCATCTCCATAAAAGAAATAGGCCTTAAAGTAGTAAATTTGAATAAATAAATTTACATTTTAATACAATACAGATTTTTGGTCAGGAGTAGTCTAACGAATTTCAGGTCTTGTTTTAATACGTCAAACAGATACAAGACAAAGAGTTGTTGGTTGTAAACCACTTTTTCAAAATTTGGACGCTATGCATGTGAGTTGCCTACATTGTCGAAGAAGTTGGGTGCTGTCTATGTTCAGTCTTACATAAGTCAAGTATTTCTTTCATAATAATAATAGACAGGTTGATAATATTGCGAAAAGGCGGGCTCAAGCCGCAAAATACCTGAGATTGCTCGGCTGTTCCCAAGCAACCTATTACAGAAAGTTGAAAAAAGTTAAGAGCAAAGTTTACAAAAAAGTGTTAGTTACCGAGCAGTAACGAAAAGCAGACAATCCAGTTGTCGTCACAGAATCACAGACTACCGCAGCTACAGAGCAGTGTGCTAACATTGTCTCAGATATAGCCACTGCGTCATGTAGTTACGTCCAGTGTTCAGACAACATAACCAGCGGTAGTATCTCTTTAATTAATAAAAATTTATAGGTTGTGTGATGTCAGAAATGTCTCCAGGCATTCATCTTTCAACGAAAGAACAGTTAGACAAAATAGTCATTAGGATGATGAAAGGTGGTGACATAAGCATAAAGAAAGCTGACCAAATATTGTACTTTTTTCGTGCGCGGTATCCAGAACTTCCAACATCTGTACGGAGTGTCTTACATCGATGCAACGACGTGGGGCCTAAGATCCTCGAATCTGAAACGTACAATCATCTGGGATTGAAGTCAAGTTTACTGAGAATTTCAGAGAATTGGGTACGTGAAATCGGTTTCACGGAATTAGACTTACAGTTGAATTACGACGGCTTAAGCTTGATTGAAAGCTCCAACCAACAGCTCTGGCCCATCTTAGGTCGCATTGTAGCTCCATTAGTTAGTAGTATATTCATGGTTGGGATCTACGGTGGTGAAGTAAAACCATATGATTTCAACGACATGTTAGCAGCACTTATAACAGAGTTACAAGAGCTGCTGACAGTAGGTATTAATGTAGATAAGTATAAGCTACATTTAAGTTATTTGTGACGCTCCAGCTCGCAGCATCGTTAAGTACATTGTGGGACACAATGGTACAGCAGGCTGCGACAGATGTCAGGTTTTAGGGAGACGAATGGGTGATCGGATGACTTTCCTCAATGGTGAACAGGAATTGAGAAGTGGTCACATTTCGTAGTGGGTTCATTTGAAAATCTGCCAGTGGATACGATTAAATGTTTCCCCTGTGAACCTATGCATATGATATATTAAGGGGTGACTAAAAAGCTTATTTCATTATGGAATGGGCTAGCTGTCAAGCGACTTCATGGGATGGATAAATTAGTAATCACACCAATAAACGAGGCATTAGACTTATGTAAGCAACACACCACATGCGACTTTCATGAAGTTTCTGTATGGTAAGCAACTGAATGTCGGTTGTTCTTAATGTACTTAGGACCTGCAGTTCTTCATAATAGGCTACTACTGTTGATATACAGAAACTTCCAGTCACTTTCTTTGTCTACGTATTTTTTTTACGTGTTACTCCTCGTGAAGGAGCATAGGCCGCTCACCAGCAATCTCCATCCAACCCTGTCCTGGGAAATCCTTTCTAGCTCCGTCCAGTTGTAATTCATCGTTTTCATATCTGCTTCTATTATCCGACACAATGTGTTCTTTGGCCTTCCTCTTTTTCGATTCCCTTCAGGATTCCAAGTTAGGGCTTGCCTCGTGATGCAGTTTGACGATTTGCGTAATGTATGTCCTATCCATTTCCATCGTCTTTTCCTAATTTCTTCAGCTGGAAGTTGGTTTGTTCTCTCCCACAGAAGGCTATTGCTGATGGTATCCGGCCAATGGATGTTGAGTATCTTGCGTAGACAGCTATTTATAAATACTTGTACTTTCTTGATTGTGGTTGTTGTAGTTCTCCAAGTTTCAGCTCCATACAGTAGAACTGCCTTGACGTTGGTATTGAAGATTCTCACTTTGATATTGGTTGAAAGTTGTTTTGAGTTCCATATGTTCTTTAATTGTACGAATGCTGTCCTTGCTTTGCTAATCCTTGCCTTTACGTCTGCATCTGAACCTCCTTGTTCATCGATGATGCTTCCTAGGTATGTGAAGGACTCTACATTTTCCAGAGTTTCGCCATCAAGAATGATTGGATTGTTGTTTTCCGCTTTGAATTTGAGGACTTTGGTTTTCCCTTTGTGTATGCTGAGGCCTACTGATGCAGAGACTGCTGCTACACTGGCTGTCTTCATCTGCATCTGTTCGTGTGTACGTGATAGGAGGGCTAGGTCATTTGCGAAGTCCAAATCGTCTAATTTATTTCGAGTTGTCCATTGTATTCGTGTTTTCCTTCAGATGTCGAGGTCTTCATAATTCAGTCGACCACCAGAAGAAAGAGGAAGGGAGAGAGTAAACAGCCTTGTCTGACTCCAGTCCTTACTTGGAA
The DNA here is from genome assembly GCA_944470205.2 of Schistosoma margrebowiei. Classification (NCBI taxonomy): domain Eukaryota; kingdom Metazoa; phylum Platyhelminthes; class Trematoda; order Strigeidida; family Schistosomatidae; genus Schistosoma; species Schistosoma margrebowiei. The sequence goes on from OX104024.1 coordinate 21,202,100, forward strand.
TGCATCTGTCAGCTGTCCTCCATGCACGACTTTGCACTGTAGTCCGTCGTATGAGTTCCGGATAATGTTGACAATCTTCTCAGGAACTCCGTAGTGTCGAAGAAGTTTTCATAATGTCCTCCTATCTACACTGTCGAATGCTTTTTTATAATCAATGAAGTTGATGTATAGTGATGAGTTCCACTCAACCGATTGTTCGACGATGATTCGTAGTGTTGCAATTTGGTCTGTGCATGATCGATCCTTACGGAATCCAGCTTGTTGATCTCGAAGTTGGGCGTCTACTGCATCTTTCATCCGGTTCAGCAACACTCTGTTGAAGACCTTCCCTGGTGTTGACAGCAGTGTAATGCCTCTATAGTTTTCACATTTGCTCAGATCTCCTTTCTTTGGAATCTTGACGAGGTGCCCTTCTTTCCAGTCCATCGGCACTTGTTCCTCCTCCCAAATCTTTTTGAATAGAAGGTAAAGCATGTTTGTAGTTGTTTCGATGTCTGATAGGAGGGCTAGGTCATTTGCGAAGTCCAAATCGTCTAATTTATTTCGAGTTGTCCATTGTATTCGTGTTTTCCTTCAGATGTCGAGGTCTTCATAATTCAGTCGACCACCAGAAGAAAGAGGAAGGGAGAGAGTAAACAGCCTTGTCTGACTCCAGTCCTTACTTGGAATGCATCTGTCAGCCGAATATACCATTCAACATATTTATTTAATTAATGAAACTAAAAAGGACCCAAATGATATGAGAAAGTGTATATCACTTTCAAGGCGATTGCAAAGCATCCCACGAAAACGTAGTCGAATAAGAATAAATCCTTATGATGTTAGATCACTGAAAACATGGAAGCACTGGGCGGTTGTTCCGTCCTAGTGTAGGACTCTTCAACAGTGCACATCCACGATCCCGCTCGTGGGATCCGAACCCAGTAACCTCGGTCTCGCGCGCGAACGCTTAACTTCTAGACCACGGAACCGAAATCTGACGGCGTTAATATCTAACTCCAACCAATCCACGAAACTGCGCGACTATCTTCCATTGTCTGAGGTAACTAACTGATACGGATTAGCTCTATTGATCGGGTACATCCGGCTGACGAATCCCAAGTGGAACGAAACGCGTCCTGGATTCCGCCACCCATCTTTACTTGTAAAGATCGACTTAAGACAATATCGAGGCAGTCCACACAGGATGCACACATGCCAACAGGAGACTGATCAATTGCAGTCCTACATAATGGAAAATATACAAACAAACAATACCAAGTATATATATTCTGTGGAATTAATTTAAAAAATTCAAATTTATTCAGTCTGATCACCTAGCATCTTCACAGCCTAAATAGACGATAAAAACCGGAACATTCTAATAATTAATAAATGAAAGGAACCTAAGCCCAGAATAGATTACTCTACTTTTCCAGCCGTTTGAAAGTCCAAGTAGTGAGAAACCTCAATTTTCTAGCGTAAATGTGAAAAATCATAGGGATGGGATATTACATTAAATAAACACAAAATAACAAAAGTACAAATGTTAATAGATCATAAATTATTATTCTAGATGATTTAAATTAGCAGAATTTGTGGGAGAATCAGCTAATGCAGTATTATTAGAAAGTAAATCACTTTGATTGGCTTCGATTTCACCAGAAATCTCACTAAAAGTAGGTACTGAACTTGTAACCGTGGAAATATTGTTAGACAATTCATTTGACTCGAGATTGTCTGAATCCCCAACAGTAGTTGTTAAGTCACCTAACGACTCTATTCGTTCATGAGAGTTGATAGAACGGTTTAAGCTGGAAGCATCCTGACTATTCTGGACAGATAATGATGGTGTGGAAACTTGTAGCTGAATTTGACTTACAAGTTGATTATTAGAAACGATTTCACGGAATTCCCAATCACTAAGCAGGTTAGGTAATTCGTAGTGATGGAAGAAATAAATCATTGAATGCAATATAAATAGCCAGGATACCCAAAGAGCAACACCACTGAATTGCCCATTGAAACGATAATGGTAGGCATAAAATCCAAAATGATACAAGTAGAAGTACCTGATAAGATTTAAAAAATTACAAATAAATGCAAGACAGAGCAACATCCAGAAATTAACTCTTAAAAACAAAGTGAAAAAAACTTAGTATTATACTGAATATATAACTTGAAGATCATTTAATTTTATTTAGGTTTTATGAGGAGTGGAATTAAGTATATAGGTTATTATAATCGCTAGTATGAATATGTACAACGCGATACAATTTAGGACTGCTTCACTAATTAGATACTCATGAATCTGATTATTATAAAAACTCCATAGTTCTAATCTGAACCAATAGTAGATTTACAGAATTTCCCTTAAATATTGTTTAAAGAAGAACTATAACTAGATGGTGAATTGGAGGGAGATTTATCAAAAACAATAAACAACAGTATGTTCATAAAAAAGATGATGCGATCTTATTAACAATATATTTTCATATTCAGATCACGTTACAATGAAAGTCATTTACAAATAAATTCACCACCAGATTCTGAAACACAAGCGCAGCTATATATCTCACAGATAAATAAGATATCATAACTTTTAGACGACGACAGGTTCATTTAGTGGTACTTTAGATCTAGTTTATCAGAAACGAAACGCATTTTTGTAGGGGGCTTCCTGAATGAAATAATACATGATTCAGTAATTTAAAAACCTAAAAATGCATAACTTGAATATTTCTCTCCAATCTTCTTACATTACTTGACATTTTGAAAATACTACAAGTGGCAGAAAAACAAAAACCTATTTTTTCCATTTCTAAAGGTGCAATTTATTGACGATTTTTGTCTGTAATGATCACACTTCGCTTACATCGCCAAAAAGGTTGTTTTTTTCCAATTAAATGGTCAGCGAATAATTAAAACAAGGATTTAACCTTAATCGAATTTCATTTAGGTATGGTGAACATTGCTGTCAAAAGATTTTCTCTTTTTTAGGTTTCTAAGCTTAAAAAAGAACCGAATCTATCAGTCGTCATAAGTGATAGATTATGTTATTTTTCAATACTAAGACGAATCATTCGTAATACGCTGAACACGCATAAAATTATAGTGGGCCGAAAAGAAAAAAGTCGTCAACTTAAATGTTTAAATAGTCCTCAAAAATAAACGAAAAACTAATCTTTTCTTTTCATTATGGAACAACGGTTAAGTAGACTGAAAATGAGAGTGACGTAACATTATTCAAATATAAATAAAATTAAAGTCAGAAATCAAACGAAGCTGTCTATAGAACAAACGTTCAGCTGAAGATTATCTATAAGCGCGGTATGTAAAAATTTACTAACCTTGGCCAATATCTTTTGCTTAATTCAGTACGACAAAATACAGCTTCATAGTGATCACAAACGCTTATAATGAGAATAACATAAAACGCAGTGATTGAATCTCCAAAAAATTCAGACATGATAGTTTCCATGGCTGGAAATTATAAACAATTGGTAGGCTTTGCGTTAGGATGGAAAACGGACTTGCTACATCACATTAAAGGTCAACAATAAATATTTATTAATATCATTGCAAAATCGATCAGAAAGTAAATAATAAGTAAATGTTACACCACCAGAATGAATTATGATCATGATTAAAGTCATCAGCTAATCTAACTCTAGAGTCCCAGGCACCCAAGAAATGAAAGAAACTAAATGTGTAAATATTATGAGTGACTGAAGACTAGAGTACTGGAAACAAAAGTATGTAAATCAATGTGAGTCAGTAAAACACGATAAAAATTTAGAGACTATATTGCGACAAGCTGAGATGTTAATCACAACTAAATTTACAAGCCCAAATATGTAGAGTCAAAGGATAGCTAATTAGTAGACCGAAACATCTTTTTTAACCGTAATACTAAATGCTTGTACTAATAAAGCAGATATAGCCTAATTATCTCATAAGGAAAAATACAGCACAGAAAAAGTTATCATATTCCACGTTCTAACCATTAACGAGTCGCAAACTTAATGAATCATGGATACCATTCATTTTTGAAGTATACTACAAACATAACTCATGATAACCTGAAAAGTTCATTGGTAAAAAAGTGTAGTAATCCGTAAAGGTGCCGATACTATTATATTGATGATTCACAGTTTTTTTCTGACCACACATGTTATTATCAAAATCATTTAAAAGCACTATTATTTAATAGAGTCACAACAGTTATACAAAAATATTATAAAACAAGAATTTAAAGAACCACATCCATAATGCATAACTTACCAACAAGAGCAAGAATCACTGTCATAAATGGGGCAACAGGAATCCCAAACGAGGTATTCGTTTCAAACATTTGGAGGATATCAGCTGGAACACAAATACCGGAAGATAGAATTAGTGGAAAAACAAACCAAGTTGTCATTTGTGTACATATCCACGAAATTTATCGAAACACCTTTATATTCATATGGAACACTGAGTAACGACTCAACTTACGGGTAAAAAAAAGTATAGCTAATTAACAGAAGTTAATTTTTATTGATCTAGACAACTAGCCTCTTAAAAATGGAAAGACGCTTTAACACAAAACACCTAAAGTTCCTGTTTACAACTGCTTTAAGACACTGAACACGGTTTTTTGAGTTACTTCGGTAAATATTCTGTTAATATTAGTAAAACATAGAGACAATATAACTAGGGACTGTCAAAACAATGACAATTTGTTTGTTATTTAGAATGGAAGTGAGCCAATTTACCATAAAAATCATTAATTTTCATAAAACCAGACTGGCAAAAAAATACAGAGAAAAAAGTTAAAAGTATATTACTTTTTGCAATAATATACCTAAAAAATAAGTGCACAATCAGATATACACATTCAAATATGTCGTTGTTTTTCATTTACTTCAGTATGATAGTCATGTAGTTTTTTTGCAGCTGTAGTTCACATATATTAAAATTAATTAGAGAACTAGTGTTCGCAAGGTAAGTTGTGAATAAACTTCTGACTCCAACTAAACCATACAAGAGTGATATACTAATTCAAATTAGTAACCCAAATGATTTAAAAGTAAATTATTTACCTATTACAACCACAAGCTGTTGACTTGAATATCTTAACAGAACGGATATACAAAATGTCTGCAAAAAATAATGCAAAGGGATGGATAAATATATACCTTAAAAAAGAAACGTTACAAATTATAATGAAGAAATTCGCAGATGAAATATTTGTCTTCATAATGCAATTGATGCGTCAGCTACCAGTTAGTTTTATACTGAGATGAAATAAGAAAGTGTAAATGCCACATGTGGCACAAAAAAACCCTGCATAAAACCTCGCACTTTGTGAAACAGTTCATGAAATAAAATAATCAGGTATCTAAAACCGCCTAGACAAGACAGAACACTTAACAAAAGCGAGATGCTGAATGGTTTGGAAATAAAATTATGCCGTTGGGGATACTCAATATCCCCCAAAACAACTTACGTGACCGGAAGTTCATTTGCTGACTGGTTGTCATACAAGTTAGCTGATATCGGAATTAGAGGCAACTAATTTATGTAGATAAAGAACTGCCTAGTGGGACGTCAGCATAGAGTACGAGTGAATTCAAAGTTGTCTAGCTGGGAAACTGTAGTTAGCAGGGTATCCCAGGGTACAGTGCTGTTTATCCTGTATGTAGATGACCTTCCCAGTCTCCTATCATCATTCGTTTCGTTATATACTGACGATATGAAAAGCGATAAGAAGTAAAGGTAATAGTTTGGAGTTTCAAAACGACCTGGAGAAATGATCTGAATGGTATAGAATTTGGCATTTCCTGATAAATGCTTCCAAGTGAATTGTGATATATATCGGTCAACATGGTACATGTATATACACAGTGAATAACACTGAGCTATCTGTTGTCCAAACACGCAATGACTTAGGAGTCATTGTTAGCCAGGACTTGGAAACTACGGCACACTGCCATGCGGTAGCTGTCAAATGTTTTAGAACCCTATGGTCAATACGTAGAGCGTTTCGCCATGTCGATGCTAAAACTCTTTGGACTTTATGTACAGTATTCGTTCGTACTAACCTGGAGTACTGTGTACAAGCAGCTATTCACTGCCTAAAACAGACGGCGAACCATTGAAAAAGATTCGAAGGATCGCAAATAAGCTGATTCTTGGGTTAGCAAGGTTCCCATATGGTGCTTGACTGACTGAACTAAACTTATTTTCATTGTCATATAGAAGAACCAGAGGTGACGTGGTCGCAGTTTTTAACTGCTTAGTGATAAATTTGCATCCAACATGCCCTCATATGAGGATACTCTAGAAATGTTCACGAGTCCAGTACAAATTACTTGTCAGCTGACTATTGACTCTCCCATAGAATCACCAGTGAATGGAATTTATTAATTTAACACGTGATTGGAGCTTCATCTGTCGACCCTTTCGAAAGGAAGTCGATCCAAATAAGAGACCACCATTGCCATGACTAAGACAAGTCACCTAGCCTCTTATCCTTTCCAAACTAAAGCTGAAACTGAGCTGAATGAACCAGTGCTATCGTGTGATAAGACTACAGCCTATTGGACATTTGCTAAGAACTGATTACGTACCGCAATAACAAAAAATGGGTTCAAAGAAATCAACTGGTGTATAAGTTCGTAACAAATATTTTTTTGGATTAGGGGATCCTTGTGAATGGACCGCGCTTCTTTGAAGTGCTCCGCTTCTGGTCGTTGACTGTGGTACTTTACGCTTTTGTGCCTCAGTTCTGCATTCATATTTATTCCCAAATAGATGCTTCTAAAGTTTTAGGTCTTAACTCACGCATTCATTATTTATCCACGCACACTAAAGATACAAGTATAATGCATTTGGATCCAATTGCATTATGAACTGGAGCTCACATATCCATATGGAAGTGGGTGGTCTTCTGACAAGCAAACCGTAAATGTGTCTATACGACTCATTCTCCTATATTCATTGCTGGAGAGCTGAGTTATATAATCCCTCACATTATTGTAACTCCACAGCATTGATTAGCTTGTTTTGCTGATAATATAGTTGCTGAAAATTAGAAATAATGAAATTCACTGTCTCAGTGGATCATGTAGGAATGTACAAACTTGATTTGCATTCGCAAGACAATTCCTATGCTTTTGGAGACTTTATGATTTACCTCGCAATCGACAACAAAGGTATAATCGTATTCATCCTTTAACTTCTCGTAAGCCTCGAAAACGACATCATTATATTTGTCCCACTCCCCCAGTATTATCCACTATTTAATTTTTTTAATAGTTTTCCCCTATTATCATTACTTGCCGTCTTAAACCTTACTTATTGACTATATATATCTGTGATGATGTAAAGTGTCTTAACTTAATTTTAGTTCTTTTATGCTGTGTTTCACACTGCATTACTTCTGTCGGCACTGAGGAGAGTAACTTCAATCGTTTACGATATCAGTATTCACTCAGTCAGGAAGTTATAGATGACGTACCAATCATAGTGCCATATCTCTTGTTAACACAGTAAGTAGGAATTAACAAGACTACAAACTAAGCGTGAAAGATACGATCCAAATGAAATCAAAGTATGGAAAGTACAATGTAACACCCTAGTTTCTTTAATGAACATTAGAAGTTGTCCGCTGTTTGTGTCAGACTAGGTGTTTAGCTAGTTAAATCATAAATACACATTAGTCCCACTTCCATCTTTGAGGTGAGAGTTTAGAGAACTCGTTTTATTGCAATGTCCTTAAATTCAGTAATGTGTGGCAGTACACGTCATCGCATGAGAACAATCATGATCCAGAAATGTGCTCCGGAAATAGAAACAGTTTTTTGTTAAACGTTGCTGACGCTTAGTGGTTGTGGTATCTATCATCAACTGTGTCCCTCGTCAGGGCTAGAGGTCGTCAGATAAAATATTTTTAATGCTCAAAGTTAGTACTTGATGACCATAGGCAATTCATTGAACATAACTGCATTGAAAGATTACCTGTCTATTTATTGAAGTGAAGTGAAAAAGCCTCACCCAAGAGCGTTCCTATTTCATTTATTTCATCTGCCTGAAAGTTGAAATAACATGCTACAATAACTAGGCTAGAGTGACTAAATGTTTGGAGGAAGAGTGGTGAAATTTTGATAGGACTCATACTTAAGTTTATTCGAAGTAAAGTCTGTGGTGATTAAGGAGAAAGTACGGAAGGTCAATGGTTTGTAACCTAATTTCTCGAGTTCTTAGTTTAATTTAGTCAAATACCACACCAGTGACTGTTGGCTGGAAACCAAGAGTGCTCATTCTGCTTTTCGACTTAATCATAAGCCTGAATCAACAATACTATGGGTCAAACGAATCTCTAGGTTAGGTGAACAAAACTTTTTATGTGTGTTCAGGAGATATGGTGTAAATTTACGTCACTGGATCCTACAACCTTAACTAATGAAATCTATTGTCTGCGGTTATAAATTTAGGAGCTTCAAGATGTGGAATAAAGTACGGTTTGATAAAACTGTGGATGACATCCTGTAGGCTCAAAGAATTAGCATCGATTAAAAAAGAGGGGAGATGATGCAACAGAAGCGTTCATATTAGAAGTGGAATATTATTTCAGGAACCAAATGCTGTTGGAGATATATTGGTGAATAACATTTTCGATACTGTGAGTAACTTTTCTGGAAAACATGAAACGGAGACGAAATTAGTGCCAAAATTAAAAAAAAATTGAGACTTGACCGCAAAACCCAAACGACAGGTGCCTGAATCCAGTCACACACTTCTACATGAGTAATTATTTTCGCATTATTGGCTTGATACTTTCCGAAACTGGAAATATGCATGAAAAGGAGAGTGAATTATTCTCAGAGTCAATGTTTCCTAGTTCGTCATTTTATACGACAGAACAGTAGAGACATCAGTTAACCCTACAAAACCTTATGAAAGACAACTACCTGTCATGAACTAATATTGTGAGTGACGTCTATCATCAGTGACGGAGACTTGTTGATGGAAGTTCAGAAGTCACTGGAGCTGCTCAATTTCCAAAAGTTAAACACGATTTCGTATTCCCACGAGTGTTCGGTGTCATACCACATTTAGGAATGTAGAATTAAAGGCACAATAAGTCAGTCAATGTTGTCAGTATATTACGTTCCTTCGTTTTTTGTTTACATATATTATTTACTGTTTGATTAATCGACTACTTAGATTTTGTAGCTAAATTAATGCAGGATTTCGAAGAATCTCGGAACATTTTATCGCCCAGGGAGCAGAAATTTCGCTAACTGGTTGTAATAAAAAAATAATACAGAGTTAAAGGTTTTACTAAATTTTAACAAGACGTTAAAAAGTAATTCGAGCTAAAAACAGTTAAACTCTGCTAGAAATAGGAAGATTGATGATCGAGAATCTAAATAAGCCTATAATTTCCCCATTTTTAACTAGTAATTTTATTACTAAAGTGGTAACAAAAATAGGAACATTGAAACAATGTAAACAATTAACAATTAATTGTAGCCACGAGATTACTAATTCCTATATTCCGCAACTACTTTCATCTCGAAAATTACTTAAAAAGTACAGAATATCTAAAACAGGAGTGAAAACCGTTAACAGAAAACTTACAAATAGTAACATGATCAGAGCAGCAGCAAAGTAGGACGACCTAGACATTTGCGAAATAACCAGCTTATAATATTGCCCGCTCATTACATTTACCACATAACCTTTCAATCCTTCGCTAGCTGATAAGTACTTCACACTACCAATCAAAAGATCTTCATAACCGAGAAACTCTTCCATGAGGAAACGACTGAGTTTACTGCCGAAGCAAGGGTTTGTTTCTGGGTCTACAATTTAGCAATATGCATATTTGATTACGTAAACCTAATAGTAGAAAAATATTAATTCCGCACAGAAATTTAAAAGAAAAAATCTCAATAACCAATCCTAGTAACTTCATCACTTGCGACTATAAAAACTTAACAAGTCCTGCAGAAAGAAACTGGGACGATTCAACGGGAACAGTACACCAAGATTTCATAAGCAAATAATATTAACAACCAAGTATTTCATCATACGAAATAAAGGTCCGCACTAAACACGAATGAAAATTAAATAGAGCATCCTTAAAGTTCTATGAACGACATTCACGTTTACACTAGCATTTCTGAATGGTAATTACTAACATCAAACATATAAGACAGATGACGCAATGAGTTACTAATCTCTAACCAACAATCTGATACGAATGTGTCAAAGCTACTTTCAGGAAAACACTAACACTGAATCAGAAATTTTTAAGGTAAGTGAACGAACGTTGGATAATGTGGAGGATGATGATATGAAAAGTTTGTAAGTAACTCTTTTGCTGCTGGACTTAATTTGAAGCTCCATTTTGTTAATATTAATTCTTGTTTTTCTCCACATTGGAAATTCGTGCACTATGCGACCATAACGCTGTAAAAAAATTACATTTTTGGTTCATTATTTTGTAGAACTTTATTTTTGCAGTAATAAATTCAACCGCTTACACATGGAATTACTATATCCTCCGATTTGAGTTGAGGACACGGACAATGTAGAAACAAAACTGCCCTCTAGTTTATCTTAGCCTCACTCAGGGAATTACATACGAGGAAATCTACGCAACAAAAAAGAACGTAAATAAAAGGAAGAAAAACAAGACACCAACAAGATAATTTCGAAACATGTTTTGCTAAGTGGTACAGAAAAGTAATTACAAGAAACAAACAGAATAAAAACTTAATATTACGTCATTTTATCACCAGATGAAATCAACTGTTACGTTGTGATCTAAGCATCTTTATCAAGAATTTGAAAAGTATTGATTAAAACTTTAATGAATAACATTTAGTCAATTATGGGCTTTGAAAAAGAAGGATTCCCTTCTCATTATCAGACGTTATACAGTTGAGTAGTGATGTTAGTATATGTTACTGCTAATTTTTTATTTAACTTGAAAGGTGTAACAGAGAATAACATTAATATTGTTCAGGCTCTTTACTAGAACACTTCTGGTCGTGACAGAGCTTATGGCAAACTATCATCGAAATTGTTTACTTCAAGTGCTGTTCGTCAGAGTTGTCCGTTCTCTTCACTTTTATTTAACTTTGTCATAGACATGCTTTTAGAGATGACACTCGTCGTCTGACTTTTGAGGGGTTGATCTACCATGAGATTCATTTGTTGACTCAAGTTGATGTAGTTCTGTTTGGTGAAGACGCTAGCAAAATACAGTCATTTGACCACCTTAAGCAACAATGCAAGCATGTTTGGTATGCGATTCTCTCCCTCCGAATTTATAATTTTACCTCAGGATTGGCTTGCGTCATCGCTTGAATTGATGATGAGTAAAGTAGTTGAACGCATCGACCGCACCACTTATATTGGGAGTCTCATCAGTACTGACGATATCGCGTCTGACGAAATTTCGGCACAAATTTAGGAGGCTCAACAGACTTTTGTCAACTTGCATCATTTGCGGCGTAAATGAGATAGTCATCTGCCAACCAAAGGTTTTATTATTTATTTATTTGAACACATAAACATTTGTACACTATAGTCTGATCGATGTTGCCGGAGCAGCAGGCCAGTTGAACTACCCCTCAAAAAATTCTGACTATCGTCCAAGACGTCGTTTGATGTTAGCGATTGGCATCCTGTCATCTTCATAGATTGTTTTGCTCACACCACATTTCTTGCTGCCAGTGGCTCGGATGAGTTGGAAGAGCCCTCGGCAGTTACCATATGCAGCTGCTGCTTCCAGCTCATTAGCACGCTCCGACCACCAGGCTTCTCTATTCTTACGCAAGCTTTGCCCGATTTCTTTACGTGAAAGCCTTCGTTTCTGGTCAAACTCACGGTCACCCGGAGTAGACCAACGGGCTTCAATGAGTTGCAAGGAGCCTGAAGAAACCCAGTGCTTATAAGCGTAACTTTTCTCGAAGACACATGCGACTTTACTCGCCATTTTCATGGCGTAATGCAATTGCAACCAATGCTCATCTACACTTTTCGGCGGAATGGTAGCTAGCCTGTAACCTAGCTCGGTTCCATATTTACTTGCAACAGAAGTTGTGACCAACTTGCTGACATCAATCCTTTGGTGACAGTCACTTCGTTGGCCACTGAAAAGTAAAGTGAAATTGGCACAGACCAGAGCATGATCAGAGTCCAGATAGGTACTCTAAAAGGAGCGGCAGTCTTGTACACAACCACGCCAGAAGTAGCTGATCGTTATTTGATCAATTTGAGTCCAGGCCTGAGATACAGATGCAAGGTGGCACATCGGTGATGACTGTGCCGAAAGTTAGTGCTAGCCAGAAACAGGTTGTGGTCTGTGCACAGTTGCAGTAGACGGTCCCCATTATCTCACCTGTGACCAACAAGTCCCCATCGGCCACTTAAACGACTCTCTTCTGTGCCTAGACGCCCGACCTGAGCATTCAAGTCTTTGGCTAGTACTACAATATCTGTCGAACACACTTTCTGGAGAACAGTTAACAAATGGTGGTAGAATTCATCCTGGGCTGCAATTTGTCGAGGCATCTCCGCTTACGCCTTGTTAACTGTTCTCCGCCTGTAGCTCTCATAGGGTTACTGCCGGTCCCAAGCCCGGGTAAAGGAGGAGGGTTGGGCATGGGGTTAGCGTCCCCATCCCGTAGAAAACTAACTCGCTAAAAAAACGCTTACCAGAAAAAATAATCCAAACCATTTAAACTCTGCCCTGGGAGTTAGAAGGTCTTCATTTAGAAGAATTATGACGCTTCATGGTGAAAGCCGAGTTTCTTCGGAAGCCACGAGGCCGATGCCCCTTCTAACAACCAGAGCAAAACTTTTTATAGGTACATGGAACGTTCGAACAATGTGGGAAACCGGGAAGACCAGTCAAATAGCAATGGAAATGAGGAGATACAAATTAACAGTACTGGGAATCAGCGAAACCCACTAGACTCAAGCTGGACAGAAAAGGCTAGCTACGGGAGAGATGCTGCTATACTCCGGTCATGAAGAGGACAATGCTCCACACACTCAGGGAGTCGCTCTTATGCTGTCCAAAGTAGCACGAAATGCACTTGTAGGATGGGAATCTCACGGATCCAGAATCATCAAAGCATCATTCAAAACAAAGAAGGAGGGGATTCTAATGAATATTATCCAATGTTATGCACCCACAAATGATAGCAACGATCAGTTCTACGAGCGGCTGCAGTCAGTCATTGAGAAATGCTCAAGAAAGGACCTAACTATTCTGATGGGAGATCTAAATGCCAAAGTCGGAATAGACAACACTGGATATGAAGATATTATGGGACGACATGGACTGGGAGAAAGAAACGAAAATGGAGAAGGATTTGCAAATCTATGTGCATTCAACAAATTGGTCATAGGAGGCACAATATTTCCACACAAACTTATACACAAGGCTACATGGATCTCACCGGACCACACTACAGAGAACCAAATAGATCATATTTGCATCAACAAAAAATTCCGAAGGACAATGGAAGATGTGAGAACCAGGAGACGAGCTGACATAGCTTCAGATCACCACCTAGTTGTGGCCGATTTAAAACTGAAGCTAAAAAAGAACTGGACAACTGGACAAACAGCAATACAAAAGTTCAATACAGCCTTCCTTCGAGATACTGACAAACTCAATGAATTCAAGATAGCTCTCAACAACAGGTTCCAAGCCTTACAAGATCTACTGAAAGAAGAAGAAACTAGTATGAAGGACAACTTGAAAGGCATCAAGGAAGCATTAACTTCAACGTGCCAAGAGGTTCTGGGTCTAAAGAAACACCATCATAAGGAGTGGATCTCTATAGAAACTCTGAACAAGATCAAAGAAAGGAAGAACAAGAAGGCAGCAATTAACAACAGCCGAACACGAACAGAGAAAGCCCAAGCACAAGCTGAATACACAGAAGCAAACAAACAAGTGAAGAGGAGCATTAGAGCCGACAAGAAGAAATACGTGGAAGAACTAGCAACGACGGCAGAAAAAGCTGCTAGAGAAGGAAATATGAAACAGCTTCACGATACAACGAAGAAACTAGCAGGGAAATACAGTAAACCAGAGAGGCCGGTCAAAAACAAAGAAGGCAAGCCAATCACCGAAATTCAACAACAGCGGAACAGATGGGTAGAATACTTCGAGGAACTCCTGAATCCACCGGACATCGAAGCGGCACACACAGATCTTCCCATAGATGTCAACCCACCAACGAAGGAAGAAATCAGAATGGCCGTCAGACAAATCAAGAACGGGAAAGCAGCGGGTCCGGACAACATACCAGCTGAAGCGCTGAAGTCAGACATCGAAACAACTACAAACATGCTTTACCTTCTATTCAAAAAGATTTGGGAGGAGGAACAAGTGCCGATGGACTGGAAAGAAGGGCACCTCGTCAAGATTCCAAAGAAAGGAGATCTGAGCAAATGTGAAAACTATAGAGGCATTACACTGCTGTCAACACCAGGGAAGGTCTTCAACAGAGTGTTGCTGAACCGGATGAAAGATGCAGTAGACGCCCAACTTCGAGATCAACAAGCTGGATTCCGTAAGGATCGATCATGCACAGACCAAATTGCAACACTACGAATCATCGTCGAACAATCGGTTGAGTGGAACTCATCACTATACATCAACTTCATTGATTATAAAAAAGCATTCGACAGTGTAGATAGGAGGACATTATGAAAACTTCTTCGACACTACGGAGTTCCTGAGAAGATTGTCAACATTATCCGGAACTCATACGACGGACTACAGTGCAAAGTCGTGCATGGAGGACAGCTGACAGATGCATTCCAAGTAAGGACTGGAGTCAGACAAGGCTGTTTACTCTCTCCCTTCCTCTTTCTTCTGGTGGTCGACTGAATTATGAAGACCTCGACATCTGAAGGAAAACACGAATACAATGGACAACTCGAAATAAATTAGACGATTTGGACTTCGCAAATGACCTAGCCCTCCTATCACGTACACACGAACAGATGCAGATGAAGACAGCCAGTGTAGCAGCAGTCTCTGCATCAGTAGGCCTCAGCATACACAAAGGGAAAACCAAAGTCCTCAAATTCAAAGCGGAAAACAACAATCCAATCATTCTTGATGGCGAAACTCTGGAAAATGTAGAGTCCTTCACATACCTAGGAAGCATCATCGATGAACAAGGAGGTTCAGATGCAGACGTAAAGGCAAGGATTAGCAAAGCAAGGACAGCATTCGTACAATTAAAGAACATATGGAACTCAAAACAACTTTCAACCAATATCAAAGTGAGAATCTTCAATACCAACGTCAAGGCAGTTCTACTGTATGGAGCTGAAACTTGGAGAACTACAACAACCACAATCAAGAAAGTACAAGTATTTATAAATAGCTGTCTACGCAAGATACTCAACATCCATTGGCCGGATACCATCAGCAATAGCCTTCTGTGGGAGAGAACAAACCAACTTCCAGCTGAAGAAATTAGGAAAAGACGATGGAAATGGATAGGACATACATTACGCAAATCGTCAAACTGCATCACGAGGCAAGCCCTAACTTGGAATCCTGAAGGGAATCGAAAAAGAGGAAGGCCAAAGAACACATTGTGTCGGATAATAGAAGCAGATATGAAAACGATGAATTACAACTGGACGGAGCTAGAAAGGATTTCCCAGGACAGGGTTGGATGGAGATTGCTGGTGAGCGGCCTATGCTCCTTCACGAGGAGTAACAGGCGTAAGTAAGTAAATTAAGAAGCGGAGATGACGAAAAGATGTTGTTTCTCAAACCGACATCTTACTTCGATAGAACTTTCTAATCAAACAGCACGTAACTGACTGTTAATGGGGATCCAATTGATTAGTG
The DNA here is from genome assembly GCA_944470205.2 of Schistosoma margrebowiei. Lineage (NCBI taxonomy): Eukaryota > Metazoa > Platyhelminthes > Trematoda > Strigeidida > Schistosomatidae > Schistosoma > Schistosoma margrebowiei. The sequence goes on from OX104024.1 coordinate 21,217,974, forward strand.
CTGCCTCAGCTCTAGCTCTTAGTGCGACACCAACGCCAGCAAAACCAGACGTGAATACCACAGGGTCCCCGGATAAACGCACATAAAACGAGTTTATCGAAGCGATAGACGAAGAGCAAATTTGTAGTACTTCGCTAAAGTCTTGAATACGGGTTTCGGATAGACAACAGACGTCGATATTAAGACTTTCCAAAGACATAGCCAACCCTATCTGTTGCCCGATCTGCGTTAGTGTGCAAACGTTGAAGGAAGCCAGTTTGAATGGTATACGTGATTTCATAAAAACTGCTTCAGTATTCGTATTTGGTGGTAGCATACGATTTTCAACCAGGCAGTGACTCGAGAACGTTTAGATAGAACCGAGTTTCCACCATAAGCGAGCTGCTGTATAAGTCGAAAAATAAGGATACATAAAGCGGGAATAAAAGAGAGTAGATAAGAGACATAGTACATAAAAGAAAGCAAAATAAAAATGAATGTGAATTGTCTGTCGAGGCGAGGATAGAATTTCCAGTAATTTTCTGTGCAGCGCTTCACTCTGTTCTACTTTATGTGCATGGAACATAAACATTAAGAATAGAGGATATTCGTAGACCACTAGTATTTGATCACAGGTGTCTTCGAAGCAGTCCGCTTGTATTTTGAGATCACCAAGTAAGTAATGCTTGGATTGGAAACACGATACAAGGTAAGGATGGAGAGTCGATTGGTGAGATAGTAAATCTTAAGCAAACGGTTGGAACGTGTCACGTATGCACAACCACAACCTACCTCAATGGGTGATTTTGTACGGTGTGAGAGTACACTGGAGGAAAGCTAGGGACGGACAAACCGAAAACACGGCACCAATTCATGAAGACATCAACGATTGAACTGAGCCATTTTGTCTTCCCCCAAATTCTGAGCTTCTGAATCCCTCATATTTTTTCTTTTCTGTAGTTATCAAACTAATTTATGTTTTCTTGAACTGTATTTTCGATACCTACTCTTTGCAGTCACCATTCACACTGTTACTACCTCTACAACTCTGAGATTTGGCCTGACAACTTCATCTCTCTGTGCTGATGGGGTATGGCAACTTGAACTGATGAACATAAATACAAGTTTTACGTTGTGACTGGTTGAATGTTAACTTTTTCGGTATATCTCAATAAAACGGACATAAGACGATTACAGGAAAGTTAAACATACCAAGAACAATTAATTTTACAGTTACGTTAAGCCGATTTCGTGCCCGCGGTGAAAGACGAAGAAAGCCATATTCCAAGGCGTATTCAATTATGTAGCTCTCATTTGTGTTTAGTGCTGTAAAAGTATTAAAAGTTCCGAAAATTGTATGACTGCTACGAAATTTAGGCGGGAAAATTTGTTAGGGAAGGTAAAAATGATATTGTTTTGTAGAACTTAATGAGTTTATTGTATTGCGTTGCTTTTTACATAGGTACATACACAAACACATAAGTTTAGTTAATTCAAAATCTGACTAAATATTAAAGTTCGAAATTCATATCATTGGAAGTCAACAAGCTGGTCAAATGGATAAGATGTGGTTCCATGATTCCAAGGTTTTGAGTTGAACCTTTAGCGGGGTTAAAAATGTGCACTTCTGGAAAGTCTCATACTAAGATAAAATGGTTGCCTAGTGTTCCCAGGTTTTGAATGTTATTCCAACTAAGGTCAATCTATGATGAATTTGACCTACAAATGTTAAAATATTCGGGAATAAACTGAGCCGAATAAAACCGAAATGTAACGAAATACGATGGATTCATGGTATCTTGAAAACACTAGTAGAAATAAAAAGCATGACAGATATTTCCACGTAACTTGTCTTAGAGCCTATAAAATACTGCATCTCACAATAGCCTCTCTAATAGGATTATAAACAAACTACTATGTGCTTATACCAGATAAGAGAGAAAGAATTAGTTGAGTGATTCCAACTAGTTTAATTGGTGAAGAAAGAACTTAGGCTTTTAGCGAATCAACTAAACAGTTACATATGCAAACAAATTGCACATTTATTTATTTTATCGCGATCATGTCAATATTGTTGGACAAGAATGTATCTTAATAAGCACGCCTTTATTCATTGCTAAGTGAGTAACCTACAAAATTCTTATCCTGCGATTCCTTAGGATATGTAATCACTTTGACTTTCCTGCTTAATGTTTGATAAATAATTATGTTAGTTTACTCGAGAAAAAAGCCTACTCTTTGCAGTTATTGATCTTGCTTTGATTTCAGTTTATAAAATGGTTTGTGTTAATAATTCGATCTCGCATACAATTACCACTCGGTCGAATTGCATCATTGCTTTTTATGTACTTGTCAGAACCGTATTTAATTTAAGAATTTGAAATCTGTTTATAACCAAAAATCTAAAAACTCATTATCCATAGTAGTCACATTTAGTTTTTTTTAGAATTATGAATACAAGCTAAAATTTACTTTACTATTAGTCAAAAATCTTGAATCCATCATTATAGAATCCATTATTACAGGGCCTGACAAGTGTGGTATTAATTATGTATAAATAATTTGCTGATATCATACTGCGAAAATCAAGAAAAAAAAGTGTAAGCAAGTTGCCTCTGGAAAAACAGTCTAGGTTCCGTTAGGATCATAGGTACATTGAATGACTCCTCAACCTTTTCTGAATCCGTAAACGCTACCACATGTGTTGCTAGCTAACAAGATTTTTTATTTCGTAATACCAGAGCTGTTTAAAGTCTGTTGAACAACCGAGCACCTTAACATTCGCTGTCGTACAACCAACACTTTAGAACGTTTTATCATACAAAGACATTTTGTGGACCGAAAACTAAAGGTCTGTTACACTGTTGTGCTTGTTTGTTAATAATTTATTCAGAAAACTAGATAACACGTAGTGCTTTTGTGGGTAATCCACTTAAATATTTGCCAGTGCATTACAATGCTAAACCCGCCCCGCCCATTTTTATTTAGTCAGTTGGTTATGACTCACACAGCAACATTTGCGTATGCTAAGTAGGGTATCTTTATTAATAGGAATTGAACCCAATCACGATACCAAGAATCCATTCACTCTTTAATATCTAAATCATTCGTTTCTTATTACTCTTGTCTACTTTCGTTTCTTAACTCATATACTTCTTGCACATTTCAACATATTTTTCCTTAGTTGTCAGAAATGTAGTATACAGAGTTCTGAGTAGACCGATTGGATGATGAACAACAAAGTAGAGGAATATTTTGCACTATGATCAAGGTAGTGAGCACATAAGTGTTTACTGAGAGAAATTAGAGTGGTCAAATTCCAAGCACAGTAATGTGTGTAAGGAATTAACTCATTCTAACATCAGCATTGCATGAGTTTCGTGTGAAGTACGTTATTTTTTCCCGATAAAAAACTACTATTAAGACTAAATCACTAAAAAAAGGAAAGATCTTTTAAATTTAGTGGTGTCGCCTCTAAGATCTGGTGGGGTACCTAAATTATTTCTGCAAGAATCGTTTGTGTCAAATAAAATAAAACAAAAAAGTGTACTTACCAGGACCTGACGAGGCATATATACGAATAGGAATGTCGTAAATAAAATCAACGATACCAGCAAAGATCTCTAATAATAACCGGTTCACTTCAGGCAACAACTGACTGAGTTTATTCCTGGTGGTTATAATTGCGTTATATGGAGACATATTTTCCTCATTCTCCTCAAAAGACAATGTTCGCTCTCGACTACTAGCGTATAAGTAATTTAAAAAGTGGTTGAAATCTTCTTTGATCGACCCATATGCAATGAATGGCAAAGATAAAAGTGAATTCCAGAAGTCCTGATGTTCGGGGATGATATTCTCAGCAAAATAAGCTAGTGAATACTTTGAATTTTTGGGAATATAGGCAATATGTTTATCTAACTCGTTAACCTGTGGTGTCTTTTCATTTTTGGCTTCAAAACGATAATCAGTTTCAGTACCGTAAAACTCTTTCGCATATGAGTCTTCGAGAGAATAGAACGGATCAGGAGAACGGATGACTTCGATACGTAAAACACCATAGTTAGGCCATGAACGTCGTAAAAAAGAATCTGATCCATTACCTTTTGACAAATAATTGGCATCCATAGTTCTGGAGGTAAAAGATACACCTGAACCAGACTTTATGCTTTCAAATTCACTACGCAAATGATCCAAGCACGTTACTGGAGATTTTACAAATGTTACGTGAAGATGTATGAATACAACTAGTACGAAAACAGCCTGAAAAATAATTAAGCCAATACAATTTAAAATGTATAAAAAACGTTAACACTTTAGTTACATTGGATATACTTATTCAATTAATTCCTAGCTAAACGAAGGTTATGGGCGAAATGTATTGTGCACACTAAAGAAATAGACTATTTTTATTCCCATTTGGTGGAAAACAAAAAAAACACGCACCTGTACCATTGCAAACGCTTTTGAGTCATGCCACCTAAAGTATTCAACCATTGGCTACGATAATCACGCGGAACTCAACCAGGTAGTCTTTGCATTTATTAGCAAATGTATTATTTGTTCTTTATTACGTAAGTTATAGTATAATTGAGCATTATCATGCTGGTGTTGCCAGTAGATGTATGTAGTCACCACATATCTGCTCTAATAAGTCAGTTTTTCATAGACATAGAGCACAGCTGCTCTCACCGACATTTTGTAAACCTGATGTTTTACAACAAGATTGATATCATAAATGACCCAGAGATGACAAACTGTCAGTCAGTCACAATGTACAATCCGTACTTATGTACATCAGTTTAAGTTGCCATACCCCATTAGCATAGAGTGATGAAGTTGTCAAGCCAAATGTCAGAATAGTAGAGTTAGTAACAATATCAGAGGTAATAAGAGAGATTAGGCATCTAAGTTATGACTCGAAAATAGGATATAAATTAGCAAAATAAAAACAAAAAAACGTTATGAAGAACTTAGAATCTCATAATTTGGGGGAAAAGAAAAAACACGTGCACCTGTACCATTGCGAACGCTTTTGAGTCATGTTATCTAAAGTATTCAACCATTGGCTACGATAATCACGCGGATCCCAACCAGATAGTCTATGCATCTATTAACATCTAATCATTGATGACTTGATGGATTGATGCCATGTTTTGATTTGGTGAACCGCACGCTACAGAAATAGACAAATTTCCAATCCCATAGATTTTACTCTGAGACTGCAACGTCAACTTCTAATACTACTGGTTACGAAATCTATTGAACAGTCAGTCAGTGACTGATTAATTAAGGATTACTAAATAACGATTTCTATCTATATAAACACTTCAACGTCCATACATATAGTTCCTTAAGGTATTTCAGAAGGATGGTCATTTGGTATGGAAACCTATAGAAAATGAACTGATATTAGTCCATAGTATAGTGACAACGCAAAGTAGATTATTAGATGAGGAAGAATTAGAAGTGACATTTTTGTAATACTGTACAGATCTACCATTTTATCGTTCAAAACATTAGCGCCTTCAGTATGATAAACAGCAAGATGTAGACTAAGATTCTTATCTTCAACTTGATCAGTCAGTCAATCAATAACAACGTAGAACTTCGTACGTACGTACATCAGTTCGAATTGCCACACCACCTTAACACAGAGATGCAGTTGTCGATTCAAATCTCGTAGTGGTAGAGGTAGCAAGAGTGTAAGCAGTGATCGGGAAGATTAGGGTTTGGAGATGTTATTTAAAGAGTATAATTCAGTGAAATAAATTTGGAAAGAGGAAAAAAGGGACATGAAGAATTCAGAAGATTAGAATTTGATAGAACACAATGAGTGGATGCACCTGCGCCATTGCAAACGATTTTGAGCCATGTCATTCAGGGTCTCTAACCATCGGTTGCTATCATCTCGCGGTCCCCAACAAGGTAGTCTACACCTAACAACATGACTCAGTCCACTTGTCCGTGATTTCATGGACTTGTGCCATGTTTTGGTCTGGCCGCCCCTAGCATTCTTCCAACCTACTCCTATACCATTGAGCATAGCACGTCGAGGCAGTCGGTCGTTGGGCATACGTAACACGTGTCTCAGCCATCTCAACTGATGAAGTTTCACCACGTCATCAATTGATTTGCCATCCTTACCTAGTACCCGTTTCCTAACAACTGCATTACTTACTCGATGGTCCCAGCATATAAGAGCAATATTTCGAAGACACCTATGATCAAATACTAGTAACCTACGAATATCCTCTACTCTTACCGGCCATGTTTCACTGCCATAAAGTAGAACGGAACGAACTGCTGCGCAGTAAACACGTCCTTTGGTTGATAGACGGATATCTCGCCTATGCCATAAATGACGCAAGCTGGTAAAAGCTAGTCGAGCCTTCTGTATCCGTGCTGAGATTTCGTCACACACCAGACCACAAGGTCTGATGAGACTTCCAAGATAAGTGAAGCGGTCGACACACTCAACTACTTCACTCCCTATCACTAGTTCGGGTGTCGATGTAACCCAATCCTGCATTTCGAGGGAGAGAATCGCATCCCGAACATGCTTGCATTGTTGCTTAGAGTGGTCAGAAGACTCTGCATTTTGTCAGCGTTTTCACCAAATAGAACTATATCATCGGCATATTCTAAGTCAACAAGTGAACCTCCCGGTAGAAGTTCAACCCCTGGAAATTTAGATGAGGAAAGTGTTATCTCTAAAAGTACGTCAATGACAAAGTTGAACAAGAATGGAGAGAGTGGACAGCTCTGACGAACACCACTTGAGGTAATCAATTCTGATGACAGTTCGCCATAAGCTCTCACTCTACCAGTTGTGTTCGAGTAGAGAGCCTTTATAAGGTTAATGTACTTCTTTCAGTGACAAACACTGCCATAGAACCTCACGATCAACAGAGTCGAATGCCGCCTTAAGGTCGAAAAGTACTACCATTGTGTGACGTCTAAACGTCTGTCTGTGTTCTAGAACCTGACATAGTGTGAATATTTAGTCTATACAACCACGTGCAGGTCGAAAACTAGCCTGATTTTCTCTAGTCTTTACTTCACGAGCTTTAGTTAGGCGTCGAAGTATTAAGATTCTTATCTTCAACTTGATAAGTTATCCTAATGAGTCTTTTTTATTTATGTTTGCTTCTTTATCCCCCGGGACATATTGCATTTTAATTCGAATTTATAAAAAACAAATTGAAGACAAGCAAAACGAGTACATACAATTCGTACACTACTTATGTTTCTGTAATAATCGAACGAATTGTTTACAATTCTTTGTTTGCTTTCGCTAAAATGTAGAAGAACATTAAAACAATGGCCCAATGTTGTGATGGACTGAAGAATTCTTTCCATAGTATAGCTGATTGTCTAAACTATTATTTGACCTAACCAATAAAATCAAATTAATCTGAGTCTGCAACCTACAATGTAAGGGTCAACTATAATAGATTATATGTTGAGAAACACAATTAATGCTAAAAGAGACAGCAATCCAAAAATCAATTTTTCCGGTTTAAATTTATATCAAATAATAAACACAATCTTACTGCATATGCTTAATCACTTCTATTTGTGTAAAAAGTGTGGACTCTTCTTGCGATTTCGATGCAAAAATGATCAAACATCCTGACTATTCCACTTTCAATTAGTCAGCACCAATAAACGACGCCATTTGCCAATTTTCTGCGTAACACGCGTGAATAATCGTGTTTATAGACTTGTATATTTGTTCTGGCATTTGCCTTTGGAATATATCGTGTTGTGTTATATCGAGTGGCTCAAAATGAATTAGTTGGAGAGCAAAACTAATGTTTTCGGTCATCGGAATTAATTACTTTGAGTGACAGTCGTCAGGATTGTGCGCTTTCTCCATTTGTATTTAAATTAGTTATAGGCATGCTTTTAGAGACAGCACTCTCATTGTCTGACTTTTCAGGAGTTGATTTTCTACCAGGAGACTCACTTGTTGGGACGTGTCACGTATGCACAACCACAACCTACCTCAATGGGTGATTTTGTACGGTGTGAGAGTACACTGGAGGAAAGCTAGGGACGGACAAACCGAAAACACGGCACCAATTCATGAAGACATCAACGATTGAACTGAGCCATTTTGTCTTCCCCCAAATTCTGAGCTTCTGAATCCCTCATATTTTTTCTTTTCTGTAGTTATCAAACTAATTTATGTTTTCTTGAACTGTATTTTCGATACCTACTCTTTGCAGTCACCATTCACACTGTTACTACCTCTACAACTCTGAGATTTGGCCTGACAACTTCATCTCTCTGTGCTGATGGGGTATAGCAACTTGAACTGATGTACATAAGTACAAGTTTTACGTTGTGACTGACTGACTGACTAACTAGCCATTTTGATTGTACTACTCTTACTTGATTTTTTAACAATAATATCTCTTTATGTGTGTAGCTCACACGTGTTTTTGTATCCAGTTGTACAAAAATATACGCCTCTTATGAGTTGTTATGATTGTCAGAATTCAGGCAATCGCATTACATATTTCAACCTAGATCCACCTATCACAGTTTTGACATTTAAGTGCTTTATAAATGGTTTATAAATGGATTTTGGGTCACATAATTTTACAATAATTTATGCAGATAAAAATTTGTTACCTGTACCAGAAACCCGAATTCGATGATGCGACGAGCAGTCAAAGGAAACACGCGAATGTAACCAAGTGCAACTCGTCGAAAGAATACTTCAAACAAGTGAGCACGCGTATTTAGGACATTAGTTCTCAGAGAAATACGAGGTAGTTGGTTTACAGGCCTGCTGAATCCATTGAGAATAACCATAAGAGCAGAATGAATTTGATTTGATTGGATACTACAATTCAGCATACAAAACCATGTTAGTACGGCCGATAAATGACAAATCATAGTGAAAACAGAAATTATCAAATGAAGTGATTTATGAATTTGGTAAAAATCAAATCACAAAACGATGGACACTTTAGGGAAAATCTCACTTCTCAAACTAAAAAGTGAAATAACAGCTCAAGATGATGTTTGTTTTGCTTTAGCGAACCAGTGCCAAATTTGAGGCAGACTTTTTTGTTTCTTAGAATGATAATATACAGTCTTTAAACCTGGTATTTATTGCCCCACTACTGATGAACATAGTTTTTGAAGCTAGGATGTATTTGTACATTGATAGTAGTTGATCGTCAGGATTTTCGGACTATTCATGTAGTATGATGGAATCATAGAATTATTAATATTGACGTTAGGTGTGGGGTTTTAAGTAAACATTGATAAAGCTATGAATCTAGGTCGTTTTATGTGGGTGCAGCATCTTACATATACTTAGTTAGAGGCCATATTATTCAACAGTGCTAGCTTATTTATGAACGAATCAGAAACTATGGAAAGGCAAGTGAATATATTGACGAAGTCGTTAACTTAATTGTCTACAGGACTCAACCATAGGCAGATATCACAACCACTAAGCGTCAGCAACGTTTAACAAAAAACTGTTTCTATTTCCGGAGCACATTTCTGGATCATGATTGTTCTCATGCGATGACGTGTACTGCCACACATTACTGAATTTAAGGACATTGCAATAAAACGAGTTCTCTAAACTCTCACCTCAAAGATGGAAGTGGGACTAATGTGTATTTATGATTTAACTAGCTAAACACCTAGTCTGACACAAACAGCGGACAACTTCTAATGTTCATTAAAGAAACTAGGGTGTTACATTGTACTTTCCATACTTTGATTTCATTTGGATCGTATCTTTCACGCTTAGTTTGTAGTCTTGTTAATTCCTACTTACTGTGTTAACAAGAGATATGGCACTATGATTGGTACGTCATCTATAACTTCCTGACTGAGTGAATACTGATATCGTAAACGATTGAAGTTACTCTCCTCAGTGCCGACAGAAGTAATGCAGTGTGAAACACAGCATAAAAGAACTAAAATTAAGTTAAGACACTTTACATCATCACAGATATATATAGTCAATAAGTAAGGTTTAAGACGGCAAGTAATGATAATAGGGGAAAACTATTAAAAAAATTAAATAGTGGATAATACTGGGGGAGTGGGACAAATATAATGATGTCGTTTTCGAGGCTTACGAGAAGTTAAAGGATGAATACGATTATACCTTTGTTGTCGATTGCGAGGTAAATCATAGTCTCCAAAAGCATAGGAATTGTCTTGCGAATGCAAATCAAGTTTGTACATTCCTACATGATCCACTGAGACAGTGAATTTCATTATTTCTAATTTTCAGCAACTATATTATCAGCAAAACAAGCTAATCAATGCTGTGGAGTTACAATAATGTGAGGGATTATATAACTCAGCTCTCCAGCAATGAATATAGGAGAATGAGTCGTATAGACACATTTACGGTTTGCTTGTCAGAAGACCACCCACTTCCATATGGATATGTGAGCTCCAGTTCATAATGCAATTGGATCCAAATGCATTATACTTGTATCTTTAGTGTGCGTGGATAAATAATGAATGCGTGAGTTAAGACCTAAAACTTTAGAAGCATCTATTTGGGAATAAATATGAATGCAGAACTGAGGCACAAAAGCGTAAAGTACCACAGTCAACGACCAGAAGCGGAGCACTTCAAAGAAGCGCGGTCCATTCACAAGGATCCCCTAATCCAAAAAAATATTTGTTACGAACTTATACACCAGTTGATTTCTTTGAACCCATTTTTTGTTATTGCGGTACGTAATCAGTTCTTAGCAAATGTCCAATAGGCTGTAGTCTTATCACACGATAGCACTGGTTCATTCAGCTCAGTTTCAGCTTTAGTTTGGAAAGGATAAGAGGCTAGGTGACTTGTCTTAGTCATGGCAATGGTGGTCTCTTATTTGGATCGACTTCCTTTCGAAAGGGTCGACAGATGAAGCTCCAATCACGTGTTAAATTAATAAATTCCATTCACTGGTGATTCTATGGGAGAGTCAATAGTCAGCTGACAAGTAATTTGTACTGGACTCGTGAACATTTCTAGAGTATCCTCATATGAGGGCATGTTGGATGCAAATTTATCACTAAGCAGTTAAAAACTGCGACCACGTCACCTCTGGTTCTTCTATATGACAATGAAAATAAGTTTAGTTCAGTCAGTCAAGCACCATATGGGAACCTTGCTAACCCAAGAATCAGCTTATTTGCGATCCTTCGAATCTTTTTCAATGGTTCGCCGTCTGTTTTAGGCAGTGAATAGCTGCTTGTACACAGTACTCCAGGTTAGTACGAACGAATACTGTACATAAAGTCCAAAGAGTTTTAGCATCGACATGGCGAAACGCTCTACGTATTGACCATAGGGTTCTAAAACATTTGACAGCTACCGCATGGCAGTGTGCCGTAGTTTCCAAGTCCTGGCTAACAATGACTCCTAAGTCATTGCGTGTTTGGACAACAGATAGCTCAGTGTTATTCACTGTGTATATACATGTACCATGTTGACCGATATATATCACAATTCACTTGGAAGCATTTATCAGGAAATGCCAAATTCTATACCATTCAGATCATTTCTCCAGGTCGTTTTGAAACTCCAAACTATTACCTTTACTTCTTATCGCTTTTCATATCGTCAGTATATAACGAAACGAATGATGATAGGAGACTGGGAAGGTCATCTACATACAGGATAAACAGCACTGTACCCTGGGATACCCTGCTAACTACAGTTTCCCAGCTAGACAACTTTGAATTCACTCGTACTCTATGCTGACGTCCCACTAGGCAGTTCTTTATCTACATAAATTAGTTGCCTCTAATTCCGATATCAGCTAACTTGTATGACAACCAGTCAGCAAATGAACTTCCGGTCACGTAAGTTGTTTTGGGGGATATTGAGTATCCCCAACGGCATAATTTTATTTCCAAACCATTCAGCATCTCGCTTTTGTTAAGTGTTCTGTCTTGTCTAGGCGGTTTTAGATACCTGATTATTTTATTTCATGAACTGTTTCACAAAGTGCGAGGTTTTATGCAGGGTTTTTTTGTGCCACATGTGGCATTTACACTTTCTTATTTCATCTCAGTATAAAACTAACTGGTAGCTGACGCATCAATTGCATTATGAAGACAAATATTTCATCTGCGAATTTCTTCATTATAATTTGTAACGTTTCTTTTTTAAGGTATATATTTATCCATCCCTTTGCATTATTTTTTGCAGACATTTTGTATATCCGTTCTGTTAAGATATTCAAGTCAACAGCTTGTGGTTGTAACAGGTAAATAATTTACTTTTAAATCATTTGGGTTACTAATTTGAATTAGTATATCACTCTTGTATGGTTTAGTTGGAGTCAGAAGTTTATTCACAACTTACCTTGCGAACACTAGTTCTCTAATTAATTTTAATATATGTGAACTACAGCTGCAAAAAAACTACATGACTATCATACTGAAGTAAATGAAAAACAACGACATATTTGAATGTGTATATCTGATTGTGCACTTATTTTTTAGGTATATTATTGCAAAAAGTAATATACTTTTAACTTTTTTCTCTGTATTTTTTTGCCAGTCTGGTTTTGTAAAATTATTGATTTTATTTTGTCCTTGAACGACGCCTTTCGAATGATGTTTTCTAAATTTTCAGCTACCACGCTGGTTTGGCTTACAAGTCAGTATTTCTCTGAGTTACAGAAAGACTGAAGCTTATGCTTATGTATTAGTGACAAAATCTGCTAATTCAATTGATAACCCTAGTAAGTATCATCCGGTCACATGGATTTGCTCATATCAAGCTTAGTTAGATGACGAAAGTCATCGTGTTTGGAGAAGCCACATGTGTTCAGTGTTTTACAACGCTTTAACGTATATGGCCTTCTAATATAACACGTACACACAAAGCGAAGTCAAAAGACAGAATCGAGGAGATCTGAAGATATATTTGATCATTATCAGTCTATCGAGAGTTGTCTGATCGAAACTGGTTAGCGATTGCAGGGGCAATTGTGCACGCCGTTCCCACTCGTGATCTGATGCGGATGCATGACCGAGCGCCTTCAGCTAGGTGAGTCAATTAAAAGAAAGATTGTCAGCATCCAGTTTCGAAAACTTACAGAGATATTTATTTTGGGGATTCATTTAACGCTACAAATCACTCACTCCCCTAGGTGGGTAGTGATGACCGTAAGACGTGGCCAGCTAACCCAACGAGTTTTGTCATTGTTTAACATTCTTCTGATGGCTTGCTAGGTTTAGCAGCTTCCGGTCGTCTTTTCTTACTATAAGGACCATGAAATGCAATATAGTAAGAAAATTATGTACACTGAAAATTTTGGTTCCTCGTAAACCTCATCGTTCTTTTCACCGTCTTTTCCAGCCGTCTTGTAGAAGAAAAAAAGAATACGTAATTGCCTGTCGAAACAAACTTGAACACGCTTTAAGACACAAAATGAGTGAAATAAGGAAAATAGCGTTAAAGCCATTTTTACAAAATGCTTTTTTTTTATTTTTACCATACATATTAGTCAAATTTTAAATATGTATAAATATAGGCATTTAAAAATTGTTTTATATTATATATAATGCCATGGAAAAACGAGATGACAAAAAATGTTGACTGGTGTCTTGCGTGCTCTAGTGGTTTAAATGTTCTGGAAATCTTACTCTTCTTCCAGAACGCGTTGTTTTAAGTTCATTTTCTGATACCGCCGAAATATCGTCGTGTATGTTGGCTGTCGAATGAGGTGTTATAAGTGTAGGAGTCGTGTCGTGCGGTTGTATTGAAGGAAAGTCGACATTAATAGGATTTCCTTCTAAATACGCTACTTTGAGGCGATCGATGCTGATGCTATAATTGGTTCTATTCTTATCGACTATATAGTACTTGCGTTCACGTTGAACAACTTCGAAGGGTCCTTCATATGCGAGTCTCGACGTACGAAGTTGTGTGTATTATATCGTAAGTCAGGTTGAACGAAAACATCAGTTGATTGTCGTCGAGTGGAAACGGGTTAAACTGAACGCATTGCGTTTGTAAGCCTGTTCGTGTAGGAGGTTAGATCCATGTTCATTGAAGAAGATGAAGGATCCACAAATTCTCCTGGAAGTCGAAGTGTCGTTCCATAAACGAGTTGAGCCGCAGTGTATCCAACGTCGGCTTTCACAGCATTGCGAATACCTAGAAAGATGAGTGGAAGAGCATCGCTTCACTGTGAAACGTTTGCAGCTGATAGTGAAGTTTTTAGTTGTCGGTGAAAGCGTTTTACCAGCCCGTTAGGTTGTGGGTGGTAGGCGGTTGTTCGGAAGCGAGTGACTCCAAATAGTGAGGTCAGATAACGGAAAAGTTCAGATTCGAACTGACTTTCGCGGTCTGTAGTGAAGGTTGAAGGACAGTCGACGTTTGCTACCCATCGATCGACTGTTTCAGCAGTGATGTCCTTGATAAGTACTGCTTCTCGCCATCGAGTGAAACGGTCTACGCAGGTTAAGAGGTAAGAGTATCCATTTGAATCTGGTAAAGGTTCTATTAAATGCATATGAACATCGTCGAAACGAGCATCTGGACGGGTCATCAATAAACGCTGAGATGCGCTTACTGTAACAAACATGCATTTTGATCAAACCTTGCACTGGTAACAGTGAAGCGCATTTTTGGCCACTTTGACGCTAGAGCTTTCAACATAATCTTCAAAAGTTTTATTCGTCCTTTTCAGAATACGGAAACATAGTATTTCCCCAATTACTCCAAAGCGACAAGAACGCTCTTGAGCGTATCCAATGGCGAGTCACGAAGTTAGTTAATTATAATAACAATATATTTCTGCATTTGCAGGTACACACTGTTTTTACAGGTATGATCTATAAGTTACAACATTTGTTGGTTCACAAAATGTTTCCCAACTTATTACGTTTATAGTTGTTATAATGTGAAATCGTAGAGCGCTTGCTGTAAACTATGACCTTGAGATGGCGCGTACATCAAGTTTGTTCCAAACGTCAGAAGTTTCATAGCTGTGCTCTCACAGTAAGATTCTGAAGAAAAAAGAGAAACAGAAAAGCAGCAAGGCACTTGGATATGAACGCCAGACGTTGCTTAACATTGTGTGGTAGAACGGACAGAGGTATAATAAATTAGAATAAATTCATATTATGTCTTGTTAGTGAAATGAAGTCAGAGGCTCCAGATTAGAGAATGTACTAATAAAGAACAATGAGTTGTGATGTTTAACAAGTTGGAGTAAGCTCACACGAAGGGAAGGAAGTCAAGGCTGGTACAAGGAAAGCGGTTTATAAGAAGGGTGTGTATATAGAGGGTGAAGTGTTAAGTATATTAATGACTACATCTTTTATTGTCTTACTTTTTTTCCTTTTTTTGTTTGTCCGATGCCAGCCACACAATCCTAGTGTAAAAATCCGAGTTAGCATGTTATAGGTTGTCTTGATAGAATAGCTCATCCAGCATAATATTGGAAACATGAGTTTGAGTGCTGAGCGTAGGAAAACAATCTATATCACAGATTGATTGACTTATTCTCAATCATGAGGAGCCTGATACATACAAAATGTCCTGTCCCCACAAACACGGGTGGATTGAAATTATCGCCCTCACCATCAATGCTTGCTGGTCAGTAACTCCACCCTCCCTCCTTTTGTGATGTTAGGCTCCTTTAGCATTATTTTTGTATATACGTCATACCTCACACAATCCTCTGTTTTACAAACTGTTGGAAAGCACTATTTCTATAAGTACCATTTTACAAGCTTATCAAGCAGTTACAAGTTATGGACTGTGTGTAAATCATGGATGAAGTGCCTCTGTTGACTATAATATAAAGTATAGTTTGCCAATCTGAGTATAAGCGTGAAGAAGAGTATATTGTAGGATAGTTTTTTATTTAAACAGGCGGAAAATGTATAGAAGTATATGAGTTGTGGATAAGGGAACGAGTGGAGAAATAATATTAATTGCTAGTCAACATAGTGTACTGAAGAGTAAAATGTTAATACAGGATAAACAGGAAGGAACTCACAGTAACTTGGTGCTGATTTTATTTTCTGTCGTCCTAACCAGTTGATTGGTAACAGGCTCCATAGATGCAAGACCACTGGTAGTAGGCAGCCGATTGTGCGGTCCTCTTGACGTTTTAGGGTGGTAGTGAGTGTCCCTTATCGACCGAGTTCAGTTTAACAGTAATGATAGGTTCAGTGAGTTACCTGTCTACTTCAAGTGAAGAAATAGGGTGGAAAAAGTAATTAATACAACTGCAAAGTAGGAAAAATAAGGCAAACTGAACTTGAAGTCCATTTTGGTCTAGACATGGAGAGAGCCTATGATGTCTTAGTGGGGCGTAGATGTGTTCGTACGTGCAAGATCAGTGCAAGTGAGGGCTTGATCAAGCAGTTTAACAGACGTATGTAATTCATCTGCCATGCGAATTTCGGAGGGAAGACTGTTCTATATTATTGCATACTTGGTGAGGAAGAAGTTTTCCCGAGTTTTTGATCTGTATTTCTCAACTTTGACCGTAGATACTTTGTTTCGAAGTCCGTATTCATGTGAATCTCCGGCAAGAATTATCTAACATGTTGAATAAGTAAGGTTTTTGAGTAGTTTGAAGTAGAGAATAAAATTAGACCTAAGCCTTCTCTCCCAAAGGGGTGCTATTCCTAAGATTTGGCATCGGAAACTGTAGTCAATGACCGAGTCAGTCTTAAGTACTTTGCGGGTGAAGTCTCGTTGTATTCCTTCCACCTTTAGTATATCAGATAGACGTAGGTTGGAAAATAAGAACGAACAGTATTCAACGATATGTCTTACACAAACTTTGTAAAGAAAGATTTTAGATTCATTTTGATAGAAATTACGGAGAATGAAGACAAGCAATTTCCGCATTTTGGAAGCTTTGGCTGAGATGTGTTCAAGGAAATGAAGACTTTGTGAGTAATGTACTCCTAGGTCAGTTACTGATGCCAGTCTGGGCAGTGTGTGATTACAAAGTGTAAGTTTCGTTTTAGGAGATGTGTCTCCTATACATAACCAGCCGCATTTCTCTGTGTTGAGCTTTAACCTCCAGCGTTTGCACCTGTCGTTTATCATGTTGAGTTCATGTTGGATTGTTTGCATAGTACTGCGTAAATGTCAGTTTTATAGATGACTTTTAAGTCATCGGCATAGAGGTAGGTCTTACCTGTGCTAAAACACTTGCATATATTGTTGATGTAGATTATAAAGAGCAATGGACCCAAGACACTACCCTGCACAACACCACTGGTTATTGGTCGAGGTGTAGATGTATTAGAGTTAATCTTGGTTATTTGATATCTGTTCGTAAGAAGAGACTTGATCCATTGCAAAAGGGGATTTATAATTCCAACTGACTTAAGTCTGTTGATTAGAAGATTATGAGGTACTTTATCAAAGGCTTTCTTAATGTCGAAGTATAGTATAATAACTAGTTTCTTCTGGTCACGTATACGAGTAACCTCGGTAAAGAAGTCTATCAGGCATGTACTGCATGACCTTGTTCTAATGAAGCCATATTGTGACGGGTCTATTAGATCTTCTTTGAGTAGGTGATCAGATAGTTGATTTTGTATCACTTTTTCCATTATTCGTGATATGACTGGAGTGATATTTATAGGTCTGTAGTTTTCAACCAGGTTTCTCGGTCCGGATTTGTGTTTGGGAAGAACATACGCTACCTTCCAGGTTTCCGGATATGCACCTGTCTCTAAAGATAATGTGTATATTTTGAGTAGTAGCGTCTGTTTGTCCGGTCCTGATATTTTATAAACGATTGAAGGGATGTCATCGGCACCAGAACTCGCATTTGGCTTAAGGGTTTTAATGGCGGTATGTATATTCCTAATGTCGAAGTTTATGGTACTAAGATAGTTTTTGCCGGTGCACTTTATGTCGATGTCTGGAGCATCAGATGTATTCCCATTGTGAGAAAACCATTCACTTAATAGTTCACATATGACGGTTTGATCATTATACGTTACTCCATCGTGCAGTAAGGAGTGAATGTTGTGGTCTGTGTTCTTATGCGCTTCGTGAGGAGACGATATAGGGCTTGGGATTTAGATGCTGCAGCGAGCGCAGTACGTTCCTCTACCTGTTTACGCTTGTTGTGTTGACTTTGTACTCCGTCAAGTACAGAGTATATCTGGTGCAGGGCACGGAAGTCTTTTGATATATAGTACGTCCTTTTCAGTTTTCGAAGTTTAGACCTAGTCTTTTGGTTTATATAGGAAGTAATTGTTTTAAAATCAATTTTAGAGGGTTTAGTAGTGTCTAGTGCAGATTTGGTAGTGATATTGAATATTTCTAATGTTTCTAAGAGGTTTTTACTGGTAAAGAAACTGCCCCAGTCAGAGTGCTTTATTAGAAATCGAAAGTTTTCCCAGTCAGCGTTTGCATAGTCTCTATATTGGAATCGCGTGTTTAATGTTTTTAATTTGTTGCATATGGCAAGAATCGGAAGGGTGCAGAGGACTATTTTATGATCGCTGTTGTGAAACTTTTCGCCAACCATCATTGATGTTGGTGTGACATTATGACAGAATATCAAGTCAAGAAAGTTGTGATTTCGTGTAGGCATGTGTACATGTTTTTGCCAGCCGTGTATGTCTAGGGACCTAAGTATGCTTTCAAAGCACAATGGGCCAGAATGTCTTCCAGTCGATGGTGAGAAGGTTGAAATCACCACATACAATTTTGTAAGTGAAGTCAATCGAGGCAGCCTGAGCAAATGACTCACTTATAATAGTGTCAGTTGAACTAGGAGTGTTAGGAGCTCGATATGTGCATCCGATTAGTATTTTACATTCATGAGTGTGCACAGTAAGCCATATCGATTCAGGAAGTTTGCTGAGGTTGTGGTCGCTATAGATTTCGGCTCTCAAATTTTTTGATACATAAACGAGACAACAACCACACTTCTTGGTGACTCGATCAGAGCGGAAGAGCTCATAGGTGTATATCTGTAGATATGTGTCTGTGGTATCGGAGGACAGCCAACTTTCCGTTATCAAAACAAGTGAGGGGATGTTTAGAAGTAATAGGATGCGTAGGTAATTCATCTTACTTTGTACATATCGAGCGTTGATTAACATGTGTCATGTACGGTGACTGTTTGTCTAGTAGAAGGGTATGATGGAAACCCAGTGATTTGTCTGTTTTGCCACGAGAAAAGGAACAATTGGAAGCGTTGACTCCATATTGATGAGAGTTTAGTTTATTACCAGTAGGGTTAATGCGAGAAGGGCAGTCGGGTGTTGTTCGAGGACTCAAAATTAAGATTTATGAAGAGTACCTTCAATCACTTAATCTTTACCGACTACAGTACAGGCATCTTACTGGTAACCTAATGGCTTACAATATCCATAAAACTTCTAGACATCTCCTTAAGTTTAGTTACTATACAAATTAATGTGGTAACACCCGGAAACTAGAGGCACAACCCAGAAGAACGAACTATAAACACAACTCCTACTCCTTAAGAGTTGTCAAATGCTCGAATTCGCTGCCGGCTGATCTAGTTCAGGCGATTTCACAGGAGTGCTTTAAGAGGCAATTTGACCTATACTTAAGCACTAAGGATAATATCCTACTATGATTTACCAGTTTCTTTTTCCTGTATTATCGTTAACATACCTAGATTCCTGCCTGGAGGTATTGGTGATCCATTGCTACTAGACACGGAAACCCGTTAAGCGAAAGATTATTCTAATCCGTCCACAACTATTTAAATTCACTCCTTGGTAGTGTTCGAATGGATTTTAAGAGTTATTGTAGCATTTTTTTAAGGACGTTAAGAGCGAGCAGTTACGTTAAGTTACCTACAAGAAATCTATTTTTTACAGTAGAAATGCTTCTTAAGACCCTTTCAATGGAAAATTACTGCTTCGACTGTCCGTAACCACAGAAAATTTACATTACAACCAAAAGTTCTCATGCTGTGAACCAACCCAGTCTTCTGATTTTGAGGATTCCCCGAGTAATAATAAAATTCGTAGTATACCCCAATACGGAAATATCGGGGAAAAAACCTAGACCAATGGGTATCGCTGAAAAATTCCAATCATATTAAAGCACAATTATATGAATACAGAATATTCTTTTCGAAGATTTTTCATCAGGTTCTGAAATTATATATATCCAAACTAATAATCCATAAAATCGGCCAGGTTTAGGGCAGAGTACATTGTTCAGAACTGTAATATGTGAATCAAGGATTGTTTGTCATATAAAATCATTAATGTTTTGGTGACTACTATAAAGTTTTAACCTAAATAAGTTTATACATTGAATGAGACTGTAAGATAAATTATCAGAATAAACATGGGGTGAGAGAGAACAATGTTGTAGCGGTAAATAAATCCCCAAACTAAATAGCTCAATAGGTTTTCGACATTGGATGCTGACCATATGTTTTAGTGGACTCATCTAGCTGAAGGCGCTCGGTCATGCATCCGCACCAGATCACGTGCTGTCACGCTGTGCTCGACAACAATCGCAATCACTAGCCAGATTAGATCAGAGATTCCCGATATATTGGTTATCGCCAAATACACTCTTCCGATCTCCTCGACTCTGTCTTTTGATTTCTCTCGGTGGGAACAAAGCATATTAGAAGGTGTTATTGGTAGAAGCGTTGTCAAACACTGAATACCTGTATCATCTTCATTTGTAATTGCAAATCGGAAATTACGTAACATGTAGAATCATATAAATTAGGCAAGAACAGGGGTGGATGTTGAATAAATATCTCAAAAATGTTAGCAAGTAGATAGTAATAATAGTGACAACGGTAAGATGTGTGGATAAGTTCGAAAATAAATAAACATTAATCCGATAACGTCACCATATCATGAAATTGATTATTAACTCGTTGGGTCTGAAGTTGACCAAGTAAAAGGATCGGCTGAACATATTTCGTTGGAATGCAAAGTTCTGGCTTTTTGATCCGAATAGCAGTTGCTTTAGCCGTCTGCAGGACTTTATTTTACATGACAAACAAACCTTGATTCACATGCTACAATTTTGAATGATGTTCCCTGCCCTAAACCTGACTCATTTTGTGGATTAATAATTTGGATATATAATTATAGGACCAATGGGTATGTTGGTAATTTCCCAAATTTTAGGTGAAAACCTCCAAAATATGTTGCGCAGTTCTGTGAACATGAATTTACTATTTAGGGTAATGCTTAGGCCTTCTACAATAGATTTTAATATTCTGTTACATGATAATCAAGTTCACCACGCATTCCATTACCATCATTTTTACCTTGCTTTAGTACGTCAAATAGACAAGAGAGAAAATAGCATCCGTTAAACGCCACTCTTAAAAAAACAAGCCACGAAGGTGAATTGCTGTTACTGTTATAAACTTCGACTACTCCTTCTGTCGAGCTTGAATGCATTTGTTTCTTTTAAACTAATAGTGAAGAATGCAACGAAAGAGATGAGTGCGATAATGACCAACGAAGATTCAGAGTTGAGGAAAGGCTGCTAGTGCTGAATGACATCATTGGTTTAACACAAGAACAAGGTCATGTAAGTCGGTTTTCTGATTGTCGATTTTGACATATGATACTCGGCAGGGGCAATAACTATAACAATGAGCAATCAAATAACTACGGAGATACAACTTGATGTTGTTCGTAATAATTAAAAACTGAAAGGAAAAGATTAGATTCAGACGAAATTTTTGTTGTACACTGGTCACAAAGAAGAAAAAGCTCCACATACGAAGAGAATTGTTCTGATGCTGTCCAAATAAGCACGAAAAGCACATATAAGATAGGAATCTGATGGATCCAGGATTATCAAAGCATCCTAAAGAAGAAGTAAAACCAAACGAGTGTTTTCAATGCTATGCATTCACCAATGATAGCAACGACGACGATTAAGTTCAGCATTATGAGAAACAGCTATCGATTGTACAAAAATGACCAAGAGAGGACCTGAGAATCCAGATAAGAGATCTAAACACTGAGTATGAATGTATATTACTTAATATCCAAATACAAAATAATCCACTTCAGCTAAACCTAGTACTTGTAAACGCGTGGAAAATAAAAATACTGGAAATATGAAAAACCAAACCAGCAACATAGAACCTGTCACTTAACTTGATAGGCTCCCAATCCCACAGTTCGAAAAAATGTACCTGAGATAGATATGTATATTAAAAAAAACGAGAATAAGTTGTGCGGACGAAAGAAACAAAACGAGTTAAGACGGATTAGTTATGGGCGGAACAATATTCCTACACAAACGCATACATAAAGCTACATGGAATGAACAACACCGGATATGAGGATACCATGAGACTACATGGACTGAGAGAAACAAACGGAAATGGCGAGAGATTTGCAAACCAATGTCCATTCAACAACTTGGTTACAGGTGGTACATTATTACCACACAAACGCATACGTAAAGCTACATGGGTCTCACAGGATCACACCACAGAAAACTAGATAGATCATATTTGCATCAATAAAAATTCCGAAGGACAATGGGAGACGTGAAAACTAGGGAAGGAACTGGCATAGCTTTAGATCAACACCTGGTTGTGTCCAGAAAGAAACTGAAGCCAAAGAAACACTGGATAGCTGGGGAAACAGTATTATGAACGCTCAATACAGCCTTGCTTCTAGATACTAACAAACTGGACAAAGTCAAGATAACTCTCAACAACAGGTTCCAAGCCTTACAGGATCTACTGAAAGAGAAAGAAACTACTAAGGAGGACAATTAGAAGGGGATTGAAGAAGCATTAACTTCGACGTGTCAGGAGGTGATGGGCCTCAACAAGCATCACCATAAGGAATGGATCTCGATAGAAACCCTAGAAAAGGTTCAAGAAAGGAAGAACAAGAGGACAGTAATTAACAATGGTCGAACAGTAGCAGAGAAAGCCGATGCACGGACCAAATTTAAAAAAGCATAAAAACGAGTGGAGAACATTAGAGTTGACAAGCAGAAATACGTTGTAAAGCTAGCGACGACAGAGGAAAAAGCCTCAAGAGAAGAAAATATGAGAAAGCTACATGACACGACGAATCCAGCAAGGAATTTCAGTAAACCAGAAAGACAAAGAAGGCAAGACAATCACCGAGGTTTAAGGACAGAGGAACAGATGGGTCGAATACTTCGAGGAACCCTTGTATAAACCTTCTCCATTGAATTCACTGAACATCGAAGTAGCACCTACAAACCTTTCCGTAGATGTCACTCCACCAACGATCGAAGAAATTAGGGTGGCCATCAAACAAAAGAAACGGGAAAGCAGCAGGATCTGACAATATACCAGTTTAAGCTCTGAAGTCAGGTATTGAAGTAACTGCAAACATGCCCCATATTCTATTCAGGGAGATTTAAGAGGAAGAACAATTGCCGACGGATTGGAAAGGATACTTTATCGAGATACAAAGGAACTGAGATCTGGGTAAGTGTGAGAACTGCAGAGGCACCACACTACTGTCAATACCAGGAAACGTTTTCAACACTGTTGCTGAACCGAATGAAAAACCCAATAGATGCCCGACTTCGAGATCAACAAGCTAGATTCCGTAAGGGTCGGTCATACTCAGACCAACACTACGGATTATCGTTGAACAATCAGTTGAGTGAAACTCGTCACTATACATCAACTTCCTCGACTATGAGAAGGCATTTGCCAGTGTGGATAGGAGGACCTTACGGAATTTTCTTCGATACTATGGAGAGCCTGAGGGATCGTCGACATCATATGGAATTCCTACTACGAACTACAGTGCAAAGTGGTGCATGGAAGACAGCTGACAGATGAAATCCAAATGAGGACCGGAGTCAGACAAGGCTGCTTACTCTCCTCCTTCTTCTGATGGTCGACTGAATTATGAAGACCTCGATATCTGAGGGGAAGCACGGAGTACGATGAACAGCTCTAGATCAATTAAAAAATTTGAAATTCGCAGATAATCCGGCCCTTCTATCTCATACACACGAATAAATGCAGGTAAAGACAACTAGAGTAGCAACAGCCTCTGCATCAGTAAGCCTCGACATACACAAGGGGAAATGCAAGATCCCTAAATACAAACAACGAACACCAACCCAATCACAAATAATGTGCAAGCGCTGAAAGAAGTTGAAACTTTCACGTACCTGGTTAGCATCATCAATGAAGATGGAAGATTTGATGCAGACGTAAAGGCAAGGACAGACAAAGCAAGGACATCTTTACTAAGATTGAAGGATATATTGAACTCAAAACAACTGTCAGCCACAATCAAGGTCAGAATTTTCAATACGAACGTAAAGAGAGTTTTACTGTACGGAGCTGAAACTTGGAGAACTACAACCATTACCAATAACGTATAAATACTTCTAAACAATTGTCTACGCAACATACTCAGTATTAGTCTACCGGAAACTATCACCGACAGCCTACTGTGGGAAACAACAAACCAGACTCCAGCTGAAGAGGAAATAAGGAAACGACGTTGGAAGTGGATACGACCTACATTACGGAAATCACCAGACTGCATCACGAGGAAAGCCATAACTTAGAATCCTGAAGAGAAACGAAAAAGTGGAAGGCCAAATATATTTTTCCGTCTAGAATTTAGACGGGAATAAAAACGATGAATAAAACTGGAAAGAACACTTGCAAGTGCAAGGCTGAGCCGTGTCATGCGCGGAATTGAATTCCGAATGAATGTTTCTGCGTTTACTATTATTGACAGAATCTTGTGTTACATGTTGAAAGTTTATTTTCCGAGTTATCTCATTTTCAGCCTACAAGATTTTGATAAGAATCTAACGACATTTAAGATGCGCTAAACGAGGTTGATATGACGATTTGAGTGAGTTAGTTTTCGGCATATGGTTAGATTTAGTGCCCTTGTTAAATTTCTTTTAACTATTGGTTTTCATCATTACCTTTGAAGTAGATTCTTCTTTATTTTTTACTTCAGGGCGACTCAAGAGTCTGGTGAGTAAACACCTGAGCATGGAAAGATCTTACCTCACCAAAATGGTGTTGAGTAGCCTGCTCGCGGAACTTCCTCTGTTATTCCTGTTTCATTTTCTCACACTTCTTCTCTTGTTAGCACGTAGAAGACCGTCAGCGAAAGTTGTAGAAGTAATTACATGTTACAAAATGAGCTGACAGGCTAGCAAATGAAAAGACTATCGTTGATTGCTGATGGAGTTGGTCGTCATTGATTGGGAGTTAAACAGTGAGCGAGTTGATAATTCACTTTTGGGCTGCGGAAATACAACTTAGATGTTTTTGATAAATAGGTTAATCGGACCGACTTTCTTAAGGAAGTCGATTCTAGAGGGAAACTAATGTAACAATTTAGGTTGATTGGTTAAGAGTTGACCTAAAACAACCAAATATATGTAGAATTATGGTCTACTATGATATTAGTACTGCTCTAATAATAGGCCTAATCCTAAATTTGTAGATTTGTCATGATATAACTGCCTAATCTATAAGATCTTACGTGGAAGTCACACCATCGATTACACCAACTCACTGTATCGTACTAATTACCAATACATGATATAGAACAAGGTTAGGCTAGAGAAAGAACAATATATTTAATATGAACAGAAGATATAAGGTAACATTCAGCAGGGACCACCCCTGCATGCCGACCCATGCCGTTCGATCAACTCCAATTCATTCAATACATTCTTCCCGCCTTCTCCATCGTTAGGTTATTTCTCCGCGTTAAATATTGAATATCTATAATCCGAGTAATCTTGTATGGTTATGGTCCAATGCCACTACACTACTCAACCACCAGAATCAATGTGGTGTTAGTTCGATACCGAATTGGATGGGATTGTCGTGCGCCGAAGGTTACCAAGACAAGTAAGAATCCTCCGAATATTTATAAGCTGAAAGATAAATCAAAAAGAAGGCCTATGTTCGTCCGTGACGGGTGACAGGTGTAAGGAACAGGGAATTAAACCATGATATCAAGAGACATATTAGAGCCATCCCTAGCATGTAAAAAGGGGTAACAGAC
The DNA here is from genome assembly GCA_944470205.2 of Schistosoma margrebowiei. Taxonomy (NCBI): domain Eukaryota; kingdom Metazoa; phylum Platyhelminthes; class Trematoda; order Strigeidida; family Schistosomatidae; genus Schistosoma; species Schistosoma margrebowiei. The sequence goes on from OX104024.1 coordinate 21,243,978, forward strand.
CTAATTAACCACGTATATACCAGCTTATGCAACATAACAAACGCAAAATAATTTTGTACGCTACGGAAAACACTTCGAATCTTTATATATATAAATAAAACAGACCAAGCTTAATTAATAAAGCTTAAGTAGAAGATACTAAAGTGGTAACGTTAGTTTCAATAAGAAAAAACGAAAGTCTTGTTTCAAGACGATTTTTCATATTGAACAGTTGTATTAACCGAATGAATTCAACTACATTGAACTCAAAGATCTGTCAATTTGAGTGCTAAGAAAATAGATTAGAAACACGGATACACATAAATTTTAGAGAAGATTTAAGAACATTCATCATCTGCAAATCGTTATTGTCCGGATCGTATAATTGAAATATAAAGGACCAATAAAGAAGCCAAACTCCGAAGACTAGCTGTTACAGCAACCCACGTTTTAGACGACTGATAAGATGAACCATTTTCAAAGCCGGACCCAATTTAATCTTCATATAATTACGCAGTGATTCCATGCTAAGAAGAAGAAGTGCTTGGCCATCTATTTCCTGTAACAGAAGAATTATAATACATCTACTTACTATTTTTTTAAATCTTCGTACACATAATACAATATCAAATTTATGGATGCTTTGACCACACAGTATATTTGCAGAAAGATACAAACTTTACAATGGAAAAAAGGTACGAATCCTTAATGTATAACTATAGAAAACTATCATAAGTGTTCGTTTAACAACTCAAGAGCTAATGATGTGCCTTCACTAGACAAGTAAAGCCTGAGGGTTCTGACCGACTTTAGCTAATTTTATTTAGAAAGGCGAAAAGTGCCGTTAATGCTCATAATATATATACTAATGCTTACTACTTATAAATCGACATACGGTAGCAAGTTATACGTACATCATAATGTAATGTGGTATGGCAACTTAAACCTATATACTTGTATGTCAGGTTCTACCCTGCGTATAACTGAATGACTGGTATTACAACTACTGAAATTAGATCAAATAAAGTACTAAAAGCGGTCATCGATTCGGACCAACCAGAGACTACAATATTAATATATCATTTTTCACTAGTTTATTTAAAATAAAGCAAAATTATAGTATGAAAATAGCTAGTGAAGATACTAGTACTAAAGATCTATTCGTTAAAAACAGTTATTGACCAACTACAACATAAAAAATTCGTCACTAGTGTGTAAAGAGGTAAATATTGCGCATAACCGGTGAATATAGCTAACATGGATTGTCATAATTGGAGGTCTATTGAAAAAAGCAAACTTATTATTCTCTTTGTAATAAATACCAGCATTAGTATTAACTGACGTTAGTTCAACTAATTATAAGACTAAAAAACTTGAAAACTGCATGACTAACTGATGCGATGTGTACACCACAATAAGCGGTATTTTTACTATCAAAGTATCCGTGTTACAATACAAGGTCGATTGCGAACGCTACTCAAGTTTTTAATCCAGCATTGATATGAAAAAATGTAACTTGCTAGGTTACAAAAGATTTCATCCAGAATTAAAAACATCCTAAATTAGAATATCGCGTTTTCCAGTCTCATTCTGATACCTGACCTACTTTGTGGGACTTCTGGATTCCTGTACACAAAGCATTATTCGTGCTGAAAAAAACACCACAACATAAAACCTGAGGACCAGTAATTATTTGTAAAATAAAAGAATGACCCACTTTAGTTTGAGCTATGGAAATAAGTAAGAGAAAACGGACAGTATTAACGATGACAAAAAACATACATGGTGTTTGAATTTTTCCGCTGCTTCAAGGAGAGTAGCATCACGAGCCGTAATGTAGTTGTATACTTCTTCAATGGTCCACTGAGTAGGATTAGGAAAAGGAAACGATCCTAAATCTGAAATTTTATACACAAACAGTTAAAACTGATGAGTGAAATGTCTCTTGTTAGTCGTCTGATACATAATTTTGATAAGTGAATTATGGCCAGCAACTTCAAACTATCGTTTGTATGCGTATTGTGTTTTTCTTTGTCTAATATTTTTCGACCAGTATACTTCACTTGACTTGAAGTGACTGACAGTTGGATAGGCTTTAACGAAGTTAAACGTAGAGTACTCATTATGATATTGGATCAATTATTGTGAAATTTCACCAGCTAAGATATCTGAGACATGAATTGAGAGAATACAGCCTTTCCATAAGTCGATCCATAATATAGTAAAATATTTACATAAACAATAGAATAAAAATCTTAAAAAAACAAATTTTATTTAATTATTTGCTGCTTCCTATATGAATAATGGGAAAGTGTGGCCTTGATATTTGCCTGTGAGATAGATCAAAAGCATCTTAAAGTATTTGATCCCGAAATTCATAAACTGAGCAACAAACCACCTTATGTAACTCATCTTCAGAGATATTTGTAGTTCTAATGATAGAAGTGTTTTGTATACAAAAATTAACAATTGTTGACTACATGAAATGATATAATAAACAGAACTGTGTTTTTAACTTTTTAAATATAAGAATTAAATCCTAGTCACAGTCAGTCAGTAACAACGTAGAATTCGTACGTACATCATTTCGAGTTGCCATACCACATTAGCAAGAGATGCAGTTGTCGATTCAAATCTCGTAGTGGTAGAGATAGTAAGAGTATAAGCACTAATCGGGAAGATTAGGGTTTGGAGATTTTATTTAAGGAGTGTAATCCAGTGAAGTAAATTCGGAAAGAAACTAAAGGACATGAAGAATTCAGAAGATTAGAATTTGATAGAACACAAAGAGTGGATGCACCTGTGCCATTGCAAACGATTTTGAGCCATGTCATTCAGGGTCTCTGACCATCGGTTGCTATCATCTCGCGGTCCCCAACAAGGTAGTCTACACCTAACAACATGACTCAGACCACTTGTCAGTGACTTCATGGACTTGTGCCATGTTTTGGTCTGGCCGCCCCTAGCATTCTTCCAACCTACTCCTATACCATTGAGCATAGCACGTCGAGGCAGTCGGTCGTTGGGCATACGTAACACGTGTCTCAGCCATCTCAACTGATGAAGTTTCACCACGTCATCAATTGATTTGCCATCCTTACCTAGTACCCGTTTCCTAACAACTGCATTACTTACTCGATGGTCCCAGCATATAAGAGCAATATTTCGAAGACACCTATGATCAAATACTAGTAACCTACGAATATCCTCTACTCTTACCGGCCATGTTTCACTGCCATAAAGTAGGACGGAACGAACTGCTGCGCAGTAAACACGTCCTTTGGTTGATAGACGGATATCTCGCCTATGCCATAAATGACGCAAGCTGGTAAAAGCTAGTCGAGCCTTCTGTATCCGTGCTGAGATTTCGTCACACACCAGACCACAAGGTCTGATGAGACTTCCAAGATAAGTGAAGCGGTCGACACACTCAACTACTTCACTCCCTATCACTAGTTCGGGTGTCGATGTAACCCAATCCTGCATTTCGAGGGAGAGAATCGCATCCCGAACATGCTTGCATTGTTGCTTAAAGTGATCAGAAGACTCTGCATTTTGTCAGCGTCTTCACGAAATAGAACTATGTCATCAGCATATTTTAAGTCAACAAGTGAACCTCCCGGTAGAAGTTCAACCCCTGGAAATTTAGATGAGGAAAGTGTTATCTCTAAAAGTACGTCAATGACAAAGTTGAACAAGAATGGAGAGAGTGGACAGCTCTGACGAACACCACTTGAGGTAATCAATTCTGATGACAGTTCGCCATAAGCTCTCACTCTACCAGTTGTGTTCGAGTAGAGAGCCTTTATAAGGTTAATGTACTTCTTTCAGTGACAAACACTGCCATAGAACCTCACGATCAACAGAGTCGAATGCCGCCTTAAGGTCGAGAAATACTACCATTGTGGGGCGTCTGAATGTGTGTCTGTGTTCTAGAACCTGACATGGTGTGAATATCTGGTCTATACAACCACGTCCAGGTCGAAAACCAGCCTGGTTTTCTCTAGTCTGCTCTTCACGAGCTTTAGTTAGGCGTCGAAGTATTATCGAAGCGAATATTTTAGACACTATATTTGTCAAACTGAAACCTGTGATTGTCACAAGAGGACTTTTGTCCTTTCTTATAGACTGGCACAATCAGTGATTGAGACCAGTCAGGTGGGATTACATCCAGTTCCGAAATTCTACCTAAGACCTCAGTCAATTTCACTACTAATACTGGACCAGCATCCTTAAAAATCTCAGGGTTAAACCTGTCAAGGCCTGCTGCCCTCCCTCGCTTCAGATTTCTGATAGCTTTTTCAACTTCATAAAGATTTGGAGGACTTACATTAACTTGGCATTCAGATTGACTAGAGATCGTGGGAAACAGAAGTGTGGCTGAAGGTTAGTTGAAATGATCCCTAAAGTGTTCTGTCCATCGATCCAATCTCCTTAATTGAGAGCAAATAATACGTCCATTTTTTTCCGAGATAGTTTTGCTAACAGTTGGGTTCCTAATACCGGTTTGCTTGACAAGTCTGAACAGTCGACTACTGTTACTTATTGCCGCCATCTTTTCTATCTCTCTTGCTTTCGCTACCCACCAGTGTGCGCGATCATTGCGTAGGCTTTTTGTCAGCTTGCACTTAAGCTGACTCCGCTCTTCGTTATGTTCAGAGCCGTATGGAATAAGATTTCGAGCATCTATCATTGAGGTAGATACTGAGATCGGGCGTTTCTCCCTAACCTTGTGGTTTACCGTACTAGCAGATATCACTGCTGTTTCCACAGCTTTTCGGATATCATTCCATGCTGCCTCGGGGTGGGTATCACATACATGGCTGCCTGTTTTCCTAGTTGTTCCTGGAATATACTCTTAGTTTGACTATCATCAAGTAAGGCCCTAAGAGGTTTTCTTGCAGCGCCTTTCCTACGTCCGGTAAGACGCAGACAAATATGCGCTCGCACTAGAGCATGGTCTGAATCTAAGCATGTGCTCCGGAATGAACGAGTCTTCTATCGAGCCCCTCCATCGGTGGCTGATAGCGATGTGATCTATTTGGGTCCAACGTTGGAACGAATTAGGGGGTCGCCATGTTAAAAGATGTTTTTCCTTATGTTTAAAGTTAGTATTTGCAAGGAACAGGCGATTGTCTGAGCATAGCTGCAACATACGGTCGCCATTATCTGTTCTTTGAGCCACGACACTAAGATCCACCCAGGTGTCTTTACCTTTCACTTAGTTTACCTACTTGAGCATTAAAGTCACCGGCCACTATAACTACATCAGAGCGCCTAGCATTTTTGGAGGTCAGAAAGCCTTCCGTAAAACTCATCTTTTATATCATCTGAGCTGCAGTCAGTGGGAGAATAGGCAGAGACGACGAAGAGGCAACGATGAGTGTCCCTATCTTTCCGAGTCCTTATTGTTCCGCTTAGTCGGACAGCTCACGAACAACTGTCTACTGGGATCCAGTCTAAGAGAGCTAGTTCTGCCCTAGGACTCAATACTATACCTACGCCGACGAGTCTACGAGAAGCAGCATCTGGGCTTCTAGATACACGAAGTGTGAATCGAGTTGGTTCTTTGTTTAGACATGGTGATGTCAAGTGAATGACTCTACTCGGATTCTGTAAGCGCGTTTCGGAGACGCAGCACATATCGATGGCGAGAGATTCTAAAGTCCTAGCTAAGGAAGCCTGTTGTCCTATTTGGCACAGTGTTCGTACGTTAAAAGCTCCTACGTGTAGTTTAGAGCGTGGTTTCAGGAAACCAGGAATAACGTTCCGTGTACTCGAATCGTTTGCCCTAGCGGTGCGAGGTGAAAAAAGGACGTGAGAAGGGTTAGTCGGGGAGATAAGAGTGGTATTAAGAGGTGTGTGAGGGATTTGAATGTGACCAACTTGATCTCGTGTGCAGTTATGGGTATGAGGGCTGGTGTAACTTCCCGGCTGCCCACACCATAGAAGGGTATCTCTTGAGGAACCTGAGAAGGAAGTCAGATTAATGTCGGCCTTCACTACCTGGTAGCGTGACTGCAGAAACCAGGGGACAACTGCTTGAGGCCGGTCGCGCATGGTCTTTTTGTGGGAGGTTTTTGATGTGTTAGCTCCGTTCTTCAAAGGGCCTTACCGCTGGAGACGGAAATCCGTGAGGTAAGGTGAGGTGTGACATTTTAAGGGTCAACCCTTTCTAACCCCTTCCTTACTTGTGAGAAGGCAGCATCGCTGCAGATGCTGGTTGTCCGAGGGAAACACCTTACTGCTGCCACATCCCTCTACAGTCAGCAGTACGACTTCGCCCTCAGACCTTGAGTTGATGATTTTAGTCTTACCGTTCTCCAATCGACCTGCCTAGCATAATAGAACCTACAGAAGCATATGTTCCAGCCAATATAGCTCGGTTGGGTCATCACGATAGGCAAGCCCGGTCACCGCGTAAAGGTAGCAGTCACCACTGTGTGCATTTAAAAAATGCCAACTTCTAGACGTTCCCAACCTTATCTCTCCATTTAGTCAGTGCCGGATGTCATATAAATCGTGTCCAATAAAGGCTACCAAAACCCAAGAAAGTTTGTACGGAGATAAGTTACTTTTAGCACAACTGTGCTTCAAACTTTTGGCCTAACTCAGTCAATGGAAGTGTTAAGATTATCAGAATTATCAAACGCATAAGATAAGATTATTATCTATTATACATACTGAAGATTGTAAAATGTACGGTACAGAGAATTCACAGTTATAATAGCATCATTTCCCTTACAGAATAAATTGGCTAATAACAAAAAATTGATGTCTTACGAATTTTAACTCAAAGACGGTTATAATTCATATATATATATATATATATATATATATATATATATATATATATATATATATATATATATATATTCGGCCACTTGGGTTTATTTTACAACAAAGAATGAGTAAAGATATGTTTAGTTACCACATACAATTATTTAAAAAACTATGACTATTTGAACATCTCAACCTTAGAGGTTCACAAAAACGGATAAATTACTGGATATGAATGAAATTATTTCCTAGAATTTTTTTATAGCTGAACAACTTTAATAAATAGAACAGTTTATCTTGACAGAACACTGGGGATCATTTTACAGAATCTACTAACAGGGATATAAGGGAAAATGATCAAAAACAAACTAATGGGAAATTAGCTCAAGAAAAAAAATAGTAGCGTTGCTAAACAACTTAATTCATCAACTGGGACAATATCAAACATTTTACTGAATTTACTCGGAAAGTAAGTGAGTTCCTAAACGTGATGCCTGAAGCCTCGTTGAAGAGTCAGTTGGAAATACGGATAGCTATTCGAAAACCAAAATTAAGGAGCAGATTTAGAAATTAATTCTCACACTAAATGCTCAAACAGATTAACGTAATGGACTTCGTCATATATAAAGGAGAGGCTTTGATATGGTATTTGACTTAAAAATATGTTTATAGTAGCACAGGGAACAGGGGTAACCTTTTGATTTTTTGTATTAAATGAGATTAGATGAACTTAGAGTTCACCTGAAAATGAACATTACTATTCATAGATGTTCAAAAGTGGAAATATTTTCCAGTCATATTGAAAATAAAATTATATTGGATGTTTCATGAACATCAATGAACAATGAAAGTTACGTTGAACAGAGATAATTAAGAAGTTATTATAATAGTACAACAATAAAACTCTGAATCGCTCATATTTTCCCATTGAGAAAGATAGATATGAAAACTGCAGACCTTATGCTGGATATAGTCTAAATAAGTTGAAACTGTATTTGTAGGTTTTATAGCATTACTAGATATGGGCACAAACTTACCCAGTGATGAAGGAGATACTGTTGACGAAGGGAGATGTGTAGTTAGACTCTGACTATCTAAACTATCAACATTTTGATGAGCGTACACAGGATAAGAAGATTTATTAGAATTAGATTCTAACTTTCCAGAAAACCACAAATGTGAATCGGATGTTTCAACAGATAAATTATCATGAGTAGGGGAATTCATTTCGTCAAAGTAACAGCCATTCGTATGCATGATATCATGGGAGATATGTGATTGAAAGATTAAACTTGACCCCATGGTTGCACTATTACTTCGATCGTTCTCCGATTTAAATAAACTCTTTCTATCTTCCATGAAGACAGGAGTACATGTTAATGCAGAATCGTTTTTGCAGAAAGCAGTAGAATCGGCAGCTTCGTTTTTGTACAAATTGGGATTGTCTTCTGGATAAGCGATTGACTTTTCATAGTTTTGACTCACATCAGAAAAGCCTTTCAGCTGAGGAGAAACTGAATCAACATACTCATAGTCGCACAGCACCGAACCAGTTAAACTGTTACTATAAAGTGAGAAAATAAAGAATAGAATGTGAATTCTAGTTTCAATGATTGGGTGCCATTAACATACAGTTACACTTCCCTTAAACAAAAAGTAAATTCGCTAATTCAAATTAATAAACTTAGCGAAAACACAGGACGAAAAACTTAACAAAGAAAGGAAGATCACGGAAAACTTGTCTTAAAATAGGAAGGGAACAAACAGTCTGAACATGTAATAAGGTATTTCAATGTTATTCAACAAAAGAGAGGAAGTCGATCCACTTGTATAAATCTGTTGCGTGTACCCACAATAAATAATGCATGGCCATCCATTTCCTGTAACAGAAGAGTTATAATACATCTACTTACTATTTTTTTAAATCTTCGTACACATAATACAATATCAAATTTATGGATGCTTTGACCACACAGTATATTTGCAGAAAGATACAAACTTTACAATGGAAAAAAGGTACGAATCCTTAATGTATAACTATAGAAAACTATCATAAGTGTTCGTTTAACAACTCAAGAGCTAATGATGTGCCTTCACTAGACAAGTAAAGCCTGAGGGTTCTGACCGACTTTAGCTAATTTTATTTAGAAAGGCGAAAAGTGCCGTTAATGCTCATAATATATATACTAATGCTTACTACTTATAAATCGACATACGGTAGCAAGTTATACGTACATCATAATGTAATGTGGTATGGCAACTTAAACCTATATACTTGTATGTCAGGTTCTACCCTGCGTATAACTGAATGACTGGTATTACAACTACTGAAATTAGATCAAATAAAGTACTAAAAGCGGTCATCGATTCGGACCAACCAGAGACTACAATATTAATATATCATTTTTCACTAGTTTATTTAAAATAAAGCAAAATTATAGTATGAAAATAGCTAGTGAAGATACTAGGATCATACTGAAAACCAACAACAATAGACCTTCCGAGTTGAAATCGAAGGTGAGGTACTACTTCATTACAAAAAAAGTGAGTCAATCACGGATTTATAGCTATTCACGGCTTAGAAGAACATATAATGTACAGAGTTATCGAGTTTTACTTAGTTACGTACGTTAGATGTTGTTGAATATCTACTGATAAATTGTGTGTGACTGAACATGTTTGAAGCTTACTTGGTTATTTTGAATTTCTGTTTTATTTTGGGACATTTCTTCTTTGAATTTCCACTGCGACGCTTCAGTTTGTGTTGTTTGCTTTTTTGCTTAGTTTTTGTTACTACTTTCCATGATTTTAGTTCTGGCTCATAAGGATGTGACACGTTGGACATTGGCATCAGTGACGATTTCGCTTGAAGACGCACAACGCAATCGGAAGGGCCACTGAAACGTCGACGACGTCCGTTCGCAGAATCACTCACAAATTCAGAAGCTTCGATTCGTGGAGGATGTTCAGGGGGAGACGAAGAGTAAAACGTGTTTAAAGAATCACTTGCATCTTCTAGGACAGGAGGGACAATGGGTGATGTCAGGGACCGAATGGAAGAATCAACTTGTGAAGTATTTAGGGAATTAGGTTCCACAAACAAATCAACACGTTCATTTTTATTGATGTCCATATGGTTGGAAGCAACGCTATTATGATTCGGCATTGATAAAACTGGAGAAAATGAACTCCTTATACTTGGAGGTTGTTTTGCTGACGGCTCACAAGGATCCCTAAAAGGTGTTGAGCTTTCTGATTCGTCATACAAATTACTCCTGACTAAATTTGCATGCGATTTAATTCTTCTTGAATGTCCCAACTTCTTACGAGGACATGAGGACGTTTTATCTGTCTTTGTGATACGACTGCAACTGTTAGTAAGTACTTTAGATAGATATTTTGGTGAGATGCTGGGAGCTTGGGAAACAGAATTATGAGCATACAGGAAACTAGGGGTTGAATGAATAACTGGAGAGCGTATAACGTTTGGTCCAGGTGGCTGAAGAGGGTAGTTGGCTAACTTACACCAACCGACAGGAAATAGCTCACGACTATCGAAACGAGCCCAATAGTCAAAAGCTCCCGACCAACCATCAAAATTTATCAAAATATGGTGGCCGTTCACTGCGCCTACAGATGCAGGACATATCAGTTGAGTATTTCTACGATCTACTGCCTCTAACTTGTCATTCACTTGGAAGTAGTTATCCTCTGGATCTGGTGGTTGCTGTAATATAAAAAATACGGTATTACTAATTGGAAACAACGTGAAAACAGAATACGAACTATAAGACAGATTACGACTTACTGAAATGAACCACGAAGGATCTGCAAAACGCGTTCCTTCAGTTGCTTTTTTAAGAGTACGATTCCACACAAGATGATTATGCATATAGCCAAAGGGTGGTTGTAGTGGACTTCCAGAAGGGTAAGGTCTGATTTGATCAGAATCAACTAAGAACCAATAATCATTACGATCATCAGTTCCAACCAGACGTATTCTCAAACGTGGACCACACGTTTCTATCACTCGAGCTAAACTGAATGAAGCTGCTCTGAAGCGTCGGACAGTTCCACTGGAGTGAAGATTCAAACTGGACCTTCTACATGGGGTCTCCAACAGCTGTTGATTACTAATAGTAGAATTATTAGCATAACGTGCTTTTATTAGGTCGTTTGAATATGGATTGAGAACAAGAGCTGCGCTACGTTGATCCTCCGCTTCTAGAATGGTATTCACCTCGAAATAGTTTGGCGGAGGAACAAGAGACTGAAACAAAAACAAGAAATCGATGTTTTGATACAGTAAGAAATGTATAAATGAGCAGTTAGAAGTGGAATTAAGATGAAATAATTGATTATATATAGTTGAATAATGTTGAAAACGACATCAATCTGAACTAAGTGGATGCGATTAGTTTCGCTAAAAAAACTGTTAAAATATACTAAAAACTCAAAATAGCTGTAATCTATATTTCATAAGACTCAGATACACTTGATAATATACTACTTACTATCCCAATACAAAATATTCCACTTCAGCTAAACCTAGTACTTGTAAACGCGTGGAAAATAAAAATACTGGAAATATGAAAAACCAAACCAGCAACATAGAACCTGTCACTTAACTTGATAGGCTCCCAATCCCACAGTTCGAAACAATGTACCTGAGATAGATATGTATATTAAAAAAAACGAGAATAAGTTTTGCGGACGAAAGAAACGAGTTAAGACAAATTAGTTATAGGCGGAACCTCCTTCGCCATCCAATCATTTACCCCCAAATGCCCAGGTATGGTCGGGGGTGGGGGGTGTTAGCTTTCACTCCCAAAATGTTACCATATGTCCACGCGTATACAACCACTGACAATGAAGACCTACTCACTGCCTTCTCACGACAGAGGTGTTGTTTACGAAATTAAGAGGGTGAAAAGCCAATGTCCGGTGCTTTAACTGGGTTGGCAAGAACGGAGGGTCTACCTAAGTGAGTTGGAAAACCGTAATTCCAAACCAACGGCGCACATGGGCTCCAAAATCCTGAGGGAATAAATGGCGTATGAACCTATTGTTGGTCACCGGCTACCACGAGACTGCATCTCCTGACGTTGCTTCATTGCCATATGCTTTGGACCTTTAGGTCTAAAGCTCAGGGTGTGGCGCCCTACGAAATCACCTGTTTTGGTTTGGGCGCCCGGGTAGTATCACGGACCTCACACAAATCAATCGCAACTCCTACTGACCTTTTCGTTATTGTGGCGGATACGTATTTGGTGCTCTCTTGTGCCAATGTTTGTGTTCAAATAAGTTAATAGTAAATAAATAAATCTACTAGACCTTCATGAGGCTGTTAGATATTCTATTATAGATGATAATGGCATACGTCAAGTGAGTTAATGGATCAAAAATCAACTAAGTCTGGTGCTCAACTAGTTCACCTACCATCATCTTATATTGTCTAATGTGGAACACTTAACATTTATAGGGGAAAATAAGACATGAATCCCACTTCTGAACAACTCGGATCTGCTTCATAACGAGCCTTGCAGATCAAGGATATATTTTGAAGTTATCAGCACTACATACATTAAACCCAATAACCTACATTTGCTTCTTAGCATCAGATGTCTTTTTCGTCGACTTACGTGTGTTATGTGTAAACGCTGAATTTACTGGTTTACGACAGCCTGTGTCCCACAACAATTAGATCAACAGGAAATATTTCGTCTGAAGAACCTTAGATTTAATGCTTTCTCCAGTAGTTTATGTGGTATTCAATAAAGCTTGTTAAGAACTATGAACAGCTGTAAGAATGTTTTATCAACAAAGTTACAAATACTATAGTAAATCAAGCAATTAGTCTCGTTGATAAACATTTCAAAACTCAAAAGTGCCGTCTCAAACAATGGCATTTGAATGTCTTGATTTTCAACCAGCAGGGCTGCAATATGCTGCGCCCCTGATGGCAAGTAACATGGTAACTAATAAGATGCATGATTTCGTGCCTAATTCAAGTGTATCAACACTGACTGGTAGCCGCTGAATGAAATATAGATATGAACGAGATATCTCTTAGATATATACAAAATTACGATGATGTTGGAATACCTACAATGCTTTTGTCCTACTGCCTACGTAATGAATGAACCACTGGGGTACGACCACAAAAGTTTTCATTTAGATGGACTTGTTGATACTGGAACCAGAATAGGCAGTCAAAAATAGGTACAATATTCGATGATATTATATACTCAAGGACAATTATTCTCAAAACGTTTTCCAAAAAGGAAAATTCTGAGCCCTTATATAGTTAATGGAATTTAAGCAGTACAAACTCATATGCGTGAATATCCAGTTATTTTACCGTCAGTGTTGTTAAAGAAACCTTTTGAATTATACCTTAAGGCCATGGACGGATTATTTCCTTTCTGTTCCTTTACCTCGTAATATTATTTATTTTAACACATAGATATTGAAACATGAGGCACCAAATACATATGCGCCACACAAATCTCATTCGATATGTGTGAGGGCTGTGATACTGCCCGGGTGCCCAGATCGAAGCAGGTGGTTTTCTTAGGGGGCCACACCCTGAGCCTTCGACCTGAGGGTCTGATGCACAAGGCAGTGGAGCATCGTAAGGAGATGCAGTCCTATGGAAGACGGTGACCAACAATTGGTTCATACGCCATTTGTTCCCGCAGGATACTGGAGCCCATGTGCACCATTGGTTTGAGATCCGGTTAAAGCGCCAGACATTCGCTTTTCGTCCTCTCATTTTCGTAAACAACAACCCCGCAACGAGAAGGCAGTGAGTAGGATTTCCCTGGCAGAGGCTATATACGCGAGGCCGTGTGAGAGCATTTCGAGAGGGAGAGTGGACTCTCCCCACTCTCGGCTGTACCAGGGCATTTGCGGGCTCGTAATATTAATAGGCTTCAGACCCATATGCCAACATTCCCTCACTTTGCTAGACTTGAAAATGCTTGACTTTGGTAGGTTACAGCAATTAGTTACTGATAACTTGAAATCTGGCACAAAAATATATCGGTCCAACATGGCATACTTCATATCAGCAGAGATTTATAAGGTAGTGAGTGAAACTACTGCCGATAGAACCAGATAACATTGTATCAAGGATACTGGTAAAACCACAGAACGAAAAATATAGGGTTATACGAAAATCGGGACATAGGAGCAACTGCGACTGGAGAGATATTACTTAGATTCTCTAGTCACAAGTTAAGAATAACCTATTCTTGATCGGTAAGACCCCACTTCTCATAAATCTACAACCAACAATGGAATATTGTACTGGTGCCATGTCTTGAAGGGAGTTACACTAATTCCTACTGTGGAAAGTAAAATAAACTATTCATTCTAAGTCAAATTTGTATACTGCAAAATAATACACTACTAACCTGTTTAAAGCACTCCAACTTCGCCGGGCGACCGTTTGTTTTCTTAAGATAGTCGTCCCATGTAAAACTATTAGAACTATCAGCTGAAACGTGGCAACCCATAACAGTGAAATAACAAAGAATAACTTCAGTATTCCAAGAAACAATATGGTAATGTTACGTTACCGTCTGGCTTTTATTGTATGCTACAACTACCCAGGAATGTTAACGTTTAAGATTATTTCGCTTATTTAAAACCTGAAAGAGAAAAAATGGATATGCGAATTAAATTAGTGTGATCTGCAAAAACAAATGAGTAACATTCTCGGCATTGTAATTCTTATTATACTCGCTACTATACTTTCAACACATTTATTCATAAAAGATGTCTTATCGTGGTATTGTGACATGGTAACACGTGATAAAGAACATTTGTGCCAGACTTTACATTGAGGATGACTAAACTATAAAATACACGTACAACCGACCATCATATGATTCCTGTTTAGTCGAATGTTCAAATTCCAGGTAGGGAACTCATGTAAGAAAAATTGCGAGAGCGATATGAAAAGTTTAAATAAATGAGAATCAACTTTCTGGAAAACAAAAAGCGGAGGCAATGTGCCCAAATCATACCAGCAATGATCACTAAATGAAAAAGGAAATTCAAACAGATCACTTAGGAACACTGAGCACGGAATACGAATGAGAATTTACTATCCATCCCTTAAATTTTAAACAATTCATTCTTCAATTAACGTGAAAGGGCTTCTTGTATCAGGAAACTAATTTATGACGCTACAAATAAGATTCGGTGAAACGACGTTTCCGAAGAAGTAATAAAAAATTACCATTGACCTAACCACGAAGCCTGTTCGAAATTAATCAGTAGCAGACATCACAACATGTGTTAGAAGCCAACACCACTACGGTGTATTTTTAAGACATTCAACTAATCTGTCAAAACCGACTACAAAAATGAGATATCTCAGCAGCAGCTGAAAGCGAGTTTTTCAGAGCTGTGCGACCCTGTAGAAAAAGAGGTAGAATACAGGGCGAGGGAGAATGACGAATTATATAAACCACAAGTACTACTACTTAAGCACAGATGGAGACTAACAAAAAACAATAACAAGGTCAAACTTCAAACTTGGCTCTTACATTTTTCTTGAATTGTTGCGAATAAAGCTAAAACAGTTTCAAACAAAATTGTCCAATGTTTCAGACTTAGATTATGAATAATTAAAGCTCATGCTACAGTGTAAAATCGGTTACAATTTCCTTTTTCTCCATTTTCGTAGAAATCACTTCGAACTTTGCGAAAGAAATACCAAGATTTCATAATTACCTCAAGTTTTAGTATCCGTTAATTTTTGAAAAAGTCACGTGGCTAGATGACCTGAGTCAGATTTTCTATTATCGGAATCAGATTGACTGATGTTCATTGCATCCTTTTCAATGGTTGGCCGTCATGAAAGATGTGATTTTTTCAAGATGCACTTTTATTCTTAATAAGCTACCATGTACAAGACTTAAGGCAGGATGAAGACTCCAAGGGTTTGACTTGTATTCAGCACAGATGGGTGCTAGAAGGTAAACGTCCATCACTACTCATCTATATCAATGACTTGCGTTTCAAAAAGGGCAATGATTTAGTACCGGTTGTGATTTTCCTTGCTTTCGTGTGCTTGTTGATGAACAACAAATACATAGAAGCAGTTAATTCAGTGGTGGTAATATATAAAAGAAAGATTGCATATAAGGATATAATACATGAAAAAAGAATTAGGCCGTATAAAGGAAAATATAAAGCAATTTTAATCTCATAGTTTAAGGGAAGACAGAGAGTGTACACTTCTACGTCATTGTGATCGATTCTGAGTCATGTCATCCAGAGTCTCCAATCATTCGTGACGATAGTCACACGGACTTCAACAAAGTAGTCTGCATCTACCAGTATGGCTAAGACTAGAGGCTAGTAACTTAAAGTACTGATGTCACGCAACCATGTAAACTTAATGTATCGCCCAGTGTAATGACGGTCATCTGTGCGTTCAAGTAGTCATAGATTTTGTCATTTCATAATGTATTTTTAATTAAATAACTAGATTATGTTGTTAATTTTGTTCATTTTTTAATTTTCATTCGCAACGTCCTACTGCGTTGCACTGTACGTTCACTGCACGCTGGGATGATATCCCAAATCATAGTGAGTTCAATCACATAGTTGATTGTTTCTAGATAGACGATGAGTGCATAATGTTACTGAAGAAAGGTTTGTTGTACTGTAAACTATGTTTTTATGAAGAACTGACTGATGTCTTCAGCCTGAAAGCAATATATATATACTTTATCTTCTGTTAGGTGAGTTCGACCAGCCTGTATTTGTGTTTTGGTTTTATCGGCTTAATTATATCCATTTAACTACTTTGAGCAACCTGTCTGTGCAAATGAAACAATAATTATGACACCTGTTTAGTTTAGTATTCTTGGTTGTCGTATAGTTCAGCTTGGATTTCGGTTTCAGACTTGCGTAGTAAGGACAGAAGTCCTACGGCCTATTTTATTCCTTTTCTAGTATGCTTCTGTGAGTGTCCAGTCTTCTCTTGAAAGAGTCAATTGAAGGTGCGGATACCACTGCTTCAGGCAGCAGGTTCTAAGTATTGATGACTCGGTGTGAAAACCTGTATGCCACGGGTATTTTGTTCGTTCTTGGCTTTTCTACTCGTCTGCTATGTCCTCTAAGGTGTCCCGATCTAGTGGGAAGAAAGAGAGAAAATAAGCTAGGTCCGAAATCATTTCTCAGTATTCTGTACATCAAAATTAGATCTCCCCTTAGTCTGCGATAGGACAGAGTAAAGAGGTCCAGTTTATCAAGCCGCTCTTTGTATGAAAAAACCCTGGAGTTCCGGAATTGCACGGATAGCTTCCCTCTGTATTTTTTCTAGTATGTCCGAGTCACCTTTTAAACAGGGGCTTGCAGCCTGAACGCAGTTCTCTAGCTTAGTTCTCACTAAGGATTTGTATACAGTGGTGAACATGGCAGTATCTAACTTAGTGAATGTCCTTTTTAAAGCCCAGTGGGTTCGAAACCCCTAGTCTGCGACCTCCCGGCAATGGACCGTCGTCTAAGATCATTACTCATTTCACTCCTAGATCCTTATGAGACCGGACTATTGGTAATGACACATCCCCTATGTTGTACTTATTACCCTTTGAATCCCCCAAGTGCATGTAGACACACTTTCCTGCGTTGATAAGCATCAGCCACTCTTTAGACCAGTTTATCATATTATTTAAGTCTGCCTGAAGAGTAAATGCGTCTTTGTCTCCAGTTACTACTCGCCAAATTTTTACATCGTCAGCGTATTATAACATTGGAGACTGTACTATACTTGTAGGATCATTAACGTACATTATAATAAGTAAAGGACCTAGGATGGAACCTTGGGGTACTTCACTAAGTACTGGTCTCCAGATGGAGCACTTGGAATTTATTCTTACTTTTTAAAAGAGATCCAGAAATACCAAGGTTTTCCAACTTCAATAGCAGTCTATTAGTTGGCACCTTGTCAAAAGCCTTACTGAAATCTATGTAGACAATATCCACTGAGTTTCCGTTGTCTAGCGCATTAATCCAGAACTTCTTAGCTATAAGGAGGTTCGTTGTACAGGAAAGACCCTTTCTAAAACCATGTTGTGCGATGTTCAGCAAGTTATTGGTTTTCATAAATGCCGTTATGGTCCGTTTGATTATTCTTTCCAGTATTTTAATTACAACACTGGTGAGGTTTACGGGTCTGTAATTCGATGGAACTTGTCGTGGACCTGTTTTATGTATGGGAGTGACGATTTCGTCCTTCCAGTCCATAGGTAACACACCTTGGTCAAGTGACATATTGAATATCACAGTCAGTGGGGCCGCGATATATTGGGCAATATGTCTCAAGATTTTGGGGTGTGGTTCATCTGGTCCCGTTGACTTCTCCATATTTAGGGTGCTAAGAGCCTAAAGCACATCTTTTTGGTCGAAGTCCACGATGAGCAGCTGGTTTGTTGATTCTGCATTTGGGTCTGGTTTTTTCTCCAGAGGAGGTTCCTGAGTGAAAACTGCCCCAAAATATTCAGCCATAGCCTCTGCTTTTTCTGATCTTCCTCTATCACTTCAGATTCACTTCCTACTTTAATTAGGTTGGGAATCCAGTGATACATCCTTGTTCTGTAGTTTATGTACGAGAATATTCTCTTGAACTGCTTGAGTGCAGATTGTGCCAGCTGCATTTCATATTTTGTTTGAGCTTGCCGAATTTTCGTTATGCACTCGTTTCTTGTCGATCTGTAGCGTTCCATCGTACCTGCTGTTCCAAGGCGGATGGCAACGTCCCAGCATTTCTTCTTTCGTCTCAGTAAACGTCGAATATCACGCCCTATCCAAGGATGTCCGTGCTTCTTTTTCTTTGGGACAGTCCAGGGTATGTGTGGTTGAGTTACCCGATTGTATAACTGCCTGAATAGAATCCATGCCTCTTGTACTGTTGCCTTTGAGTCAATTTCCCAGTTTTCTGTCGATGCTGCGGAGTTAATTGCCTGCATATCTGCCTTTCATATGTTAGGACGGGCCGGTGCAACTGTTTGACAGGCAATCTCAGCCATGAATTTGAATAAGATGAGCGCATGGTCAGTTCTCTCAAGTGGTGGGAGAAAAGCCATTTGACCAACATCATCACCGTGTGTGAAGAATAAATCTAAAAGAGAGGAAGAGTTTCTTAAGTCGTATCTTGTGGGATCTCTAATGTGTTGGAATAATGCCAATCCAATCGAGATTTCTAACAGTTCGCAGTCGAACGACGATATGGATGACCCTACTTGCAAGAAACTTGCGATACACGAGCCTCTTAGCACCTAGTTCATATGTAGTAAATTTCAGTGATTTAGCACATATCTTCATCATTTTCTTGAGGAACCTACAGACTCGGGTCCTTTCATAACTTATTCTAACCACTGTGAGTTGTCACGACAGCTGATGGACACGCGTTATACATCCTATCCGTACTTGCGTCTAATCTCATAGCCTCTTATTCAAATGCCATAGGATAGGCAAGCAATGCCCCTACCCGCACTAATGGAACACTAGTAACTCAAAGGCACACTGTATGATGCCTTACATTAGTCTACGCACTCGCTTACCTCTTTAGTGAGAATATAACTACAGTTCTGCTAAAAATCCTATGAACCCCCCTACCTTCATCAAAACAAATAAGTCCGTATTTTCTGCATATAGCAATTTTGTTTTTCAGAACTAAGATATAACAGTTAGAATTGGAGTAAATGGCAGCATACAACTAATGCACGTGGTACATGTTTTCATCGATTAACTGGAATAGCGAATACGGATATTAGCTTAACAGGCTTATTTAGAAAGACTAGTGTCTACTTTGAACTTACTGCGTGAGAAAGTTATAATGGAACTACGAATAATGTAGGAATCTAGTCTCCCAGGGCGTACGAAGCACTCAAAATGGAAGGCAGTTGTCCAAAAATAATTCGAATATGAAGGTGAAAATTTGCAGATACTTTTCATCTTAAGGATGAACATATTAGGTACCGGCCGAAGTCATATCGTAAAAAAACACAGATTTGCGAGTGGAGAAATATGATCTATAAGACAGTTAGCTTAATGACATTTAATTACCTTTTTACTCCCTGATCATAACTTTTCGGCTTCCTTTTATGGCCAAAAGAGAAAACATACACTACACACCGATAGCAGATTTTCAATGTTAAGCTTGCTTTAACGCACGACGTAATGAGTACAACCCCTCCATTACTACTATATGGCATATTTTTTATAACAAACCCTCTGCGATAGATCGGTAGCATCTGTGACTTCGTCTATGGTTGTCCGAAGTCTCGTTCCTTTCAGAAACAATGCTGATCTCCCCTACTGCTGGGCAATCAGTATTAGTCTGACTCGTTGGTGGGATAGTGTTGTCCATATTACTGAAGAAACTTTAAAAGCGGAGATTGTTTCCTTTCATTTTGCCGATAACATCATAAAGGACAGTTAGGAACGGACATGCGGACAGTTAGTCACAGGCGGCAGCAACAATTATTTTAGCTAAAGAAAATAATTTCGCCTTTGGATATCTAGAAAACAAGTCAATACAAAACCGATTACCATTTTAAAACATAGTCTTATAAGACTAGCCAGCTTGGCTGAAGAAATACATTGACTTGAGTAGAAGAAACCCAAAAAACAATGCTGACTCGAAGTAAATTTCACGCAAGCATATGGAACATTACACCAACTGCGGCATTTTAGCACATTACATAGCTACACAAAAGAAATAGATGAAAAAGCACAGGACGTAGAAAGTCGACCGCCATTGCTAACAAAGTTGGCGGATATAAGGATTCTCGCCTCATTCTGATTGGTTGCTAGGCTGAAGGCCACATTTACGAAATTGAATTGCGAATAAAAGCAGCCGACGCAGACCAGTCCTGAAGCAGCAGCTTGCATTTAGAGGAAGAGAAGCGTATTCCAAACATTCTGGCATTGTTGCTCAGTGCTACCAAAAGAATCTGCATTTTATCAGCACCTTGACCAAACAGGACTATATCATCTGCGTATTCTAAGTCGATAATTAGACCTCCTGGTAGTGTAGTGAAGGAGAACACAGGTGAGGACAACCAAGTTGTAGTTAGCACAAAATTAAAGAGTTACTTGGAAAAATAGAAAAACCACATCGTCAATCGTTAATTTGCAAAATATCATTTCATCATATCAAACCGGACTGTTGCTGTTGCAAACACCAATCCATTGTCTCACATTCCATTGTTCATGCGATTTCTTACAAATTCCATTGTGTTCTTGCTCTTCCTTTCTTGATCCTTCCCATCTTCAGTCGACGAGAACGTTATTTCCATCAGTATGTTTATGATGAAGTTGAACAAAAATGAAAATAGTGGACAGTCCTGCTGGACATCAATTGATGTTGCGAAATCAGATGACAGTTCGCCATAAGCTCTCACTCGATTAGTAGTGTTCGAGTAAAGAGCCTTCACAAGGTTTATGTACTTCTGAGGTGCGCCTTTCAATGACAGACACTGCCATAGAATCTCGGAGTCAAATGATGCTTTAAGGTCAAGAAAGACCACCATTGTCGGACGCCGAATTATAAACTTCAATAATATCGGATCGAGATTGTTATTATACAGAAAATGTATCCTACCCATTCTTGAATATGGTATTTTAGTTTACAGTAATTGTAGACATAATGATCTGATTAGAATTGATGTTGTTCAAAGAAAGTTCACCAAAGCTGTTCTAGGGTATTCCGACAACAAAGACCATTACCAAAGATGTCAACAACTCAACTTAGAACCTCTTTGGATCAGACGTATCAAATTAAATCTTGTCTTTATCTACCGGCTCATTAGCGGTATTTCCTACTCTTCGGTATCCACCCCTTCATACCTTATGATATCATCCCACAATCTACGCGATAAGGAGAATATTCTAGCGATTCCAAGAACCCAAACAAACTTACTTCAGAATTTTTTCCTTATTTCCTACTCAACCATGTGGAACAGACTGCCAGTGAACCTCCGTTGCAGTGAATTTACAACTCGGTTCAAAAGTCTCCTTGACGATTTTCTTTCCGAAAGTGGATCATGTCATCCATTGAATATGAATGTATTCAATAATGATTTATACAAACAAAGTCCGTCATCTATTTAATTGCTTGAAAAGCAAAATAAAACCTCTAAATCTTTTCACATCTATTTTATTTTATTTCTATTTATCTTAATATATGAAGTTTGCTTATGTTCGTGTTTATCATTATTACCGTTACTAATATCATTATTAGTTCCCCGACACATGAGGTATCCTTTTAATCTCTTCTTATCCTTCTAAACATATTTAACTCCAGATTGTCCTTTGAAATCAATTCTGACCTTCATAGCATCAATCTTAATTATTATTGCACAAATATTTATACTAATATCCGGTTTCACTCTGTATACTATCACATAAATCTAAATGTATTCATCCGAGTGTTTTAAAGGATTTTTTAATTGCTGGTTTTCTTCTGAGGTTGATATTCATTACACAATTATTATTAAGAAGTTTGTAATTAAAACAATAACTTGTGTTACACTTAAATAAACTTCTCAGGTTCGTTTTATCTTCACTATGCATATATGACTCATACATAGTGATATTTTATTATCCTTTTCACTTAATTGTGAATTTCATAGCATCACTCTAAACTATAACTGCACAAACATTTATTCTAATGTCATATCTTACTGCAATTATAAGTTATTTTTTCCTAATTATTTTTTGTTACTAATTTAACGATACACACATAGTCGTTTATTCTTGTCCTGTGTTCATAAACACGCTTATTAGACTGTTTGCGTATTTCACGTCTCCTTTATTTCTATTCCCATATTTTCTCCATTTCCTTCTTTAAACTCGATTCAATATTCTTCTCAATTACAAAGACCCGATTTATTATTAATAATATTCTACTATTATTATTCTAAATTTTTTAAATATGGCAAGTATAATGCTAACATTATTGAAAATTGTGTATTATTGCATTTTCTGAAGAAACCCGAAATGATTTCTTCACAACACTTATGTACCCCTTAGGTGTTTGTGAATAATAATAATAATAATATTAATATTAATAATAATAATATGTTCCAGGCAGTATAACACGGTTAACCCCGCCTATAGCTCTCATAGGGTTACTGCCGGTCACAAGTCCGGGTAAAGGAGGAGGGTTGGGCATGGGGTTTGCGTCCCCATCCCGTAGAAAACTAACTCGCTAAAAAAACGCTTACCAGAAAAAATAATTCAAACCATTTAAACTCTGCCCTGGGAGTTAGAAGGTCTTCATTTAGAAGAATTATGACGCTTCATGGTGAAAGCCGAGTTTCTTCGGAAGCCACGAGGCCGATGCCCCTTCTAACAACCAGAGCAAAAATTTTTATAGGTACATGGAACGTTCGAACAATGTGGGAAACCGGGAAGACCAGTCAAATAGCAATGGAAATGAGGAGATACAAATTAACAGTACTGGGAATCAGCGAAACCCACTAGACTCAAGCTGGACAGAAAAGGCTAGCTACGGGAGAGATGCTGCTATACTCCGGTCACGAAGAGGACAATGCTCCACACACTCAGGGAGTCGCTCTTATGCTGTCCAAAGTAGCACGAAATGCACTTGTAGGATGGGAATCTCACGGATCCAGAATCATCAAAGCATCATTCAAAACAAAGAAGGAGGGGATCTTAATGAATATTATCCAATGTTATGCACCCACAAATGATAGCAACGACGACATTAAAGATCAGTTCTACGAGCGGCTGCAGTCAGTCATTAAGAAATGCCCAAGAATGGACCTAACTATTCTGATGGGAGATCTAAATGCCAAAGTCGGAATAGACAACACTGGATATGAAGATATTATGGGACGACATGGACTGGGAGAAAGAAACGAAAATGGAGAAAGATTTGCAAATCTATGTGCATTCAACAAATTGGTCATAGGAGGCACAATATTTCCACACAAGCGTATACACAAGGCTACATGGATCTCACCGGACCACACTACAGAGAACCAAATAGATCATATTTGCATCAACAAAAAATTCAGAAGGACAATGGAAGATGTGAAAACCAGGAGAGGCGCTGACGTAGCTTCAGATCACCACCTAGTTGTGGCCGATTTAAAACTGAAGCTAAAAAAGAACTGGACAAGTTGACAAACAGCACTACAAAGGTTCAATACAGCCTTCCTTTGAGATACTGACAAACTCAATGAATTCAAGATAGCTCTCAACAACAGGTTTCAAGCCTTACAAGATCTACTGAAAGAAGAAGAAACTAGTATGGAGAACAACTTGAAAGGCATCAAGGAAGCATTAACTTCAACGTGTCAAGAGGTTCTGGGTCTAAAGAAACACCATCATAAGGAATGGATCACTACAGAAACACTGGACAAGATCAAAGAAAGGAAGAACAAGAAGGCAGCAATTAACAACAGCCGAACACGAACAGAGAAAGCCCAAGCACAAGCTGAATACATAGAAGCAAACAAACAAGTGAAGAGGAGCATTAGAGCCGACAAAAAGAAATACGTGGAAGAACTAGCAACGACGGCAGAAAAAGGTGCTAGAGAAGGAAATATGAAACAGCTTTACGATACAACGAAGAAACTATCAGGGAAATACAGTAAACCAGAAAGACCGGTCAAAGACAAAGAAGGCAAGCCAATCAGCGAAATTCAACAACAGCGGAACAGATGGGTAGAATACTTCGAGGAACTCCTGAATAGGCCGGCTCCAATGAATCCACCGGACATCGAAGCGGCACACACAGATCTTCCCATAGACGTCGACACACCAACGAAGGAAGAAACCAGAATGGCCGTCAGACAAATCAAGAACGGGAAAGCAGCGGGTCCGGACAACATACCAGCTGAAGCACTGAAGTCAGACATCGAAGCAACTACAAACATCTAATTCAATTTGAAAAATATTGAATCGTCCCATTTTGAAACTCTTGATTTAAATTTGATCTTTATGCTGGATGTATTTCACCTGTTATTTACTAAGCCGCGTCATTATGGCCATACTGAGGCAACGAATGCTGATCAACTTTTAGTTAACGACAGGATAAGTCAGTTTGTTTCGCGTTATTGTTTATAATCGTTTTGTGTTTTGTATTTTATGAAGTTTTAATTTAATGGCTTCATCACTATCACAGCTTGAAGATAAGTATTCATTTTGTCATTATTGCAGCTTCAGTTGACAATCGTTTCATTCGTGTGCTCAAAACATAGTTAATTAACTAGGAAGTGGCAGAGCATTAAATAACATTACAAGTTATAATACCGTGATTATTATCATGTTGATTGTATATTCCAAACGGTGTTTGGAACAATTCTGAGTTTATTGCGTCAAGTCGTCTTTGAGCAAAAAGGCAAGATGTGTTTGCCTTAGATGCATCTTCCATGTTGCTTCGGCTGATGTCCAAGATCTCTTTAGTTATAAGCCCAAGATCACGCTCTGAATAGACAATCGTTATTGTTGTAATTGCTTCACGTCAAGTGAGGCAGAATGCTCATGACTTGACATTTCGACAGGTTAAGTTTTAATCCATCGTCTAATACCCATTTCCTCATTATTAAAAGGTAGCTTTTTATGGGCCTCCAGACCTTTGTGTTGAATGGACAGATCAGTGCTGGTGAGATAATATTATCTAAAATGTTGCTCATAAAAGTGAAGAAGTGGGGTGACCTAAGATTGTTCCTTGTGAAGCTTCTGATACTAAGGCTTTCCATCTTGTGTGCACTCTATTCACCTTGGTGTAAAACATATCGTTCTCTAGGTAGTTTATGAGCCAGGAAAAAAGTGGGTCAGTAGAACCCATGATCTCAAACTCTGCCACAGGGTTTATGTGTGGTAGTGTTAAAGGCTTTTGCGAAATCGAGCAATATTATATTAACCGGTATCTTTTTTTTTCAGAAAATCGTCCAACGATCTCATACTACGAGTAGATTGGACGCAAGAGACTTGCATTTTTTGAACCCATGTTGGGTTTCATGGAAGATACTGTTCTTTTTCATGTTTTCCTTCATTTGACCATTGATCAATCTTTTCACTGCTTTCATGAATATTGCGAGTAACGCGACTGGTCTATTACATGCCGAAAGTTTTTTATCCTTGCCTATGAATATTGAGAAGAGTGGTCTTCCATTCGCTTGGAGTTGGCGTAAAACCAGTAAATGAAAAAAGAGACTACATAACAGAGTGCTGAAGAAATTTTGAACAAGTTCAGGATCATAGGTTGAATGTTATCACATCTTTTTGACTTCTTCGAGTGCAGAGATTTAGTCTCCATAATACTAACCCAAAGGTTAGTTAGATGACTCCCAAATTCTTAATTAGAAGTAGAGCTGATAGATGTTCTGCTATTGGAAACTCTTAGTTTAGCTTGTCTATGAAGTTGGCATTAAAGATCTCCGCGATCCCTAAGTTAGTAAGATCATTAACATTTGGCTATTTATTGGTAAAATCCTCTGGTTTGAGGGCTTTATTCTGATCATCAATATGTAGAGATATTTTGGGGTCAGCTTGCATTTTGGCTGCTTCCTTAACCTGAAAACATCCCTTATCGCTGCTGACTATAATTGCATCCGTTTCACATTGCCATGTTATGGCTGTGAACATAACGTTTCGAGGAGACGTTTTGATAATGTCAGGCCCTACATCAAGCCTGTGGCAAGCGTTCCATGCCTCTCTGAACCCAGGATCTTTGCTCTATATGGTAGAATTCTGAATGATTTTCCTAACTACCTTCCAGTGGTCATCCATTGTTAGCCTCTACAGATAGAGGGTATTGAAGATGCCTCCTCATTGTCGTACAGTCGGCAGTATCGTAGCTAGGGTAGATAACATTCTTGTACCTCCTCAGTATTTCTTTCATGACCACATCAAATATAACTGTGACATGGCCATTACTCTCTACTGGTGATTGGACATATATATCATCGATTAAAAGCTTGTAGATCACCAACGTAGATGGTCTGTATCAAATGGTTAGGAGCTCACTCGAGTTAGACGCGAACTGTGTGGCTGACAACTCTGAAGTCACACCTCACGGTCAGAACTCAGCATGGATTACCCCTAAGTCGTATCAAGGCACTTTGGCTGTAAGATCTATTTTGAATGCCTCGTGTGTTTGTGAAAATCCCTCCATGTATATACTTGCACTTTGTTCCTATTGATTCCTTTATTTGTATATTGTTAGTTTTTTGATTACGTTTGGATTGTTAATATTTGTATTTTATCATAGTTTTTATTTTTTATTACACCTTCAATAAGTTTTTGTGCTTCCTCCCGAACTGTATCCATGTTGTTTTACTTGACACTTGTTCTTGGCGGCAGCCATATTGATTTGCTCCTCCTTTTGTGTGTGATCTATCCAGTCAGGATAGAATAGAGTTTATTTGTTGTGACTGGTAATTTTCCCACATCTTTTATCAACTTTATTTTATGTAGTTTAGATTTGATTGATTGAACAATTATTGGTTGAGTAGCCGGGTGGTAATATTTGTTTAGGTAACGATTTACATTTAAACTTATGATGAATTATAGAACCGCTATTTACCCGATTACTTGTTTTGATTTTGACGGGCAAGGGCGCGTGTCTAACGTACCTAGACGGCTATTCATCAATCCAAACCGCAGTTTGGATTCTACAGTTCTAAACAAATATTAATTGGTCAAAGTCGTTTGGCAATCGTTCGCGGATTCCGATTATCGTTTCTGGAAATATCTGGTCATTTCGCTTATGATGCCAACTAATCGTCGAAGGAAATCAAACTCAAAGTTCGTTGATGTTAATGAAGAATCCCTTATTATCAAGCAAGTACCTTTTGATGTCCTTAAGTGTCATGGTTCAGACTCGAATAGGGTTGATTATCATGGAAGTGACTCTAGTCTTAATTCGATGACAGATGACGTAAAAAATCTTAGTTTAAAGGAGAAGCAAGGGCATGAATTTACAGGAAAGAGCGTTTTGCCCATAACGCCTGTTGTTGGTCTAGAACTACCAAAGGTTGAATTGAGTTATTTCGATGGTCAGGCAAGAGGGTATTGGAAGTTTATAAGGCAATTCGAGACCTATGTAGCATCAAGAGTCACTGATGATAGCCAACGTTTGCTCTATTTAATTCACTACTGTAAGGGCAAGGCGAAAGCAGCTATTGAGGGTTGTGTGATGATGGAAGCATCTTCTGGTTACAAGAGAGCAAGGGAAATCTTAAAACGTTTGTTCGGACAGTCTCATGTAATCGCTCGGGAAACATTAGAAGACTTATTCAATGCTGTAAATTTTGACTATACTGACCCAGAGGAATTATCAAACTTGGCTATTAAAATGGAAAACTGTGCTATGGTCTTGGAACAGATGAATTATACCTCTGATCTAAATTCTTTAGTTACTTTGGAAAGAATAGTGAGACTCTTGCCTCAACCTATGCAAGCCCAATGGGCGGACTGGGTGGATAAATTGACAGAAGATGACAGAGAGCCGACGTTTCACGAACTCACTCAGTTTATCGCTTCGCGTGCGAGAGTAGCTTGTAGTAGATTTGGACGGTTAGCGAATCGTTCAAGAAAAAGACCAAACGTAAAGACGAATTGTCACGTGCAATCAGAGCAGGGGAATAGTTCGACAGCGAAAACTAAATGCAGTATGTGTTCCTACGACCATGCTATTTATAAGTGTCCACAGTTTTTAGCGCTTACAGTTCAAGAACGATGGTCCCACGCTAAAAGCAAGGGTATCTGTTTTGTTTGTCTTCGACAAGGACATAAGGTCAATGAATGCAAGATGTCAAGGCTCTGTAATGTTGACAGTTGTGAGAAGAAACATCACGCTCTGCTGCACACTAACACGGCAAGCAACGATGTAAATAAGTCTGAAACCCAGAATTGCTGTGGATTTACTAAATCTCTAAGTAGCCAAGTGTGCTTAGGAATGATTCCCGTACGGCTGGTGGCGGGAAATGCCGAAATGGTGGGTTATGCCTTGTTGGATAACGGGTCTGATGTGACGTTGATAAAATCGAGCTGTTTGAGGCATCTCGGACTGAAGGAAGACCGAGCGTCAGTGGTAGTAGGGACTGTGAGTGGTAATAGGACGATGACGGCCACAAGAACTCCTTTCGAGGTATATTCTTTAGATCGGTCCGAACATGTGACGATCGAAGGAGCTCTGATTGCGGCAAGTGTACCGGGTCATAAGCCAACAAGGTCGGCAGTGAACAACCTAGTTAAGTGGCCACATTTAAGGGATGTACCAATAGATCACTTAGACTCTGAAGAAGTTCTGCTGTTGATTGGTTGCGACGTGCCCGAAGCACACTGGGTGTTAGATCAGCGGTTGGGTGGAAG
The DNA here is from genome assembly GCA_944470205.2 of Schistosoma margrebowiei. Classification (NCBI taxonomy): domain Eukaryota; kingdom Metazoa; phylum Platyhelminthes; class Trematoda; order Strigeidida; family Schistosomatidae; genus Schistosoma; species Schistosoma margrebowiei. The sequence goes on from OX104024.1 coordinate 21,273,114, forward strand.
AAAAAACCCGTACGCTGTAAAGACGTTGCTGGGGTGGACGGTCTTCGGACCTGCATCGTATCCGGAATATAGGAAAAGAATTGTTAATCATACCAGTAAGATACAGACATTAGAGAACGAGATACGTAAGTTTTATGACTCAGAGTTTTCCGACGCTTATTCAAATAATAAATCATTATCAGTAGACGACAAGACGGCTATAAGGATTGTGGAAGGTGGCACACGCTTCCTAAATGGTCATTTTGGAGTCCCTATACCATGGAAAGTGCACCCAAATATGGGAGGGGGGAATTATGAAGTGGCAAACAGTAGACTACAGAGTTTGAAGCGTAGATTGTTGAAAGATGACATTCTGTATATCAAGTATACAAATGATATTGAAAGGCCTCTGACTATGAAAGGGATTCTATTTATAGTTTCTTCTCTGTTCGATCCTTTGGGTTTAATTGCTCCAGTCTGTCTTCCTGCCAAGGTCCTCTTGCAAAAATTATGTAAGTCCCAAATAGGCTGGGATCAGCCTCTCAACGAGCCATACAAGTCCGCGTGGCCAAATTGGGTAAAATTTATGCGTCAAATAGGTCATGTTACGGTAGCTCGGGGTATCAAGAAGAGAATCGACGAACCCGATGCTGAAGTAGAATTGCACTTGTTCAGTGACGCGTCAGAGATCGGTTATGGAGCAGTCGCGTACGCACGAGTCAGCTATTTGAAGGAACGACCCTATTGTATTTTGTTGTACAGCAAGTCTAGGGTAGCACCTATCAAACAGGTCACTATACCGAGGCTTGAGATGGCGGCAGCAGTGTTAAGTGTGAGGCTTAGTGAAGTCTTACAGAGAAGCCTGCCTAATTTTTTCTGTAAAGTAAACTTTTATACAGATTCCACGGTAGTGTTGTACTACATCAGGAATATCGAGAACCGCTATAGCACCTATATAGCCAACCGCCTCGCCGTTGTGCACCAGTATACGAAAATTGAACAATGGAGTTATGTAAAGTTGTCACAGAATCCAGCTGATTGGACCTCAAGAGGTATACAAAAAATGTCAGACCTTGAGTTTTGGTTTAAATGTCCTACATTACTACAAGATGATTTTTGTATGAAAATTACTGACTGTCCGGAACTTATGCCTGACAATATTGAGTTTAGGAAAATGGCTGTGGTTAATTTGAATAGTATAAAGTCCAACATGTCACCTATTCTTTCTTATTATTCTGAGTGGTTGAAATTAGTCAGAGCCGTAGCCTGGTTTAGAAGGTTCATAGATTTCCTGATAGTACTTCGTTCACCGAGTCATGAAGGATCCATTCACCTGGGAGGTTTAAAGGTTAAGGAGCTTGACATCGCCAAGCGTAAAATTTTATTGATGGTTCAGAAGGAAGTGTATGGAGAAATACTTAACGGATTTAAAAACAGTGGTAAAGTATTTAGTCACAATGATCTTAAGGGTTTATCACCGATAATGCTGGATGGATTACTCTGCGTTGGAGGTCGACTAAGCTACTCGGATGTCCCAAATGCCTTTAAACATCCAATAATACTGCCCAGTCGACACTTAGTGACAGAAATGATCGTTAGACATTATCATAAGGAACAGGGGCACACAGGAACGTCACAAGTACTGGCTATGATTCGAAAAAGGTATTGGATAATAAAAGGAACCAGCACGGTTAAGAGAGTGATAGGTAAGTGCGTGACATGCCGGCGGTTTACGATGAATACAGGGCAACAGTTGATGGCGCCGCTTCCAGCTTGTAGATTTCAACCAGGATGGTATAGCTTCTCAGTCGTGGGAGTAGATTACTTTGGACCACTTGTTGTCAAGAGAGGAAGATCATTAGAAAAAAGGTATGGATGTATATTTACTTGCTTGCAAACCCGAGCAGTACATATTGAACTGACACACAGTTTGAATACTGATTCGTTTATAATGGCCTTGCTACGTTTTATTGGAAGAAGAGGGAAACCTGCAGAAATTTACAGTGACAATGAGTCAAATTTCGTGGGTGCAGTCTCTGAACTAAGAAAATTCGTGCAGCAGTTGAATCAGCAGAAAATAGACAAAGAACTGTCAGCGAGGCAGATTCAGCGGCATTTTAACCCCCCCTCCTCCAGCCACAGGGGTGGAGTCTGGGAAAGAATGATTAGGTCTGTACGCCGACTGTTATTGTTGATAACTAGAGAGCAGACTTTAACCGATGAGGCCTTAGGCACTTATTTGATTGAAATTGAAAGGATATTGAACGATCGTCCCTTAACTGCGGTCGTCCAAGATGCTAACGATAAACTAGCCTTGTCGCCGAATAGTCTGTTATTATTGAGAGAATGTGATGGAATAGTCGAAGAAGGCAGCATCAGAGATAAATACGACAAACGTTGGAAACAGGTTAATCATCTTGCTAATGTGTTTTGGAAAAGATGGTTGAGAGAGTATTTGCCGTCCCTACAAAAACGTCAGAAATGGTTAGTTGAACACCGTAATTTTCAGAAAGGAGATGTAGTAATTGTGGCTTCTGACATATCGACCCGTGGAAAGTGGCCCTTAGGAGTAGTTGAAGATTGTGAAATAGATGACGACGGAAGAGTTAGAACGGTAGTTGTTCGTACGAACGGCGGATTAGTCAGAAGAGATATAGTAGATTATGTCTCCTTGAAGGGTCGAATTAATTTCTCCCATGTCAATGTAAGTAGGTCGAATAGGCGTACTGCTGTAAGTCCTACTCGTTCCTCTAGTGTCATATGCTACATAATGAACCATGACCATAGGCATCAAGGTAGCTTGTGTGATATGGAGGGATTTTGGGGGCCGGTGTAAGATCTATTTTGAATGCCTCGTGTGTTTGTGAAAATCCCTCCATGTATATACTTGCACTTTGTTCCTATTGATTCCTTTATTTGTATATTGTTAGTTTTTTGATTACGTTTGGATTGTTAATATTTGTATTTTATCATAGTTTTTATTTTTTATTACACCTTCAATAAGTTTTTGTGCTTCCTCCCGAACTGTATCCATGTTGTTTTACTTGACACTTGTTCTTGGCGGCAGCCATATTGATTTGCTCCTCCTTTTGTGTGTGATCTATCCAGTCAGGATAGAATAGAGTTTATTTGTTGTGACTGGTAATTTTCCCACATCTTTTATCAACTTTATTTTATGTAGTTTAGATTTGATTGATTGAACAATTATTGGTTGAGTAGCCGGGTGGTAATATTTGTTTAGGTAACGATTTACATTTAAACTTATGATGAATTATAGAACCGCTATTTACCCGATTACTTGTTTTGATTTTGACGGGCAAGGGCGCGTGTCTAACGTACCTAGACGGCTATTCATCAATCCAAACCGCAGTTTGGATTCTACATTGGCCGCTTCAAAGACTGTATAACAAGAAGGATGGTATTACAGAAATATATTATTTACAGTAGGTACAATGAAATAATGAACACCACCAGATAAACTAGTCCATGACATAAGATTAATTTATGCTAGTTGTTTTTCCTCGACCTTGACGGGGATTGATGAAATGTTCAACATTCACTAACCCAACTGCCAGATGATTTAGCTAGGGCTTAGTAACATTTCGCTGGCCCTAAAAGCTGATCACCTGTCATAAAAAACAATCCAAGTTCAAAGGTTTTCCGTTTCTTTACAATCACGCGACGGCATTCATATTCTTATTTACTTTTGAGCTTCTAATGGTTGCGGTAATCCGCTTGGGGAATCCTCCTGTAATGGTTGTATCCTGCCTGCCAAGATTTGAAGATGGAGTATTGAAGTCTTTAGACAGCAGTAATGGACTGAACTCAAGGTATATTATCTTTAATATCCCCTGTATAATCTTATTTTTTTGGGTGTTAGGACCTTTGAGGGGGACGATATATTCCTCCAGTCAATTGCTTTGTGTCGTTAGGACTGAAGCAACACCAGCATGATTTTTTTGTTATGGTTAGCTTGGTATTGTGTGGTGTTACAGCTTTGAAGTGACTGTCAATGTATATCACCACTCCATCTCCTGTTTGTGCATTAAATTGTATCTGAATAGTGTCATGTCTTACAGGCTCATTTCATTTGTAACGTTGATCAATAACCATAATTTAATCAGGACTATGATCTTTAGATCTAACTGAGAGCAAGTGCATCTGATTTCTCCTAATCTACTCCTTAGTCCTCTAACGTTGCAATAGGGGTACTTGTTGATATGCCTCACCACCTGGTGTCTCTCTATAGCAGCGGCAGTCTCCCAGTAATTGGACAGATTGTTGTTAAAATTGTGTTGGCTAGTTCCGTGCAATATATCCTCTTTAGGTTTTTCGCCTTCATGGTGGGTTTCATTAGCGATACCGTGGTCCCTGCGTTCTGTACGGTCGACTGCTTATCAAAGTTAACAAACCAAAGGATATTTGATTGGTTTTTCTACTGTTGTCGCTGATCTAGACCGAATTTTACGGCATCCAATTTGACGGAAAGGTGGTTTTCAACCTGTACCGGACCTTGAGAGCCGCGACCAAGTCCCATCGATTCTGAAATCTACAGCCATCAGATGCAAAGTAATGATCGTAGGCTGTAACAGATGAAACAGCTTGTACACGCTAATTATCGCAATAATGTACGACCTCATACTATGCGATAGTCAACGCCATTACTGCATATTGTATGCAGTGGGTTTCATTACGATTAACACTTACTAGCTCAGGCACTCCGTGTTTGCAGATTTTCTAGCGGCACATCTCACGGCCAAGGGTTTGTTGTATCTAACTCAGATTTGAGGGAATCGCTTAACTGATGGTCTTTGAGATGTCAGTAAAATTATTCCTGCAACGTGTTCTTAGTCTACGTTTACCTTTAGTTCAGGGGATTTACCTTTTACTAAGTTTCGGCTTTTATTATAGCTGCATTGCTAGGTCGAAGTGATGCATTTTCAGCATTATACGTTATTTGTCTCGCTATTCACTATAAAAAACTTCCGTAGTTTCTAATAAGCTGCTTTTCAACATTGGAACATTATACAAAACCAAAGAGTTTTATCTAGAAAACTTCTTTTATTTTTAGCGCCTCGGAAGCTACAGGTTTGCCATTTCACTTTCTAAAGATCACCAAATGCTCTTCACTGTTAATAGATGCTTGATTATTAGCAAACTCAACAATTTCACTGATGTATGAACTCGGGTTGCAACTGTCGTAATCAAATATTCAGTGCAGCTAGTGTTTGACGATTGGGATTGATACGAATGCTTCCAAAGGGTTTTATAAGTTCTGTCAACTTATTTTTTCTCTGCTTTTGGCAAATGTGCCAGTAGCGCTGACAGGGTGGACTCAACATAAACTCCTAGTGCTGCTTAGATATTGTTGTGTCACAGAAACAGTGAACATAGTCACAAAAAATTACATTCAGATGATGAGTCTTTCATTTTGACGAGCGATGAGCACGCAATACAATTATCAAATTGCATTGTCCCTCCACAGTCATCAGTATCACAGGCAGTTTGATATCCTTGTTTCCTCAACATCACTTTTGCCTACTAAACTTACTAAGAGAAAGAGCATATGTAGGGGTGTAGTCCTGATCACTTAGTTGGACATTCGGCGTTAGCAATTAAGTTCAGTGACCCATGTCGCATACATGACTCTGAGATAATTTATCTGATGTAGTTTTGTGATCTGTTGCTCGAAACGGAAATTTTCGTATTATTAATGGACTACGAATTAGAATATCTGTCTCTAATAATCGTCTCCGCATTTGTAGTGAACGCACGGGTGGCAACGATGTTACTTTGGATGTTATGCAATTGACTAAAGAGTTAAATCCTAGAAAGTCAGCAGAACAGAAGTTTCGAAGGGGAGATAGAATAGGGGTAAGTGAATAAATGATTCAAAAGAATAAAAGCACAGAGAAACTTGAAGTTGCAACGTTATACTTTACTGTACTAAAAAGGAAATTCACCTGGCTCTACTTACTTATCCATAAGTCCTGTGTTTGCGAATAAATATGTGTGCCTCTGTTGCAGTTGAAGCAACATGGAAGAGAGCAGTTGACTGAGACAACTATATTCATCACTCAGTGGTCCAAACTTAGTATGGTTATCAGATTTGCTACTGCGGTTGTCTACTAGCCAGGTGATGATGTAGTACGTATAATTAGAAGTAATTAAATATTCCAAAAGGGTAGTAGAAAAAAGGATATTACCGGTTCCTAGTGAGAGATCAACGAGATCGCGTCAGAATTTGTCCTTAGTTTTCTTGAATAATGTGGTTTAGAGCTATCAAATTAGGCACCAAACTCTGAGTTACAAATAAACTTTTGAAATAGGTTGAAAGTGCATGTTTTTTATGAAATAGCATTTAATTAAAATCATTCCGATTTATTGCTATTCGTGTTGATGGTTAAATACAAGGAAATTTCTCCATGGTACTGAAATTCATACAAAGCATTGAAATAAAAACTATGAGATCACTGTTGAAAAAATTTACTTGTTTTAGAATTCATAACACACATCTTTCTTGTGTTTTTGCTCAGACTATTTGAGGTGCTAAAAAATTTGTAAACATGTGACAGAGAATATTGCAAAAATAGACTCACGGCATGTAAGCAGTAAATGCAACATAATGCTTACCATACAGTTTCATCACTACCGCAACAAAATAATTGATGCAAACAGAGCAAACAATTAACACTCAGAAGTTCACTCAGAGAGACTATGTAGCTTTTAATAAAATATCCCAATCTACACACGATGAGTGAAGCATTAAGGTAGATAAATATCATTTTATAAGTCTAAAATTTGAGAAAGACGCACGCGTTATCGGTTTTGCGAATATGAAAAGTTATTAGCAACATTCTATCAAACCCTTTATTTAAAATATTGTAGAACTCAAGCATTTTCGGAAGGCATACACGCTATTGTCATTACATGCCGATTTGCATTAAATTTTTGCCTATAAATCCGGCTGAAGGATCACCTTAAATCTAAATGGAATCTAGTGGTTGATAGATTTGATAATTTGTCACTATGTCACGGATTAGAGTTACATACATATTTGCTTGCATGAGTATTATAACTGAATGAACTTGAAGTCAAAATATTTATTTTCTCTTATCCACTTGTATGTTGATTTTTCGTGCCTATAGGTAACCCTCGTGTTATTGATAGAAGTCAGACAAAAAGTGAATTAGTCTTTATTTCGATCTTAGCGCAGTCACAGTGGAGCGTGGGATTATTTGTTCAGACAAACAAAAGCTTTCAACATTCAATATAGCTTGTCATCTTATTTTGTAGCATGTGATTTCTTCTACAAAATTGATAGAAGTCAGACAAAAAGTGAATTAGTCTTTATTTCGATCTTAGCGCAGTCACAGTGGAGCGTGGGATTATTTGTTCAGACAAACAAAAGCTTTCAACATTCAATATAAGATAACAAGGAATATAACGCTTATACAAAATAAGGAAGTGAATGAATACTTGAACAATACTGTTTTGACATATGCTTGGTTGTTTGGGGTCAACTCTTAACCAACCGACCTATGCTGTTATATTAGCTTCCCCTTAGAATCGACTTCCGTAGGAACGTCGGTTCGATTAACCAATCTTTCAAAAACACCTTAGTTCTATTTCTCATCTCAAGGGAAAATTATCAACTCGCTCAATGTTTGACTTACAATAAGTGGCAACTAACGCTGTCGACGGTAGTCCATGGATGTCTCTTCATTTACTAGCTTGTCATCTTATTTTGTAGCATGTGATTTCTTCTACAACTATAGCTGACGGTTTGCTGCGTGCTTTCATGAGAAAGAGTGTGAGACCGTGGAAAAAGAATATCTGAGGAAGTGCCGCGAGCGGGTTACCCAACACCATGTTGGTGAGGTACGATTTTTCCATGCTCAGACCGGCTATCAGGTGTTTACTCACCTGCCTCTTGAGTCGCCCTCAAGTAAAAAGTAAAGAAGAATCTACTTCAAAGGTAATGGTGAAAACCAATCAAACCTAAAGAACTGCTCCACTGCCTGCATCAAAATAATAAGATACAAAATGGAAATACATAAATATAATTGATAATTGTTCGGTTCCACGTAAGTGATTGGCCTCCAGAACGGATTGGTATTCTGGAAGAAAATAGACATAGTGTAGCCATCTTGTGTACGAAAAGGTATGAAAACAAATAAAATCCTTTTTTATAATGTATATATGTAAAAGTGTAAACTTGCTAGAAGTTGGACTCATTGTCAAACCCGTTCAAATGCGTGACCTTGGGACTGTGACAACCGCCTTTTATAACCAGGTGCATAATTTTACTCCATAAAACGGAAGAGAATATACGGTTAAAGAGGGGAGAAAATTGTGTAGAGTATGAGGATCAAGTACAGTTGTGTCAAATACTCTTTTCTGGTTTGATTTAAATATGTATGATATACTGAGGCAATATTTCGTCAATTCATCAAAGTAACGAATTTGTCTGCACCTTAGAAGTGTTGAAGTCCTATTACTCATTAGTATTATGAATGATTAATCGGTAAAAGGAAAGATTGCAGTCACCCCCTCGTGGTCTGATGTGGCCTAATGGCTAGGCACGCGGTCTAGCATTCAGGAGGGCAGAGGTTCGAGTGCGTGTGGGTCATACGTTTTTGTTCATCGAAACCCCCTTCAATACGATGTTTGTTGGCCATAAGTTGCTCAGATATGGGAGAAAGATAACAGGAGGACTGATTGATATGTCAAAATGCCATATTGGATTACTAATAATACTATAGAAAAAAAAACTACAAGTTTTGTAATTTCCATTTTACGTTATACTTAAACCGAGAGAAAAAGTATATATATATATATATATATATATATATATATATATAAGTTACTGACATAACATGTCTTTTTTATAACGCTAGTGTTAAGTTCCAGGGTTTTGTCAGGACCACTAATAATAATTGGTTTGAAGTTAACATAACTATGATAGTCATATCGTTAGTTCAATGTTATGATTACTTAAGAGTTCCTTTATAAGTTGTGTTTAAAATTAGGTATGCGGAATCAATGCGGCTAACATAGTAACCTTACAGTAACGCACTGTACTATATCTCCACGGTTATTGATTCTTAAATGTCAGAATTTTTAAAAAAATCTGAATATTGCCAATAAAGATGGGTTATATGATCACACTAAAAAGCATGCTGCAGGAAAACTGGTTAAGTCATTACATAAGTTTCCTAAACATGAAAAAATTGATGAGAACTTTAATAAGTACTTGGCCATGGTTTAATCCCAAATGTTTTGTCTAAAAAACCACTTATTAATAGTAGTATTAATCGTATCAAGCTACTAAACATATCTTCGACCGAAAACTTTTAGAAGTAGTTCATATGGTATATATGTATAGCCAGTCTACGTGAAAAATGTATATAGATATATAAGAAGTACAGCCAACATAGTTAATTAACCAGAAAAAGAAATTATAAAACTCGCCTGGGTTGCTTTTTGATATCGTTGTATTTGCCAGTGTTAGTTGTATGAGTTTGATTAAAATCCTCAGCCATCGTTTCGGAATACCTAGCTTATGTGTCCAGTATTTAAAAAAAAATTTAACATAATACTTATATATTAAAGGTAAAAGGTCTGGGGAGTTGTAGGTGAGGCGGAATGGGGTAAAATAATTATTTTTAAGTAGATGCAGGGTCTGATTAGCTACGTGGTTAGATTTTATCCTGCAGCCGAAACTGTCAACATCCTTGACTGACTAATTGGATGTGCCCAGTGAACCGTTTTAGTCATTTGTAAAGATTTATCATCTTTACATTTCGATTCCGTAATGGATTTGTCAGTTAAACGATCTAACAATACGTATGGTGGTTCATGATCTAGATAAGCCAGCTTTAGCCTATCAATACTTATTGTGTCGATGTTTCCATGTTTTTCTATCACGAAATATTTAGATTTTCTTGAGACGACTTTGAAAGGACCTTCAAATGGAGGACTGAGTGGTGATTTTATTTTATCACATCTTATCCAGACGTGCGTGCAATTGCTTAGGTCTTTAGGTACATATACGGCGCGCGATTGTTCGCGAGTATTAATTGGTTTAATTTTGGACATATGGTCCCGTAGTTGATCTACGTAATTTTCTAAATTGAGTATTTGACTGTTAGTATTAGGGTTAATAAATTCACCTGGTAGTCTCAGAGTTGTTCCAAAAACCAGTTCAGCAGCTGAACATTGTGCGTCAGTTTTGACAGATGTTCCTATTCCCAACATAACTAATGGTAGGAATTCTGTCCACTGATTGGGGTTTGAGTGAGATATAAGGGCGGTTTTTAGCTGACGGTGAAAACGTTCTACCATCCCATTAGCCTGAGGATGATATGCAGTGCAGCGTATCCTATTAGAGCCTAGAAGTTTAGCCAAGTTATTAAATAGTTCGGATTCGAATTGCGCTCCTCTATCCGTCGTTATTGTTATGGGTGTACCAAAAATGGTTACCCAGTTCTGCATGAAAGCTTTGGCTACTGTTTCCGCTGTGATGTCCGCTATCGGGATGGCTATAGGGAATCTGGTAAATCGATCTATGCATGTAAAAAGATAATTAAAACCATTTGAACGGGGTAAAGGACCTACCAAGTCGATATGCACATGTGCAAAACGTTCATCTGGTTGCGAGAACACACCTATGGGTGAATTTGTGTGACGATTAATCTTTGATTGTTGGCATGCTGAACACTCTCTAACCCATTTGTGTACATCCTTCTGTAAATTCGGCCATATATATCTGGCATTGATTAGTTTAGTTGAAGCTTTTGCTCCAGGATGAGACAAAGAATGAAAGTTATTATATATCAACTTTCGCATATTTTTGGGAACGAAAGGTCGCGGCATTGCCTTGGTCGTGTCACAGTAAATTAGAATACCATCGATAGGTGATGGGAACTGTTTTAAATTAAGACTTGAATTGTTTGTTTTGAGTAGGTTTTGTAATTCTAGGTCCTGCTCTTGTTCGTGTCTCAACGTCTCGAAGTTTACTGTAGACTGCTGTACCACGTTCATTTCTAGTCTGGATAAAGCATCTGCCGCCTGATTGTCCTGACCTTTGACATGTCGGATATCGCTTGTGAACTGTGATATATAGTCAAGTTGTCGGACTTCTCGAGGTGAGTACTTATCGGCTCTCGCTTTTAATGCATTCGTCAGTGGTTTGTGATCCGTAAAGACTATAAATTCCCTACCTTCTAACATGTGTCGGAAGTGTTTAATGGTCAGGTAGATTACAAGAAGTTCTCGCCCGAAGGTAGAATACCTTGTCTCTGCTGAAGCGAGTCTTTTTGAGAAGAAAGCAATTGGTTTCCAGGCGTTTTTGACCAGTTGGTTAAGGGTACCGCCTACCGCTTTATCTGAAGCATCGACCATCAAAGCAAGTGGGGAAAGAGAATTCGGATATATCAACGTAGTTGCTTGAGCCAGTTTATCTTTAAGCTGTTTAATAGCTTCGACGGCGTCAGAAGACAGTTTGAATTCTTTTGGTTTTCCTTTAAGTGAATCTGTTAACGGTTGCATTAATTGTGCACAACCTGGTATGAATCTGCGATAAAAGTTAATTAGACCTAGAAAACTTCTCTTTTGTGTTAGAGAGCTAGGTATCGGGTATTGTTTGATGGTATCCACTTCTTTTTTTATAGGTTTAATCCCTTCTGGGCTTATTGTGTGACCAAGAAATTCTAAAGTTTGAACACCGAAAACACACTTACTTTGATGTATGTTTATTCCATGTTCATTCAATCTTGTCAACACTGCTCGTACATGCTCTTCGTGTGATTGCAAATCGGGGCTGGCAATTAACAAGTCGTCTATATACCCCTGCGCAAATGGCATATCTCGAAGTAGGTTATCTATGAATCTTTGAAATGTCTGTGCCGCATTTCTCAGGCCGAATGGCATGCGTACAAACTCGAATAAGCCAAAGGGTGTTGTAATAGCTGTCTTGGGGATATCTTCATCAGCCACCGGGATATTGTGATATGCCCTGACTAAGTCAATTTTAGTGAATATGTTCATACCCTGTAAACCGTTTGTGAAATCTTGGATATGCGGTATTGGGTACCTATCTGGTACGGTTTGACGGTTGAGGGCTCTGTAATCCCCACACGGTCGCCAGTCACCTTCATTCTTCTTTGGGACCATATGCAAAGGGGATGTCCATTGACTATCAGAGGGACGGATAATACCCAGTTGTAGCATATAATCAAACTCGGCCCTAGCGATTTTGAGCTTATCTGGTGCTAGTCTCCTGGGTTTTGCAAACACCGGTGCACCTTCGGTTTTGATAGTGTGACTTACTTTTAGTCTGTCTTTGGAAGGCTGTGGGTTTGGTTTAGTTAAGTTTGGAAATTCCGCGAGTATATCTTGAAATTTTGCTGTTGTTACTGGAGGGGTTTGAATCAAGTTAAGAGAGCTGATGTGACTTTCTTTGCCTTTTGTGTAAAACGAAGTTTCTTTTAGTGTTAATCGCCGTTTCTTGGTGTCAACAAGAAATTCGTATCTCTCTAGAAAGTTCATCCCCAGTATTTCCAGATCTAAGTCGGCTACCGTGAAAACCCAAGGGAATTGCCTTCTGAACCCCAAATCTAGGGTTAACGTTTTCTGCCCAAATGTCGCGATTGTAGTTTTATTTGCAGCTTGAAGTGTAATCGGGGATGTTTCTCCACTAATCTCAGTTTTATTTCGAGGGATGATGCTAAGAGCAGCGCCAGTATCCACCAAGAAATTCAAGCCCGATTTTCTTTCTCTGACATAAAACAAGCGACTGTTTAGGCGCCCCTCCTCAGTTGTCGCGACCTGGGGAGGGGTTACTCGTTTCCCGCTGTCTTGGAATTATGCTTAGGCTAGGCGCATGGTTGCCTGCACTTGGTTGAGTTGACACCAAACTTCCAGTGGTACCAACAAAACTGCCCAGATTGTCTGGACATTTGTGACCTATTTTGTGACTTGGATCGTGATCGTTGTGGTGACCTGCTTCTGTTTGTATGACCCATTTGCATTCTGATGATAGCCTCAGTGAGACTCTTAACACTCGCAATGAGTCCTTCTATGACGGGGTCTTTTGCTGATTCTACTTTCTGTGTGTGATTTATTGTGTCTGATCCAGTTGGAAGACCTCTTTCCATTATTCTATCAGCTATACGCGCTAAATGAGATAATGAGGTTTCAGGATCTTGTGCATCCAAACAGTGTTGGACGTAGCATGGGAGAGCTTGTATCCATCCTTGTTTTAGGACTGCTTCACCCACTGTGTTATCACCCACTAAGACTTGGAGGTGACGTAGAAACTGTGATGGCGACCGATCACCTAGTGTTTCACCTTGAAAAAGTCTTTGGATTCTTTGACTATCTGATAATGATAAACGGTTCATTATCTCTCGTCTTAAGATGGTGTACGGTTGTGGTGATGGTGGATCTAAAATCAAGTCACGGACTTCTTTGGCGACTGAAGGAGGAAGGATAGAACACAAATCTCTATAGCGAATCCCTTCAGATTTGATATTGTGTCTCGTGAAATAATGCTCTAGTTGAGCAAACCACAACTCAGGATCACTACGATCAAATTCTGGAAGTCGAGATTTCGTAGTCATAACAGTGTCTATCTCCACTGGTGACAAATCCTCCAGATTATGGGTTTCTTTTAAGTCTGACATGAGGTATGTGACAAATATAGCAATAAAATTAGCACGAGAAAAAAAAGGTTTCTATGACACGAATAACTTAAGATAATCAAAAAAACATAAACTATTTATATACCCAACTTAGTTTACGGATTATCAGGTCTACTTTTACGATTGAGTAAAAAAAATAATATTAATAACAAAAATGAGGTTAATTTGTGTTCAAAAAGGGCTCACCAGTTTCGTGCCTATAGGTAACCCTCGTGTTATTGATAGAAGTCAGACAAAAAGTGAATTAGTCTTTATTTCGATCTTAGCGCAGTCACAGTGGAGCGTGGGATTATTTGTTCAGACAAACAAAAGCTTTCAACATTCAATATAAGATAACAAGGAATATAACGCTTATACAAAATAAGGAAGTGAATGAATACTTGAACAATACTGTTTTGACATATGCTTGGTTGTTTGGGGTCAACTCTTAACCAACCAATCTATGCTGTTACAGATTACTCGATGACTTATTCGCATGTAAAGATGTCTTGCTTGTCAAACTACATCAATTCCTCTGCTTCATCACGTGTTTACAGGTCATTTAACTTGATCTGTGTTTGAAACAAGCTTCTCTGATCGATTTCAACCCTTGGAAATCATAAACTTCTGGAGAATTATGGCAATAAATGTTGTCTAGTCCACCAGCATACGATGTTTGGGTGTAATCTTGATAATGTTCACAACACACATTTGATGGCAATATTAAATATAGCACATGCATCATGATAATCAGTGATATCAGTGAATGTTGTATCATTTGTATCAATTTGAGCTTGCCTGTAAACTGACATGCCTCATGTAACAAACTGTTATTTGAGAATAAATTATTATTATTATTATTATTTCAGAGACGAGACTTTTTTAATGTTTCGCCTTATATGGGTTATGTTTCTAGAAAAGCATTTTATAATAGAAACAGTTCAATTTATTCCATAGATATTTTTAGCTGTTTGACTGAAGAGCAATAAAACTTCGCTGCTCACGCAGCAGTCGTTTGGATTCATGGTTGGAGCGTTGAATTTAACCCCATCTATATACGTTTATAAACTAGACTTTCTCCTTGAATTCTTGCCAATGTCAGCAGTCATGTCGAGTGAGGTGTTCATTTAATGGACAATGAGTCGATGTTTAATGGGGTACGTGCAGGATTTAAATGTGAGCACATATATTAATTTTGAGATGAAAGCTATACACTAAATAAAACCACAATAAAATGTTGTGATGAATATTGTAACGACCAAACTGCCAGTATTCGGTTTGAACGCAGGACTGACGAACCAAAATTTATTCGAATAGGCCAGACTACGTTCCCCTGTATAGCTTACAACGTTTTTGAGACACTCGTATTATATTATATCAAAACACAAATTCCGTGCTCAGTTTAAGCGGTCCTAATTTAGGAAACAGAACAAATTATGTCAAAAATACAAAATACCTCAAACGTTACAGACTGTGCTATACAGTCAAAAGTTTCCCTAACGCAAAGTAACGCGCTAAACAATAAAAGAAACAGTATATACCAAAGGGTTCAATACCTGAGAATCAATAAAAATATTCCGAACAAGATGGGATTCCAGGGATTCCAGCAATCCTCTCAAGCAGACATTTAAAAGGTTAACTGTCACACACTGGATCCCGCCGCGACCTTGAGCTTAGTCAAACACCACCTTAATGTCAATAGTCCGGCAACATGCAATAGAAAATTAGGTTACCAAAGCAAAGTCTTTGATCAAAATTACACAATAAAAGCTCAAACGAGAAAGACTGAAGAACGAAAGGTGTGCTTAAACGAGATCTGAACAAGGGTTAAAATACACGACAGGGAGAATAAACTAATAATTGACAGTACTGTCCAAAAAAGGACTGTGAAGGGATTTTCGTTGTTCTCTTTCCGTTACAAATATTCCGAAAAATTATGTCAGAGGTGATTAGTATGAGAGAAGTCAGTTTGCTCAGGAAATCAATTTATTTAATTCAAATGACTGCTGCGCCACCAAATATTAGGTCGTTAATTTGATGTCTGCTTCACGTCGACTAAGTAAACAGTGTAGCGTTTTTAAAATCTCATTTTCAAAACAGCATTCTAAAAACCATATATAAGGACTTTTACCGTAAGATTATTAAGATCAACTGAAAAATTATTGGGCGGCGATGAAAGCCAATGTTACGTCATCTAGTGGTAATTTATTCATGCACTTGTATATAAATTTGTAAGAGTGCTTGTTATGTTGAAGTAGCCGAGTATTTTGATTTCTTCGCATATTTACGACATTTCTACAGGTCTGGTGACTTAGGTCTGATATAACTTCAGCAAGGGTCGGACAAGTGTCCACTACTTCATACCCGAATTCTCCTGATGTCATCAAAATCAATTCTCAGAGAGTTTGATAACTGCCTGAAAAATCGCATCATAACAAGCCTAAAATAATTTTGTTACAAAATTATCAAAATATCATTTCTTATGACAAATTATAGGGAAAAATGAATCACACCGTTAGGATTATGAGTTAGGCTTGATCAGGAAACAAAAGCGAAAATTAAGAGCAAAGTGAACTCAGAGGCTCCAGATGAAGATATAAACGAATGAAGTCGGTGAACTAAATTCAGTTACTACATTAAACTTCACTTAAAGTAAAGAATTTCTGACTTAGATGATTCAAACTTCTTTTATGTCATTCATACGTAGCTCAAAGCGCTCATAAAATACTTGCTGAAAGTTCTGTTCGACTGTAAAACTGACTCTTAAAAAGAACACATTGAAATTGGTACTTGCTGATAAGCAAATGAACAGTCCATTCTGTTTCATAACAGGTTCCGATCACGTTCATTTCTAGGGAGAGGTACAGAGAGTGAGATCTCATGTGGGTTTCAAAAAGTCATCTAATTAGTCAAACCGGATAAACTCAACAGGAATGTCACCAGCTAGGAATGGCTTTTGAGCTGAATATTTTGGGAAGTTATTAGGTGATACAATAGTATCGCAAACCGATTTTCTGGATTTTCCTTGTTTACATATATATCTGGGTCCCTAACGAGAGACATGGCCTGATGCTGCTAGATATATAAGGTCTTTAGGCGTGTAAGTGTACAAACTACAAGGGTTGAACAGGAATGGAAGGACCTCTCAAACTATGTCAAACTAATACAATTTTTTATCTAACAGGTTCAGGTCAACCTACACTGGTGACTCGGCAACTCTGTTTTTTTTCAGTACTTTCAGTGAACAAACAAATTCTTGCTATGCAATTGATTTATTTGGATTAGTGGAGGATGGAGAAGTGATGCTTAAAACAACTACCGACTGCTGTTTACATGGGTTCCATGTAATCCGTTTATAGTTCCAGTTTAGTCATCCTTAACTGGAAAGATATTCGGCGAAGTTCTACGTCCAGTGATCTGTCATTTAACGTACAAAACGGTCCAGTTTGACGAATTATCTGGCCAGAGCATTACAAGCGAAAACCGACAATTTCGGCAGTCAAAAAATACTTCGAATTTTGTCCGAATTGTCATGTGATGTTATTCAGTTACTGTTCATTCCTTTAACGTAACACTTTTTGCACAACACTCACGTTATCGTCCATGAAAATCTAAAGTTTTGCCTAACCAACCTCCGTAATAAATTCTGTCAATTATTCTGGCTAAGCTGGTTGTTTTACAGTATAGTCACCTTTAAGTGATCAAAAGCTAGGTAGTTCCCAGTGAATATTAGGCTTCTTTTGATCAGTTAAAACACCAAAAGTTTCGAGGAAACTGTAAATTAAATAGACCAGAATGCAGATTGAAATATGGCACTTATTATGGTGTACACCGATGACGAGACATTTATATTCCGCCATTAGCGCGCTGACCAGATTAGTCGCTACTATGTATGGCGAGGACGTGTGATTTGATACCATTTTGGTAGATGTATTGGGTTGCGAAGTAGTGAAATCCACCTTATGAATAAACTTTTAAGTTTTGTTCTGTGGCTATCACCGTCGTCCACAGATCAAATATTTGCAAAATTAACAGGTTAATCTGTCAAACTAACAGATACCATTTAATTATTTCAAGTTAGACAGAGCGTGCGGTAAGTCTCAGGTTTTTCCATAAATTGAATTAGAAATTACATAGTTATGAGTTTCTTGTAAATAGTCTTTGCATTCACAGTAAGTGATCTAAACTACTATGAGGTTGAAGTTTCGTTCCCGTTTCACCGAATAAGTGAAGAAACAATTGTCAGTTCAATGTTGTTATACCTTCATGAGAGCACTACTGAATCCCGAATCATATATTTTGAAGATCAGAGTAGCTAGTTTAATTCTACTCATCTGATTGAATAGAGTATGCCTCATATTTAATTAAACAATGTCCAAATAATAAGAATTTGGTTTTCAGTAATAAGGATAGGTCTATCGACCTATATTAAGCTTTAAAGTTCTTAGCCCTGTAGAGGTCCAATTTCGTCTTGAACATATCGACAGAAGATGCTGATATTACGTGTTCTGGTAGCGAATCCCAGTAATTCACTACTTGGTGCGGCGAGACTCTAATTTAAGGATGACCTTTGAACGAATCTTAAATGACATTGACAATTATTAGCCAATCAGGAGACTAACTATAAAGTGAAAATATATTGTAAGTAATGAATTACAGTGGGTATTCTTTTTTTTATTTGTAGCATGTCAATAAACACCTCTTCTATAAAATCCGACGTAAACCGATCGCATGTTAGCACCCCAATCCTAACCTTAACTTTAACCTAACTCTAACCTTAACCCTAATCTTAAACCTAGCCCTAGCCTCTAACTCTAAACCCTAACCCTATGGACGAGTTTCTATACCATATGCATTATGAATTCAGAACTTCTGAGCCTTTATCAAACCTTAACAAGTTTTTAAATCAGGTAAAAGAAGAATATCTACTGTAATTCATTACTTTCTTGTAATATATTCTTACTTTATATTGTCTTCTAATTGGCTAATTGAAATTGCTCAAACGCTTCTGATTGGCTCGTCCCTAAATTAGAGTCTCGTCGTCCCATCTGTTGTAACCTCTCATTATTTACCTACTCTCTAAAACCCGCTGTGAACCGATCGTATGTTAGCATCGCGTGTTGAACTTGCCTCAGTGACCTTGAAATTGCTCAAACGCTTCTGATTGGCTCGTCCCTAAATTAGAGTCTCGCCGTCCCATCTGTTGTAACCTCTCATTATTTACCTACTCTCTAAAACCCGCTGTGAACCGATCGTATGTTAGCATCGCGTGTTGAACTTGCCTCAGTGACCTTGAAATTGCTCAAACGCTTCTGATTGGCTCGTCCCTAAATTAGAGTCTCGCCGTCCCATCTGTTGTAACCTCTCATTATTTACCTACTCTCTAAAACCCGCTGTGAACCGATCGTATGTTAGCATCGCGTGTTGAACTTGCCTCAGTGACCTTGAAATTGCTCAAACGCTTCTGATTGGCTCGTCCCTAAATTAGAGTCTCGCCGTCCCATCTGTTGTAACCTCTCATTATTTACCTACTCTCTAAAACCCGCTGTGAACCGATCGTATGTTAGCATCGCGTGTTGAACTTGCCTCAGTGACCTTGAAATTGCTCAAACGCTTCTGATTGGCTCGTCCCCAAATTAGAGTCTCGCCCTTGGTGCGAGAAACGAAACTTCAGAGGTAGACGATTCGATCTCTGTGAACTTCGAATGTCTTCTCAAACGATCAGTCCTGGTCGGGAGGAAAAGATGAGACATTAATACCAAGATCCTCGTTCAGTATACGATAAGTTAATATTAGGTCACCTCGTATTCTATGGTAAGATAACGGAAATAAGTTGAGGTATCTTAGTCTGTCTTAATAAGATAGGCCAGAGAGACTCGTTCCAGCATATCCGCCTCATACTTGAAACAAGGACTCGCTGCTTGATTCCCATATTCCAAGTATGGTCTCATGACAGTTGGGTATAATAATCAAAACATTTCTTCATTCACATACTGAAAAGACCTACGAATAACCCATAATACCCTATAGCCTTTTGCAGTATCAACCTTACAGTTACTAGTAGTTTTGAGATGGCCTTTCTTGACTTAAAAGCAGCATTTGACTCGGTAGACCGCGAGATTCTGTGGCAGTGTCTGTCATTGAAAGGCGTACCCCAGAAGTACATAAACCTTGTAAAGGCTCTTTACTCGAACACTACTAGTCGAGTGAGAGCTTATGGCGAACTGTCATCTAGTTTTGCAACCTCAAGTGGTGTCCGTCAAGGATGTCCACTTTCCCCATTTTTGTTTAACTTCATCATAGATCTACTGATGGAAATAACTTTCTCGTCGACTGAGTTCTCGGGTATTGATCTCCTACCAGGAGATCCACTTATCGGCTTAGAATACGCAGATGACATAGTCCTGTTTGGTGAAGACGCTGACAAAATGCAGAGTCTTCTGGTAGCACTGAACAACAATGCCAGGATGTTTGGAATGCGCTTCTCTCCCTCTAAATGCAAGTTGTTGCTTCAGGACTGGTCTGCGTTAACACCTGAACTAAGGATAGGGAGTGAAGTAGTCGAACGCGTTGACAACTTCACTTATCTTGGAAGTCTGATCAGCCCTAATGGGTTGGTATCGGACGAAATCTCAGCACGGATTCGAAAAGCTCGTTTGGCTTTTGCCAACTTACGTCACCTGTGGCGAAGGCGAGATATCCGTCTATCAATAAAAGGACGAGTATACTGCGCGGCAGTCCGTTCTGTTTTAATTTACGGTAGCGAAACATGGCCATTAAGAGTAGAAGACACTCGTAAGCTATTAGTATTTGACCACAGATGCCTAAGAAATATTGCTGGCGTCTGCTGGGATAACCGGGTAAGTAATAGTGAGGTTAGACGCAGGGTATTAGGAAAGGATGGTAAATCAGTTGATGAGGTTATGAATCTTCATCGACTGAGATGGTTGGGCCACGTGTTACGTATGCCTGAACACCGATTACCACGACGTGCAATGCTATCCGATATTGGAAATGGTTGGAAGAAAGTTAGGGGCGGCCAAACCAAAACGTGGCACCAGTGCTTGAAGTCACTAACTTCTAGTCTGAGCCATGTTGGTAGACGCAGACTACTTGGTTGGGGTCCGCGTGACTATCGTAACCAATGGTTGGAGACTCTTGGTGACATGGCTCAGAATCGATCACAATGGCGTCGGTGTATACACTCCCTGTCTTCACTTAAACTATGAGATTAAAATCGCATCATATCTTTCTTTCTGCGAACCAATTCTTTCTGCTTGTACTATATCTCTATATGCAATCTTTCTCTTATATATTACCACCTTATACCTAACCACTGTTATGAATCTGGTGTTCATCTTGTTGTGTTGATGCGGTATGGCAACCTGGACCGATGCACATATGTACCTGGTCCTACGTTGTAGCTGACTGACTGACTGACTTTGAGATGGCTGCTTATAATGGCTCCTAAGTCTATAGTTTACTTTGGGTAATACGAATCCACGTATTGTGTATTGATACGAATAATCACAGTTATTTAATTGCATCACCGTACTCTTGTTGGGATTCACTTCTAGTGACTATCCGTCCATCCATGCCAGCTATGGGTTGAGATCATCTTGTAATACTCTTCTATCTGACATACTGTTTATGGGTCTCCAAATCTTAGTCATCGGCGAAGAGTAGAACGGATGGCTTTGCTACAGTTGGTAATTCATTTACATAAATTGAAGCGAAAAGGGGACCGAGGATTGTGTCTTTGGGAACTCCACTTTTTACAGGTTCCCACAACGAGAAAGAGCTCCATTTACCCTTATTTTTTGTCTCCTGTCATTGAGAAAGTCGCTTATCCAGAACTTTCCAGCTTTAATTTAAGACCTGGATGGGAGATCCTATCAAATGCTTTACTGAGATCTAAGGAAATAACATCTCTAGGAATATTTCGATCTTCTACCACAGCCCAATCTTCTCTTGCAATGAGCAGATTTGTCAAACATAACGGGCCTTCCCGAGAACCATGTTGTTCCCTGGATAAAAGATTATACCGTTTCACATGGTTTATAACAGCCATCTGAATAATCTTTTCCATTAGTTTTACAATTGCACTCATTAGACTAACGGGTCAGTGGTTACCAACTAACTTTCTGTTCTCGACCTTATACACTGGACTAATTATTGCATCGATCACTAACATTCATCGACGTCTTGGACAATGGGCAGAACTCTTCGAAGCGCATTTCAACTGGCCTGCTGCTCCGGCAACATCGATCGGACTGTCCTGCACTCCATGGCCTGTAACGACTGATCCACCAAATGAAGCGGAAGTTCTCAAGGAACTCTTGAAGCGCTACAAATCACCGGGCCCAGATGACTTACTTCTGGTCCTTTTTAAAGATGGTAGTGACTTTCTGGCTAAAAACTGACGATGTTGTTTACAAAGGTCTGGGAGCTAGAGAGTGTATCAACGTCATGGAATGAGTTGATAGTTGTCCCTATCTTTAGGAAGAGTTCATGTCGTTCCTGTAACAACTATCGGGGGATAAGTCTACTTCCGATTGCATCCAAGCTATTGACTCCCTTCACACTTCATAGGTTGTTCAAAACCCGAGAAACATTGACTCGCGAGGAGCAGGTTGGTTTTCGTTCCGGTCGAGAATATATTGACTACATATTCACCCTCCACCAAATGTTAGAACACCGTCATACTTATCAAAGGCCAACAATCGTAGTGTTTCTTGACATTAGGGCTGCCTTCGATTCGTTGGACAGGACTGTTCTCTGGGATTGTCTAGTGAGGAAGGGTGTGCCTGAGAAGTTTGTTAACATCCTAAAGGTCCCATATACAAACACCTCAGGCAGAGTGAGGGCATACAACCCACCTCTCTCCATTGTTCCATCCGAGCAGTAGGATTAGACAGGGTTGTCCAATCTCACCATTCCTCTTCAACTTTGCCATCGATGACATTCTGTAAAACAGCTCTGACGGATGTAAGTAATGGCGGTGTGGATCTGTTGCCTGTAGAAAGACTTCTCGACCTTGAGTATGCGGATGCCTGAGTCATGCGATCCACAATTAATCAGTTGGCAATCAGTGTCCGTAGGTATGGTATGTGATTTGCACCTTCGAAGTGCAAAGTACTTCTACAAAACTCGCAGGATTCTAGTCCTGTACTCACCTTGGATGATGAGCAGATAGAAGTAGTTGAGAAGTTCGTGTATCTAGGTAGCTACATAAGTGCTGGTGGTGGCCTGAGTGATGAGATCAATGCACGTATAGTGAAATCCAGAGCGGCTTATGCCAATCTGGGCCATCTTTGGCGCCTTCGTGATGTCAGTCTAGCTGTAAAAGGTCGGATCTACAACGCGTCGGTGAGAGCAGTTTTGCTCTATGCTTGTGAAATCTGGCCTCTCCGAGTAGAGGATGTTAGACGACTCTCTGTGTTCGATCATCGCTGTTTCCGAAGTATTGCTGACATCCAGTGTCAACACCATGTTAGTAATGCGGAGCTTCGGCATCGTGTGTTCGGGCGCAGAGACGATAATGCGATTGGTGTCACCATCTTGAAACACCGACTTTGGTGGCTTGGACATCTGGGTCAGCCTCGTCTTCAGAATTACCTAAGTGTGACCTCAGTTGTTCCTGGAACCTACTTTTGGTTTTCTCGTTACTCAACTCAGTTCTAACGGGTCTTTTTAATGTGGCTTTTATGCGTCCAGTGAGGAGCAAGCAGATGCGTGCCCTTATTCGGGCGTGGTCGGAGTCCAAGCAGGTACTCCAGAATGAGCGACAATCTTGCACCGACGCTCTCCAACGATGACTGATGGCAATATGGTCTATTTGAGTCCATCGTTGGTTTGGTGTAGGGGGTCGCCATGTTAGACGATGTCTTTCCTTATGCTTAAAATTTGTGTTTGCTAAAAATAAACGATTGTCTGAGCATGGTTGCAGCAGACAATCACCATTATCTGTTCGCTGTGTCAGAATACTAAAATATCCCCCTAAATGCCTTTCTGTTTGGTTTAAACTACCTATCTGAGCATTAAAATCACCCCCTACGAGTACTATATCTGAGCGTTTAGCTTTCTGAAGAAGTTCGGACGGCTTTCTGTAAAATTCATCTTTCACTTCATCTGAGCTGCAGTCATTGGGAGCGTAGGCAGAAACGACAAAAAGGCAACGACGTGTGTCCCTATCCTTCCGAGTTCTTACGTATCCGTTTAGTCGAACAGCATATAGACGACTGTTAACGGGGATCCACTCTAACAGTGCTTGTTCTGCACTCATGCTTAGTGCTATGCCTACACCTGCCAGTCCACGAGAACTGGCCATCGGGTCACCAGATACACGTAGGGTGTATCTCGTTGGCTCTCCGTTTTGCCGAGGTGAGGTCAAGTGAATGACCACACTGGAATCCTGTATGCGTGTTTCGGAGACAGCATACATCAATGGTAAGAGACTCTAGGGTTTTAGCCAAGGAAGCTTGCTGACCGATTTGACATAGGGTTCGTACGTTGAAGGCTCTAATGTTTAGTTTAGAGCAAGGTTTCAGTAGACTTGGGACAGAGTTTTGAGCACTAGAATCGTTGGCTAATCTGAAGCAAGGAACAACAGCTGGTCCAGATGGATTGGCTCCAGAGGTCTTTAAGGATGGTGGTCCAATTTTAGCTATTAGGTTGACTAATATTTTAGCTAAAACCTGGAATTTGGGGGGAATAATAGGAATTGAAGAGGGAGGTTGATTATGAATCCAGTGGTCTTGAGTGCTGTTAGAGGTATGAGGGCGGTTATCACTTCCCGGTTGCCCACACCGTCGAAGGGTTGTTCTGGAGGTACCTGAAAAGGAAATTGGATCAGAGGTGGTCTTAGTGACCTGAGAGCGTGACCGCAGTGCCCAAGGGACAACTGCTTGAGGTCGGTCACACACGACCTTTTTATGGGCAATTTTTGTGTTAGCTCCGTACTTGTTGAGACCTTACCGCCGGAGACGGATAGCCGTGGGATAAGGCGAGGTGTGCATTTTTAGGGTCGACCTTTTCTAACTCCACCCCTCCTTGTGGGAAGGCAGCATCGCTGTCATGCTGGTTGTCTGAAGGAAACACCTTAATGCTGTCACACCTCTGTACAGTCAGCAGTACGACTTCGCCTTCGGACCTTGGGTTTGTTGCTTTCAGTCTTACCGCTCTTCAACCGACCTTTCTGACGTGGTAGAACCTTGAGGAACAGTTGTTCCAGCTAGTATAGCTCGGTTGCTTCATCACGATAAGCAAGCCCGACCACCACGTCAAGGTAGCAACAACGGTCGGGTATAAATGACGTAAATAATAATAATAATAATAATAATAATAATAATAATAATAATAATAATAATAATGTGAATCGCTTGATTGTTAATCGAAGCAAAACAAGTATTTTCTATAAATATTGACATTTCATCATATTTGTGTGTGGGTAGTGATACTGCCCGGGTGCCCAGACTGAAGCAGGTGGCTTTCTTAGGGGGCCACACCCCGAGACTTTGACCTAAAAGTCTAATTCACGGTGCAGTGGAGCATGGTAGCCGGTGACGAAGAAATTGGTTCATATGCCATTTGTTCCGTCAGGATACTGGAGCCCATGTGCACCATTGGTTTAGGGTCCGGTTAAAGCGCCAGATATTCGCTTTTCGTCCTCTCATTTTCGTAAACAACACCCCTGTCATGAGTAGGCAGTGAGTAGGACTTCCTTGGCGGAGGCTGTATATGCGTGGCCGTGTGAAAGTATTTAGAGAGGGAAAGCGGGCCCACCCCAAGGGGCATTTGTAGTTTACCGCTTATGGCTTTTCTCCTTTCACTTCTTTTCCTTCGTGCTGCCGTCCATTGAAGTAGGTCCTCCGAAAACTCTATAGCTAATTTGAAATGAGGAAGGGCATCTGGTCCAGATGGATTGGCTCCAGAGGTCTTTAAGGATGATGGTCCGATCTTAGCGATTAGGTTGACTAATATTTTAGCTAAAATCTGGGAGTTAGACGTTATCCCATCCGGCTGGTCGCAATCACTTATCGTCCCAATATATAAGGAAGGGCCAAATTCATCCTCTGATAACAATAGAGGGATTAGTTTAACTAATATAGTATCTCAAATACTAGCCTCAATAATTATCGGACGCCCAACTAAGACTCGTGAACTGCAACCATGAGAAAATCAGGTTGACCTGAGACCTGGTCGTGGCTGTATCAACCACAGATTCACCATTCGACAGGTTCTAGAGCACAGACATGCTATTCGGCGTCCGACAATGGTGGTCTTTCTTGACCTTAAAGCATTATTTGACTCCGAGATTCTATGGCAGTGTCTGTCATTGAAAGGCGTACCTCAGAAGTACATAAACCTTGTGAAGGCTCTTTACTCGAACACTACTAATCGAGTGAGAGCTTATGGCGAACTGTCATCTGATTTCGCAACATCAATTGATGTCCAGCAGGACTGTCCACTATTTTCATTTTTGTTCAACTTCATCATAAACATAATGATGGAAGTAACGTTCTCGTCGACTGAATTTTCGGGCATTTATCTCCTACCAGGAAGTCTACTTATCGACTTAGAATACGCAGATGATATAGTCCTGTTTGGTGAAGATGCTGATAAAATGCAGTCTTTTGGTAGCACTGAGCAACAATGCCAGAATGTTTGGAATGCACTTCTCTCCCTCTAAATGCAAGCTGCTGCTTCAGGACTGGTCTGCGTCAACATCCGAACTAAGGATAGGGAGTGAAGTATTCGAACGCATCGACAACTTCAGTTATCTTGAAAGTCTGATCAGCGCGAACGGGTTGGTGTCTGACGAAATCGGTGCAAGGATTCAAAAAGCTTGCTTGGTTTTTTCCAACTTATATCACCTGTGGCGAAGGCGAGATATCCGTGTATCAATTAGTGGACGAGTATAATGTGCGCCAGTTCGTTCTGTCCTATTTTACTGCTGCGAAACGTGGCCGTTAAGAGTAGAGATATTTGTAAGCTACTAGTATTTGACCACAGATGCCTTATAAATATTTCTCATATCTTCTGGGATCATCGGGTAAGTAATCGTGAGGTTAGACTCAGGGTATCAGGGAATGATGGCAAGTCAGTTGATGAGGTTGTGAGTCTTCATCGACTGGGTTGGTTGGACCACGTGTTGCGTATGCATGAACACCGATTACCACGACGCGCAATGCTGACTAGTGTAGGGGATGGTTGGAAGAAAGTTAGGGGCGGCCAAACCAAAACGTGACATCAGTGCTTGGAGTCTTCATCCTGCCTTAAGTCTAGTACATGGTAGCTTATTAAGAATAAAAGTGCATCTTGAAAAAATCACATCTTTCATGAATTTATGAACTTATGAATATTTTCACAAGGAACTGCTCAGTAGATGTTCGCTTGAAACCATTAAGATAGAATAAATTTATGGCTTGTTTGATCAGGTGTGTGACATAACAACAGGCTTTTGATTGGCACAGGTGGCACAGAATTCGATAGATCAGGATTCCTCAACGGTACTTAACTTTCATAATAAGATCATTAGGCTGCCATTTGAAGAAATCAAATATGGTTACTCTTAACTAAACACACCTCTGTCCGCTGACAACTGCCTCGACCTATTCATTACACGGTGACTGAAGTATTTTAAGTCTCAACCTCTCAAAATTACTGCTTATTGGCAGCATGGACTTGATAAAACTTGGGCTATCAGGGCTTTTCCAGAACGTATGTGATCTAGATCTTGGACTATCCAAGATTGTTTTCGGTGCCTACTTAAGACGTGATACTAAACATAAAAGAACATGCACTTACAAAGTGCGAGGTTTTTGTGGTTATGATCTTTAAACTGTTGAGCTTAGTTTCAAAGAACCGACAATTCGATATTCCTAGCCAATAAAATTCCCATTAGTATAAACTCATTGGTTTCTTTGTATCCGCGTGTAAATTTTAGGTATGTTTACATGATGAATTAGCGTTTCAAGATTCACGTTTTACGAGGGTTCAAAGTTTACGGCCTTTTGGATTACTATATTTATTTAGGAAATATCAGTGGCATGCAAACGTAAAACCAGTGTTCAACTTCCCTTTATTGTAAGGAAATGTTGGGAATACTTCATGAGTTTATTAATAGTGATGAAGAGTGATCTGTAATTGGTAAGCTTGTGAAACCCTGTATGTCAATAGGCAGGTTAAATCACAACACCATCTGTTAGCGGAACATAGATTGGATTAAATCATGGCTAATTCTTATCCAATCAGCGTGCACCAAAGCAATCATGCATTAAGCATGCTTTAATCCAGTCTATGTCCTGCTAACACCCCTTTGAGCAGGTTCGTAGAATCTGGTGTGTCGAGGACGTTTACGCTTCTTCTTGGGCTGAGGCTTACGATTCAGTGGACAATGACCTTCTTTATGTCCACGTTTGTTGCTTCTTAAATGGACAGAATCGTACATAATACCCATCGCCACATAACCAGTATGCAGTCGTTGGTTTGTTACAAGTTGTTATCGGCTTCTGAACTTTTAACCTAGTAATAAGCATTGACACTACTGCAGGTTAAATTAGGATTTGCCTGTTCAATCAACTAATTATCGTGTCTGATGCTTTGTAGCAGCTTACACTCATCTGTTTTTTGTATAATTTCAGTTCACTTGCTGTGCACTGTAGCTGCTTGCATTGTCTAGTCATATTTTCCCTCTTTCAGGTTCTCGTATTAGATGTCTTCAAAGCTGGTACCTGGAGGGAACAAGTCCGGATTGCAAGACTATTTTAATTTGCTATTTTCACTGATTTAAAACTTTGGTTTGTTAATGTTGACGAATCGTCTGTGCTTCGCTGCTATCGGAGTTATTCCGTTAATTTTAATCACATTTTTCCTTGTCTTCGATGTGTGCGGTGGACACTGTCACAATGACGGTAATTTGAGTATCTTCGTTAATTTAAATAATAGTCTTTTTGCAGGCTAAACTTGGTAAACTCTCTTATGCTAGATGGGTGAATACGTCAATTACTTTAATCTGCTCTGGAAAAGAATTTGTAGATTTCTCCATGTATGTATTATTTTTGTTTCAGACAAGTGTTATGTGGTATTCTGTGCGGAAGGTTTACAAAATGGCTATTGGATGTCTTAAAAACGAACATAGGCAGTTACATTTAGATTGGTTTCCTAATGTTCCTGAAATAATGTAAGAATACTTTGATCCATTTAATGCTCCTCAGTGCATCTTACGTATCATATGAAAAACAAATTCGTCAAGTGTGTATATTTTCGTTATCAAACGGAATTCTAACTTCCAGGGTTTTAGTGGAAGAACTAAATGGTATTTATTTGTTTGTTATTATGTAGCTTTAGATCAATCAGTTGATATGGCGCTAACTACGACAGTATACTTTCTACCAAATTCAATAATGACTAATGTATTTTTTATCTGCAAACAGGTTAGTTTATTTTAGCATCGAATTACTCTTTCCAACTACCTTGACACATGCTAAATAATAAGTCCTGATTTGACTAGTTCCACAAGAGCATTTTAACTCACATCCAGATATTATCATTTTAGTTAATCTATCTCATACTGATTTCGTCAGCATTGATTTGGTCGAGAGTTAGCTTGAACACTCTCATTTCTTTCCTTTGGGTCTCCTTGGGATATCGTTGGGTACATTTTTTCCGAAGTCTTACATTGGATGAAAGGCTTCCTCACCTGTAGTGTCACCTATTCCCTCTGAGTTTCAACAGTTACAAATTGTCAAGGTAGTATTGTAGTGAACAAGAATACCAGTAGGGGCAACCAAACGTATTTAAACACAAAATTACAGAATATCCCAGTAAGATCTGAGAACTATACAGTAAATACTTCATTTGCCAAATGTCAGTCAATCGTCTCAGACTTGATTTTTCCTTCGTTTCCACACCAATAACTCTGTTATCGTTCTCTTCTCTTCGGCTTTCTCAACCTGCCGCCAGACATTCCACTTCTGATTGGTGATACATACTTATACACAAATAAAATGAAATGACGATAATTACTTGTCTGCATCAGTAGCACATCCCACACTACTACGTTGCGGCATCTAATTCATTTCTGCTGTGTTTCATTATATCAGTAAAAATGAGTCAAATTGTGCAGGCAATATATATATTCATCTCATACGGTTAGCGCGTTGATACTTGTTGCTATTTGAATGTTTTACGGGAAAGATAGCATCTTGATTTTGTAGAGTATTGCATTTTATAGGGAGAAGTGCGAAACGGAACTTGCCATAGTCGATTGGGTAACGGCACATTTTATAATGGTGAAAAAAACATATATAAAAACAACGAATTTTATAAAATAACCGATAAAGTTGTTCCTACACATATGGGAAAACACGAGTAAGTAATTTACTATTTCTATAGTTTACAACACTGGTTTTCAGTTATTTATTAATTACTATTGTAGAGTGAGCCATTCTCATCATTTTAGTTATATATTTATTGTACTACAGAAGTGTTTCATGAAAATCTCATTATTAAAAACTTGTTATTTAATTTGATTTCCGTTTGGAGCCCTTTTGATCATTTCTAATACATCTGGTTCAGGGGGATAACCGACACACTCTAATTTGATCCACAGGTGGTCTTTATCTTTTCTGCACGTCGATGTTTCCAGTTCCTGAAGATATCACCCCTGGTTACATTTCCAATAGCACTTCCACACTGACACGTGCAATAAAACTGCACTAAGTTCTTATTCATGTATGTAGTTTGACGAAGGCGAGATATCCGTCTATCAATTAAGGGACGAGTATAATGCGCGCCAGTTCGTTCTGTTCAATTTTACGGCTGCGAAACGTGGCCGTTAAGAGTAGAGATATTCGTAAGCTACTAGTATTTGACCACAAATGCCTTATTAATATTTCTCATATCTTCTGGGATCATCGGGTAAGTAATAGTGAGGTTAGACTCAGGGTATCAGGGAATGATGGTAAATCTTCACCAACTGAGATGGTTGGGTCACCGATTACCACGGCGCGCAATGCTGACTAGTGTTGGGGATGGTTGGAAGGAAGTTAGGTGCGGCCAAACCGAAACGTGACATCAGTACTTTAAGTTACTAGCCTCTAGTCTTAGCCATACTGGTAGATGCAGACTACTTGGTTGAAGTCCGTGTGACTATCGTAATGAATGATTGGAGACTCTAGGTGACATGACTCAGAATCGATCACAATGACGTAGAAGTGTACACTCTCTGTCTTCCCTTAAACTATGAGATTAAAATTGCTTTATATTTTCCTTTATACAGCCTAATTCTTTCTTCATGTGTTATATCCTTATATGCAATCTTTCTTTTATATATTACCACCATTAAATTAACTATTTCTGTGAATTCGGTGTTCATCTCGTTGTGCTAATGAGGTGTGGCAACTTGAACCGATGCATATATGTGTCTGGTTCTACGCTGTTCTACGCTGACTGACTTTGGTTATCACAATTGTCTGTTTTATCGACTTTAATGCATGTGACGGGTTTAGCCAGATTCGTCTGCATAATTCTAGTAGGTTATGTTATTTAAATACATTCACTTTGCAACACTGGAAATGTTGATTAATTACTGAGCTCCTTGGGATTGGCAAAATTCATTGGCTTGCTAGGATCTTGGGTATTGTTTGATTAACTATACTCCTGGTTCTGAATGTTAAGAACTTCACTTTTTCAATTTGAATGATCATGTAAACCACTATATTTTTTAAGTTTTCCTTGGTTTAACGAGTGCAGTAGTGTTAGTTAGCGCGGATGGTTTATTTCAAATTACTTGAATGACATATAATAATTACTCTTCTAGTATCTTTCAACACTGCCACTTTGGTTCATCAGCCTTGATAGGTTATCTGTTTGATAAGTTTATGGACAACCTTCAGTAACCGTAATCGATTTTTTATAGTGACGAGTACATTGATTTTTACTTAAAACAAAAAGGTCATTTCATGGGGATACTGGAGTATAACGTACACAAAAGGGAGAATACAGTGTATTATTTGTTCTTTATTACGTAAGTTATAGTATAATTGAGCATTATCATGCTGGTGTTGCCAGTAGATGTATGTAGTCACCACATATCTGCTCTAATAAGTCAGTTTTTCATAGACATAGAGCACAGCTGCTCTCACCGACATTTTGTAAACCTGATGTTTTACAACAAGATTGATATCATAAATGACCCAGAGATGACAAACTGTCAGTCAGTCACAATGTACAATCCGTACTTATGTACATCAGTTTAAGTTGCCATACCCCATTAGCATAGAGTGATGAAGTTGTCAAGCCAAATGTCAGAATAGTAGAGTTAGTAACAATATCAGAGGTAATAAGAGAGATTAGGCATCTAAGTTATGACTCGAAAATAGGATATAAATTAGCAAAATAAAAACAAAAAAACGTTATGAAGAACTTAGAATCTCATAATTTGGGGGAAAAGAAAAAACACGTGCACCTGTACCATTGCGAACGCTTTTGAGTCATGTTATCTAAAGTATTCAACCATTGGCTACGATAATCACGCGGATCCCAACCAGATAGTCTATGCATCTATTAACATCTAATCATTGATGACTTGATGGATTGATGCCATGTTTTGATTTGGTGAACCGCACGCTACAGAAATAGACAAATTTCCAATCCCATAGATTTTACTCTGAGACTGCAACGTCAACTTCTAATACTACTGGTTACGAAATCTATTGAACAGTCAGTCAGTGACTGATTAATTAAGGATTACTAAATAACGATTTCTATCTATATAAACACTTCAACGTCCATACATATAGTTCCTTAAGGTATTTCAGAAGGATGGTCATTTGGTATGGAAACCTATAGAAAATGAACTGATATTAGTCCATAGTATAGTGACAACGCAAAGTAGATTATTAGATGAGAAAGAATTAGAAGTGACATTTTTGTAATACTGTACAGATCTACCATTTTATCGTTCAAAACATTAGCGCCTTCAGTATGATAAACAGCAAGATGTAGACTAAGATTCTTATCTTCAACTTGATAAGTTATCCTAATGAGTCTTTTTTATTTATGTTTGCTTCTTAATCCCCCGGGACATATTGCATTTTAATTCGAATTTATAAAAAACAAATTGAAGACAAGCAAAACGAGTACATACAATTCGTACACTACTTATGTTTCTGTAATAATCGAACGAATTGTTTACAATTCTTTGTTTGCTTTCGCTAAAATGTAGAAGAACATTAAAACAATGGCCCAATGTTGTGATGGACTGAAGAATTCTTTCCATAGTATAGCTGATTGTCTAAACTATTATTTGACCTAACCAATAAAATCAAATTAATCTGAGTCTGCAACCTACAATGTAAGGGTCAACTATAATAGATTATATGTTGAGAAACACAATTAATGCTAAAAGAGACAGCAATCCAAAAATCAATTTTTCCGGTTTAAATTTATATCAAATAATAAACACAATCTTACTGCATATGCTTAATCACTTCTATTTGTGTAAAAAGTGTGGACTCTTCTTGCGATTTCGATGCAAAAATGATCAAACATCCTGACTATTCCACTTTCAATTAGTCAGCACCAATAAACGACGCCATTTGCCAATTTTCTGCGTAACACGCGTGAATAATCGTGTTTATAGACTTGTATATTTGTTCTGGCATTTGCCTTTGGAATATATCGTGTTGTGTTATATCGAGTGGCTCAAAATGAATTAGTTGGAGAGCAAAACTAATGTTTTCGGTCATCGGAATTAATTACTTTGAGTGACAGTCGTCAGGATTGTGCGCTTTCTCCATTTGTATTTAAATTAGTTATAGGCATGCTTTTAGAGACAGCACTCTCATTGTCTGACTTTTCAGGAGTTGATTTTCTACCAGGAGACTCACTTGTTGGGACATGTCACGTATGCACAACCACAACCTACCTCAATGGGTGATTTTGTACGGTGTGAGAGTACACTGGAGGAAAGCTAGGGACGGACAAACCGAAAACACGGCACCAATTCATGAAGACATCAACGATTGAACTGAGCCATTTTGTCTTCCCCCAAATTCTGAGCTTCTGAATCCCTCATAATTTTTCTTTTCTGTAGTTATCAAACTAATTTATGTTTTCTTGAACTGTATTTTCGATACCTACTCTTTGCAGTCACCATTCACACTGTTACTACCTCTACAACTCTGAGATTTGGCCTGACAACTTCATCTCTCTGTGCTGATGGGGTATGGCAACTTGAACTGATGTACATATATACAGGTTTTACATTGTGACTAGCTGTTTTGCTGGCGGAGTTTTGTACCTGTTTGCTTAATAAGCTTGAGTTGTTGTCTACTGCTACCTTTCACTGCTGCCATTTCTTTCTTTCCTGTTATTGCCACCCACCTCTGCTCACGTGTATTACGTGAAGTTTTTATCATCCTACGTTTAAGCTGCTTCTCTCCTTGTCTGTTTCAATGCTAAACGGGTTGAGTTCTGTAGACGAAACGAAAATCCATTAATTTTTACCAACCTTTTCGATTAGGTTACAAGTAATACCACTACTTTTTCTACAGTTGTTTGAATATCATGCCAAACTACTTCGGGTATGACCTTCATGGTTGATAACTCGTTCTATAGTTGTTCCTGCGATATATTCTTAATTTTTATTTTAAATTGTACCATAATTTGTTTTCTCGCTGTGGTTTTTCTTCATTTAGTAAGACGCAGACCAATACATGTTTGAACTTGAGTGTTATCTAAGTCTAAATATGTGCTCCAGAATAAGCGTTATTCTTTAAGTGAGTTCCTCCAATGATGATTAATGGCAATGTGATCTATTTAAGTCTATCAGTAGTAGTGGCTTTATATACTGATGTTACAATTTGTTCTTGTTGCCTTTAGTGCATTGTAACCTTGTCTAGACGTCTTTGTACACAGGAACAAATAGTTGATTTTCGGAATGACACTTCAGAAAAAACGTATTATATTCTACATGATCTATTCATTATTGAATACTCATACAAATCAGGCCTATCAGTTCTTTTTATCTTATTATCAGTTATTCTAGGTTTACTTGTCTGATACATGTGAAGTTCTAAGCCTGAGTTCGTTTTTAGTTAACACTGCTGCTATTCTGTGAATATCTTACCGTTTCAATCGTGAAAATTCAAGTCGTCGCTTAACAGATATATGAATTATTTATTATTACCTATCGTAAAGGTAATAACTTATGTTTCAGGTGTTGAATTTTAATTTTTTTTATTTTCAATTTCCGTCCGTAATATAATTTATGAACTGTTTACTCTCAAACAGATGTTTCGCGAAAATCAATGGTACCTATTACGTTGTGTCAGTTATTTTCTCAAGTATGTTTTTGCCTATGTTGATTAATGTTGATTATACCTTCCATATGTAACATTTTTTGTTATTGCTTTCTCAAATACTGCAGTAGAATATCACTTTATTTATCGAAGGGCATATAATTTTTTATATCCACTTACGCTGTATTTTATGTAATCCATAATTTCAAGCCAGCAAAGCTTTCATTGATATTTTCACTTAGTTTGGTACAGAAGCGTTTGCGGCCTGTTTCAAGTTTGGTTATAGCTTTTCTATTTACGGTTATGGGATCATCTGGTAAGTAATAGTGAAGTTAAACTCAGGGTATCAAGGAATGATGGTAAATCTTCACCAACTAAGACGGTTGGGTCACCGATTACCACGGCGCGCAATACTGACTAGTGTTGGGGATGGTTGAAAGAAAGTTAGGGGCGGCCAAACCAAAACGTGGCATCAGTACTTTAAGTTACTACCTTCTAGTCTTAGCCATACTGGTAGATGCAGACTACTTGGTTGAAGTCCGTGTGACTATCGTAATGAATGATTGGAGACTCTAGGTGACATGACTCAGAATCGATCACAAAGACGTAGATGTATACACTCTCTGTCTTCCCTTAAACTATGAGATTAAAATTGCCGTATATCTTCCTTTCTACGACCTAATTATTTCTTCATATATTATATCCTTATATGCATTCTTTCTTTTTATATATTACCACCATTGAATTAACTACTTCTATGAATTTGGTGTTCATCTCGTTGTGCTAATGAGGTGTGGCAACTTGGACCGACGCATATATGTGTCTGGTTCTACGTTGTAGCTGACTGACTGTCTAAATGTATATATTCGTTTCTACCTGTTTTGCAAGTTAGCCCCTGATTAATACTTCCTTCTCTTTTTAGACATAAGTGACTGGGTGTATCCGGATTCAGTAAGTTACTTTTCATTCTCCTTCGTTCAAATTAATATATTTGCTTTTCATAATAAAGTTTTTCCGATTATTATGTTTGCTCCACCTTGCGCTATTATCTACATCGAGCGAATAGAAATGAAGAGTTCGGTAAACATCAATCGTATTTTCAATTAAAGACAACTTAGAAATTATTCATATGCCTATAAGATGCAGTGGTTACTACTGATTAGTTGTTTATCTGGACAGCTCATCCTAACTTACGTTGTACCAGGTTAAATAAACCACAACCCGTCTTAGGGTTCCTCAAGTATTAGTACGGAGAAAAATCTTTTGAATTCATGCACATTTATCACTATTTCTTAAGTTTTATAAATAATATATCTGTGTCGGTCATTTTGCAAGTTGGATGTCAGCATCTATGACCCACGTTTTGAGAATGCGATTTAATTTTGAAAGGCCGAATTATGAATAATCGTCTGATCTCATAAAGTGGTTACTGGAAATTCACAACACACACTTTGAATATTCAGGGGCCTTCTAGGTACCTCTTATAGTTTTGCATACACATCGCAGTACTGTGTTTGATAACAGGGAACACATTTGTATTCTGCACCTCGGTTATCATGTGGTTGTAAAGTTTTTCGTTGGAATTCAAAATGATTGTCATATATTTCATTATGCTCATCATTTTGACATTTTAAATCAACTCATTCAACAGGTATTTGTGTGTGAGCTTCACTGTAAGTACGAGGAATAATGATACTTCCCGCCTGCCCAGACCGAAGTAGGTAGATCGGAGTTCGGACCTGGGACTTAGTGGCTGTAAGTTCAGTGCCTTAATTACTAATCCGTTGCTCTACCATTTCAACTCACGTATCCATCTACTTTAGTTAGACTAACGTGAAATGGAATTTTTATCGAATTTTATCTAGTCACGTGTCAAGGTGTATGGTCATTATAACATACGATATTGATACCGATGTGAAAAACCTTAGACAGAAATATAAGTATTTAGTAATTTCGTTTTTTAGACTGTAAGAGCCGATGATCATTTCTAGATGCTTCGGCTTTCTTCTGGAATTCATATTTTTGGGTGAGCACTAACCTTATGCACAATGTATGGCTCAAAAGTCACAGTCCTTAGCGCAAAATGTTTTTGTCAGCAATCTCCATCTCGTTGTCTATTCCACTATTGTTAAATTGCAGCTAAGGCTTGTGAAAATATAGTTAATACGACGGGAAGTACTTTGTAATACAATCTAAGTGACTTACAGTTAGTTTCCAGATTCTAATTTTACAGACGCATTTTGTGCGTAACACTAGTGACAAATCTTTCACTCACACGCAAATAAATGTAGGGTGTCACTATCTTGAAACGTGGAAGAATGACGGGTCTTACTGGGTTATTATTATTATTACTATTATTATTATTATTATTATTATTATTATTATTATTATTATTATTATTATTATTATTGGCTTTGTTCAATATTATATTTTGGGTACAGTATAGAATTCTCAGCATAAAGTATTTCAACAGGTTTTTTTCTTATTTCTTGATCGATCCTTGAGACAAATATTGAGTGGTCGCCAGTTAGGTGTTAGCAGTTCGGGAATCGACATTTGAATAATATACAGTTTTTTCGATGCATATTGGGTTCTTTTGTATCTTGTACGGCGAAATGTCGTAAACTTGTCGCAAACGCTCCTGAATCGGTTGTGCGACTAATGGGCATAATGATGTGTTAAAACAAACAAGAAAACAGATAACTTGTTGAAATATACATGTAGCCAAGATATTCAAACAGACCGCCTGTTATTCAGACAGTAGTTTGAGTTTCTTAGTTAAATTAACTGATATATTAGTTGAGATATGGGACTCCAATTTATTTCTTTTTATCTACTTTTGTTAACTGATCATTTTTGTGAATGGAAGCTACAGCTGTCGTGTGATAGTTTTAAAAATTGACTTGATTTTTTCCAAAGCGAATCGGCCCACTAAAGTATTTTTTACGGGATTAGTTCACGTTGGCTTTTAGTTTGGGGTTTGTAAGTCAGCCAAAGTTTATGGTTTTAATCTCAGAGTGTCTATCACAGGTGATTTTTCTCGCATTTTTAAACCAAATGACTTACATATTCCATTTTCTAAGTATTATTTCGTTATTTTTCTTTTCTAAATAAAGTATTACATACATTTTAAATATAAATGAAATTTTATTACATAGTCCATTGCATGGTTATACTTGAGATTATCAGAAGTAAATTTTGATTAAGAAAATAAAGCTGACTTAGTGATTTCAGTGTTCATATATTTTCCAGGTCTCTTATCGGTTCATGGGCGAAAAAATGTGTGGGTCAGATATGTGCATTGAGGCTGCTAATCAAGGCTACATGCTGTGTGATGCCGGGATCCATGATTGCTACGTAGTGAATAACTCTTATCGATGTAAGAAAGGAGTTCCATTAATAGATTCCTGTGAGTATTTGGCTAAAGGTAAGTTTCGTCGCTGTTTCAGCCTTTTATCGAATATCATTTATACAAGATAAAATTTAATGGGAATATAAAACAAATATGCATCCTTCTATTTTCCGAGGTTATATAAACAAAGCTACTAGTATTACATACATATTTGCTCAAATTTCATAGGAAGAAAGACTACTCTATTTCACTGTTCTGTGATACTATAGTCTCAAACCATCTGGGCTAGTTTGGGACAGAAAACTTCCCGATTCCCACCCGAAAGGTATTTTCAAACAAATTTTGCTTAAATAAAACATTCAAGGGTTGGAATCCTCGTAACAGAAATAATATCAAACGAAGATAAACGTCATCACCATAGATAAATCACACGCTCATGAATTTTGAGTGTCTCTAAATTTCTTTCATCACTCCGATTAACCTAGGCTACTTTTCTTGCCGTCAGGATACCAGTCTAACTGGGAAGCTTGCAACACAGTTTCGCTTTGTCTATGAAACCTGAGTGCTCCGAAACATGGCTTATGGTGTTGTTAAATATGGCTCAGAGTTGAATCTAATGGCGATTAGTCTATTTCTTTTCATCACATTTTTTGTCAAAGTAAGGGGCACCCTCTAAACTAAAAAATCTTTCTTGACTATTTAAAACAATTAGTCCCTTTGATAAATTTCGATAATGATATTAGAATACGAAGATTATCAGAACTATGTGATATATTAGCGCAATACATTTCGAACAATCTGGTCACACATATACTTGTTAAGAGCATTTATATATAAAAAATAAAAGGTCAACCAGACAGGAAACGGTGTAAGAGGAGATAATAATAATAATAATAATAATAATAATAATAATAATAATAATAATAATAATAATAATAATAATAATGTGAACACAATTTGAAACCTAATCACTCTGGATAATAAGTCAATATTACCAGGGTAGGTTTAAGGTAAGAACAAACTGTTTTTGAACATACAAAGGGGGTTTGAATTTTCGTATGGCTACGGCTTCAATAAACCTTAGTATACGCCTTTTTACACTTTTATACAGCACTACAAAAGCTGAATTTAGATCAATCTTGTGACCTGTTTCAATTATATATTTAGCAATAGAGGATGATGGATGTTTATCCTCTGTGCAATACAAACGTGGTTTGATAAGGTGTCTTTTCAACAGACTCGACCGTATTTGTACCAATGACGCCATTGATGATGATGTTAAGTTGTTAAATAAAACGTTAATAGAAAATTGCTATCCTCTAAAATTCATAAATAGATGGAAAGTCCATGGTACAGCGAGACCTACTGTAGCCTCGGTAGAGAAAAAACCTGTCTACATCACCTTACCATTCAGAGGTGATTCAAATAGCCTTTTATTGAAACAACGACTTAAATCAGTCATCAGTAAAACCTATTGCGCAGCAAAGGTCATCATCAAAGAAAGAACAAGGTGTATGCTTCATTCAAAACCTAAAGTACATGGAAACGATTGCGTCACATCCCTCTGTGTTAACCAATTTAAATGTGTGTGTGGTCACACATAGGGAGTAGTAATCGTGATCTCAACATTAGGATGAGTGAACATGTACCCAAATGGCTTCAGAAACAAATACAATCGAGTGATCCAATAAGAGCAGAGGATAAACATCTATCATCCTCTATTGCTAAACATATAATTGAAACAGGTCACAAGATTGATCTAAATTCAGCTTTTGTAGTGCTGTATAAAAGTGTAAAAGGGCGTATACTAAGGTTCATTGAAGCCGTAGCCATACGAAAATTCAAACCCCCTTTGTGTGTTCAAAAACAGTTTCAAATTGTGTTCACATTATTATTATTATTATTATTATTATTATTATTATTATTATTATCATTATTATTATTATCATTATTATTATTATCCTAATCTCGTCTTACCCCGTTTCCTGTCTAGTTGACCTTTTATTTCTTGACTATATTTTTAACTCGACTTTAACTCTTAATAAGTGGTATTGTCCACTTATTAATGGTTCTACCATACTTTCCTCTTATCTCTTCACATTATTATCTCTTCATTTGTGTGGCACTATTTTTGGTGTTCATTTCACCATAATTCATGTACTATGAGTAGATAAAATTCTAAAATGTTAAATCTATACTTATACGTTGTGAATTTTATTTTAATCACATCTAGTTTCGAATGGTTTAACATGATCTCTTTGTAATCTCTTCTATTTTAACTCAAGGTTAATAAGCTGAAGCTACTTGCTCATTAAAGAAATTATGTTATGAAAATTTTCAATGTAGAGAAAACTAATTATTCACATATTTACTAATCTCTTACGTGACCAATTGGGCTTTCATAAAAATAAAATTAAATGAGTGCAGTATCGTTTCCACTCTTAATTAATTTTATTCTCTGCTAGTATCAAATATCTGTACAAAACATTCGTTTTTACCGCTTGATTAATAGCTGTTCATAATCTACAAAGTAACCACTAAATATTGTAGTTTATTTTAGTTACAGTTGAGGCTCTAACGTTCTCATTTTCTCCCACTATTTTTCAGATTTAAATTGGTCTTGTCCACATGTTTCCAGAAATTCCCCTGAAATAGCCGTAAGTTTGTTTTCAGTAACAGTATGGTTCTTAAATAAAGAAAAATTAAATTAACAAATGTTAGCATATGACTTTACTCACTTACTCCTTTATAAAAGACTCACTGGCTACAAATTTCTTGACGCACACAAGGTTATCGATGTATAACAGAAAATTACAGCCAGTGTTTGACTTTGGCGTTTTCTAGCTTTAATGCCTGTGCGAATAAACCATCGAGTCATGATTTTCTAACACTGATGTCGTATTGATAATTACTTCATATGAAATTGACAACTCTTCCCCAATTTTTCCGTCTTTATTATCATTTAGAGGTATGATAGCCGTAATGGCATAAAAAGTTTGAATAGCTGATTGAATTGAAAACAATTAAAGCCTTTATTCTGTTAAAATTTAGCCTTACAATTGGCTGTATTGTAGACGGGGTTGGAGGTTTCAACACTCGGTACACGAACACATTTGTGGAACATTCAATGATTTGTTCAAATACATCCATCTTATTTCATCTGAAATTCGTAGTCATGCTACGTTT
Source organism: Schistosoma margrebowiei (assembly GCA_944470205.2). Lineage (NCBI taxonomy): Eukaryota > Metazoa > Platyhelminthes > Trematoda > Strigeidida > Schistosomatidae > Schistosoma > Schistosoma margrebowiei. The sequence goes on from OX104024.1 coordinate 21,314,624, forward strand.
GAAGAGATTACGATATCACCTAGGACCGGCGAATAGAGCGGATGTTAGCGACACAACAACGGGAGAAAATTTCCACGAGATAATGGTTATGTCTGATGCTGTATCTAGATGAGAATACCCAGTAATATTAAGAGTAATGAATTTCCTCTTCCCTGGATTTGTGATTGGACGTTAATAGGCTCGACGAATCTGTACAGGATTTGGAAGCAGGCTTTCTGATGCAATGTGACCAATGGACTTTCATTTCCTACAACGATGTTTTTTAAACGGACAGGCTCGTGCAACCTGCACAGTAACGGCGTTCTACTGTAACTAAACTTTTGCGATTGAAGACTGCATATGAGAATGAGGGCTTTCAACTGATCTTCAGTCAACGACTTCATCAGGAAGTGTTCGCATTCGCCCACATGATAAAAAAGGTCAGCATCTTCGTTCATTATCAGCTTGAAGCATCGATAACGTGTATTGGGTAGTGAGGAGTTATCTCCAAACTGTTGGCTTAATAATTGGACAGTGTCAGTAAATGAGCAGTCGTGTGGGTTCAGATGTAAAGTCAAATTTAAATAGATCCTTATCAAGCCGTAACCACATGTCAAAAGTAACATTAGCATCGCGATCGTAGTGAAATTCGGTTATACTTTTGGTGGTGCTGTTAGCTGGCAATGCAGTAGTGGAAATATATGTGCTAGGTTGAGAGGTAGGCGTAATTTTCCTATCTGTCAACATCTGGATAAGTATAAAATGCTGCTCCATTAATAATTCCACTTTTGTAGGATCCATGCTGCACCAGCCTCTTCGCCACTTTTGAGTTTTGGAGAGATCACAATAGCACATAAGACCGGCGAACGTAATGAAAGTCAGCAACATAACTTCAGGGCCAGATTAGTTATTCCACTACTCAGCCCTGATAACGAGATGGAGAAAACTAGATCCAGCCGAGAAAAATATATATTCCACAAACAGTCCGGAAACATGAACGGAAAAGCACAACTCATGAGTATATATACAGCACAATAATAGAAAAATTAGATTTTCTGACAGTACCAAAATGTTCTTGGGAAAATGTCACAAAATAGCGTAATGAAATAAATAATAAAATTATATAAATGAGACGTTTACCAAGTGATTTCTGGGGGTGTAGCATTACAAACAAGTTACCAATATTTTACCTGTCCAGCGAACAGACTCGTATAAGATAAAACCCTATCTTTAAGATTATTATGATCAATGAAATATAAGTTCATCTGTTTCGTAGAAGCTACCTGTTCGGCTTGATATAAAACATCGATTTCATATTCTAAAATAACGTTTGTAAAAGTTTGAATTTTACTGACCGTCAATTTTGAAATCGTTATATCTTTAATACTGTTGTATTGAATGGCAAATTTTTAAGATTGTATCAATTGAGTATGAGTTTTACCACCACTTCTTATCCACATGTAGGTTATTTCAACTACTCATGTTCCTGTCCAATTCAGTTATTATTCAAATGACTCTTTCCATTTAGGATTACGGACGGAATCTACATAGTGTTTCGTACAACGCCAAAACTCTGTATCGCATAAATCCAGATTATATTTTGAATTTCACTTCTAAATTCACTGACGATGAGATCAGACAACAGCTTGCTCGCAACAGTGTGTAAGTCACACGCATATTTTAAGGTGTTTATGAACTGTGTTATTAATAAATAAATTTTAGCTGTCTCACTCTTCCAAACGACGGTAGCACGGACATAGACTAAAATAAAATTTACTCAATGTTCGCCTACAGTTGCGGGCAGCTAATGCAAAAATGCAAAGGCATCGTAGATAAGTAACAGTAGTAACTGGGATCAGAAAGGAATCCCATCTGACTGCTCTCGATTGCTGATCGTACCACTTTATTAGCAGAGACCAAAAGTCTTTCTTGATAACCGTAGAGTAATCAATTTGATCAATACCAGCCTGTATAACCGTGCGACGATTATCTGTCGCTTGAAAAAAAGAAATCAAGGGATACCAAACTAGCATCAATGCAAAATGTTACTTCAGGGTTGTTTGTATCAACGCCTGAACTGATGATAGTGAGTAAAGTAGTTGAGCGCGTCGATTACTTCACTTATCATGAAAGTTAAACCAAACCTGGTGAGTCGGTGTCTGAAAAAATCTCGACGCATTTCAGACAGTTCGTTTAGCTTTTGCTAACTTGCATCACTTGTGACGCTAGCAAGATGTCTGTCCACCGACCTAAGGAACACTATACTTCTCAGTAGTTCGTTCTGTTCTACTTTATGTATATGAAACATATCCTTTGAAAATATAGAAGGAAATTTGTACGTCAACACTCATTGAACATAGATATCTTTGGAACATTGTACGCGTATGTTGGGATCATCTAGTGAGCAAAGCTGGGTTTAGACGCAGAGTACTGGATAGAGATGGCAAATTGGTTGATGCGGTTAAATATTTCACAGACTTATAGGTTTTAGGGAGGTTTCAAAAATCTTTTGAACTACACTGGCTTTTGAGGTTCAAGAAAACCTAGTCTTACAAAAATATAATACGGGGTGATTTTACTGTAAGAAGATAGTAGGCAGGAGGAAGGTATGTTCGTTGTGAGAAGTTACAAAGTGATATGGAAACCCAGTTAGAAATACCATTGTGAAAAGGTCAATCGATGGCAATCAGAAGTGACTTAATTATATTGTCCATTTACATCTTTTCTTGCGTTCACTCAGTGTATTTGTATCAGATTGCAAAGTTTCCTATTAAGATTTCCTGTGTTTTAACGTAGATCATTTTTATTCATAAATTCATTACATTTATTTCAGTTCTGAACGTCGTTCAATTGCCAGTCAGTTACTTGACAGCATGAGGTTTGCATTAGATATGTCTCCAACCATTGTTGCATCCGGTTATAATTGGTCAACAAACTCTACTGCGAATTCAGAATTTCCGTTGACTTCAGCTTCCAAAAAACTGCAAACAGTCTCCGTATTTCTCCATTTAATCGCGGAGATCGCCCGCCAAACCCCTTCTGTTATCGATTTATTAAGGTCCGACAAAGAAACTGAAAAGAATTTACGGTTTTGGGTAAGCGTTTCCGGTTTGGTTGGCCGTTTTATCATTTGATAGTGGGAATTTGTAAAAGAATACTGTACACAATTGATTGATCACTGAGTGGTGATCAATGTCATGCTTATCTAGTCCTTATTAGTGCAGATCGAATGCTGTCGATCCAACCACCATCTAAATCTTAATATATAGTGCCCGCAGTGTCGAGTCACCTAGACTGGTTGCCACATTGCAACATGATCGACAGCATTCTATCTGCACTAATAAGGACTAAACAAGCATGACATTGATCACGACCCAGTGATCAATCAATTTTGATTACATCTCAGTCCTACACGAGGTTAGTCACTGCTCGGATAGCTCAGTGGTAACGTCTCTGACTGTGAAGCTGGGTGACACGAGATCGAATTCGCCAGGGAGCTCCAGTTCCCTCAAGATTACAGCTACACCTTACTGACGAGTGCCAAGTAGCACGAAACCCGGGTCCAGGGTTTCCTGTTGACTACCTCCAACCACCATCTAAATACTGTACAGTTTTATGAATGATCAGTTTGGCTATTCGCATACATTTACTTAACATTTACGATTCTCATCGTTGTAGTGTTTATTCGTACATTTGGAATCATACAGTTCAGAAACGTTCATGATGAAAACCCTAAACTGATTGCTTTTTCATGGAAACTGTTTTTACTATTTACGGTATAAGTGTGTCAGTAGAGGTTTTTGTGACACTAATTGTTTATATCATATTTCAAGTTAAAGTTATCTACTAGTTTGTCTCAACTTAAGCCGAGTGTTACGGTTCATTTTTACTAACATATCATGAAACCATGTGTGCAGTTGTCAGTGATAGTATAAAATTAACTTGTATAAACAGGTTTGCATATCCCAATGGGTTAAAATAGATTTATAGACAGCGAGTCTTGTTCGTTCAGGTGGAAAGCATCAAATGATATTCAGCTAAATGTGCTGTATCTTAGATCAAGTTTCAATTAATTTGTAAGAGAATACACGCTTAAGTCGTGACTGAATACAAAATTTGATGGGAATCCGATGTATGACAATCCGAAATCTATACATTTGAGCATTTTTGACTGAAAAAGCTAGGCGCCAAACTTTGAATAGGCTTTTGACGTTAACGTACGTAAATAAAATCTTCATTAAAAATTGAGTAGAATATCTTCAATACATACTTTAATTCTTGATTAATCAATTCTTTGCAGTTAATATTCATCTCAAGCTAAAACTGACCAAAGAACCAATATAAATCAGACAGCCCTGGGTAGTTGTTCTGCCCTTATATGCGACTCCTCATCATAACCTAAAAAGAACCCCGTCAGAGATCAAGGGTAGAAATTTCAGTTCATGTAGCGGAAGCGATACCCCAGGCGATATTATGCATTTGATCGTGATTCACTTTTTTCTTTGTCTCGTACTTGCGGTGAAATGCGAGAGTCATGTATTAGATCCACGCTAGTGTTCTAATTGGGTTTCACTGAAAAGTCTCATGGTAGAACGAAACATCAGTTCTGATGTTACGGTGTAATAAAAACTGTTTAAATAATCTCCACGAGCTTGTTGATAAAGTTTTGTCTTGCTGTAAATTTTAGCTTTATTATGTACCGTAGGTTGATTTGCAGTTATAAAACATTTCTGACTACCAGTCGATTAGTTAGCATTAAGTTGAACTAATTTCAGTATGCTGAAGTTACAGTTTGATGTTATTTGTAATCTTATACATTTACAAGGAATAAAGCAATTTTAGATAATCGATTTTCCCATTTCCCTGAAACTTTGCTTTCATCTGATTTTAGTCCAATTTTATTCATAGATTTAAGTCACTACGTAATTCTGTTAGGTGAGTGTGAATATTTCTTTTATTTATAAAACCTACCTTAGTGTCTCGTCAGTTGAGTTCACTTGTTATTTGTTTATATGTTGTTTATTCTTCGTTGATACCTATTCAGCTTTACAGTATATTACTAAGGCTGTGTTAGAACTTACGCTCATTTTATTTACACTTGACTCAGTATTTCTGTTTTGATGGTGTGAATGTTGGATTTCACGCTTTTTTTGTCCTGAGAGTTTGCAGTCTTAATTTATGTTATTTGTGTATTATTTTTTAAGCATTTATCTTCAGATACAGGCAATATAACAATGAATAGCTCGCAAGGGAAGGTGATCAAGTTTTTCATTAAACCAAAGCAATCAGGTTAGATCAAAGATCATAGAAATTACTTTAACCATTCTAACTTTTTGTGACTATATTTACGAATTAAGAATAACTTACTTTCATGCGTTTTTTTACTTAACAGTTTAATCTTGTTGTTCTTTAAGATCATAACCTTCAACCACTTAGCGTACGGTCTATATTTTTCTGTTTTATAAAACAGAAATTCTTGCTTACTACACAATTTAATGCATTGCATGTACCTTGATATATTCTATTAATAAAATTAAAACTTTATTTCAATGGACTAATATAGAAGTTATTATAAGTACTCAGGATTTATAAGTTACTAATTGAAACTGTTTAGATTATTGTTCATATTCACGATTATTCATTGACATATTTATGCTTTAAGGATTCCGCCCATAAAGCCATTTGTCACAAGTTTTATAGCATAAATAGATTGTGGGTAGTAGACGAATACAGCACCCCCGTTTCTTTCCCGTGTGAAACTTATCATCTGGAGGTACCTGAATCTCGGTCCCGATGTTCACATTGACACTCAAATTCGATACCTGTCGCTTTAAACGTGAATGCGTTATCCACCGAGATGCCCAGTCCAGCCAATGTTTATTTTTTTCCGGGTAGTTTCAAGTTAACATAAGGTTTTATGTCGACATTTTAAGTCGGTCAACGAGTGATTTGGCCTCACGAGTCTAATTTACTGATCTAAAAAGTATTCACTATTTTTTCTGAATCAATATTTCCCAATGTGGTCATTTATTTCATTGTTTTACCTGAAAATTAGGACCAAGAGTGTGGAAGTTTTACTGGATATGTAGAGTACTTTTTTCCATGTTTTTTAATCATTCATGATATACATGATACATAATCAGTCGTTATTCGTCAATCTTCTATATAATAGTGACATTCCATCTCAAGCATTCAACATTCCGTTTCTTTCATTAACACGGAATTCCAAACACTGTCTACTTATCATTGTTTTTCTGGTGGTGTTTAATTTCACAGAAATGCATGATACATTCATCGCCGTAATCCCAGCTGCCAACTTTCCAGGAGTTCTTCTGACACAACTAGACAATATCAAAAAAGTGACAACACCTTCCTTAGACTCAGATGTTGTATTGGTCGACACCAACAACGGTCTATCATTCACTCTATCTGTGGATTTATCTCAGGTAATAATGTATAATCATCCTAGCATTTATTATCTATTTTTTAAATCTAAGTTTTAAATTTGTTATTTATTGGCTTTTGTAGATTATGGATTGCTTACGCTTAGCTGAATAGTAGCCTGTGTTTAAAGTTTTAATTGGTACTAGAACTTTTATGTTTTTCTTGAGAGATAGCATTTTCAAAACTAGTTATTTGTTCAATATTTATGATGGATTCTAAAAAAGGGTTGTCGTTTAACTTAGTGGTTTAATAGTGTCGTTGTCTACTGCATAATGATAAGAAATTTGTAGTTTATGCAGCTCATTGAGTAATCTACAAAATAGGTTCTTTTGAATTCCATTTTTCAAAACTCTCACAATCTCTTAGCGTGCAGAAAATATTATCAAATATTAGCATTGCACCATAAGATGACTGCTTTCATTATTCATAACACTATCAACATTTGTTTGTAGTCATTAAATAGACTCATTTTCTATGGATTAGGATAGTTATTCTGTTTGACTGTATTGGATCATATATGAATTTGTCGGTTTTGTAATGAGTGCTCTTTAGGATCAAAAGGAATTCTGAATTTGAATTGTACAACTATCATGGCATGTCTGTATAATTTGTTCTGTCAGATATAAACGTAATATGCGTCACAAATTAACAAAGAGGTCAGTAGAAGTTATCATTCGTTTGTGCGAGGGCTGTGATACTACACAGGTGCCCAAACCGAAGCAGGTGATTTCCTTAGGGTACTACCCCCTAAATCTTTCACTTGATGGTCTAATCCACATTGCAATGAAGCAACGTCAGGAGATGCAGTTCCATGGTATTCGGTGACCAACGATAGGATCATACGCCATTTATCCCCTCAGTATTTGGGACCCATGTGCGCCATTGGTTTGGAATCAGGATTTTTCAACTCACCTAGGTAGACCCTCCGTTTCTACCAGCCCAGTTAAAGCACCGGAAATTCGCTTTTCACCCTCTCAATTTCGTAAACTGTTGGGGATGTCAAAGTCTGATTTTGTTTAATCATCATGGCAATATAATTCTTCGGTACATACAATTTACTGTAGAAGAATTCAGTGTTTAACGATTTCTTGCATCACTTTGGATTCCTTCATTTTTTCAATTACTTTATTTCACAGTTTTCACCTTTATTGATTAGAATCTTTATTAATTTTTCTTTTAGAAACCGAATATCACTGTATCATGTGAACAACTAAAGCAGAATCCGTAAGTCTAGTCTTGCTACTGATTATATCATGTTTTGTAGTGTTTCATTTATTCTAGGTTCTCTTCAACCCCCAATCATCTCAGTTTATTTTTATCGCTACACCAATGATTCATTAAAATGATTTAGAAAAGTTACACTTTTTTTATTTTTGTGTTCTTTATCTTAACTACGACCATAACCCACTTATTCCATACTTTTGATATATTTGTCTATCCATTTCCGTCCTGAGTAATTTTCGTTTTTGAATAAACTCTGCTTTTTGTTTGACCTAAAAACTACTACTACTCATAAAAAGGTCGTGTGTGACCGACCTCAAGCAGCTGTCCCTTGGGAAGGTTCCAGGAACAACTGAGGTCACACTTAGGTAGTTCTGAAAACGAGGTTGACCCAGATGTTGCTTGAAAAGATATGCAAGCAGCTGTGGAAACAGCAGTAACATCTATTAGTGATATAAACCACAGGGTTACGAATAACCGATGGATTTCTTCAAGGTCTATTACACTAATGAATTCTCGTGAACCCATCCCATCAGGCTCTGAACACGATGAAGAACGAAAACAAATCACATCTAGGTTAACCAAAAGTCTGAGGAACGACCGTGAGAAGTGGTGGGCAACGAAAGCAAAAGAGATGAAAAAGGCGGCGGCTATAAGGAAAACAAGACAGCACTACAGACTAATCAAAGAAACTGGAACTAAGAAGTCAAGTGTAAGAGAGAATATCACGGAAGAAGACAACACTTTCATCTGCTCCCAGACTGGACGTTTAGAACGGTGGACGGAACATTTCAGAGAACAGTTCAGCTGGCATTCAGCTACTCTACAAATACCCTCCGTTCCCAGATAGTGTGAATGGAACATTAGGGTAGGTCCCCCAACTCTAGCTGAAGTTCAAAAAGCTATAGCTAATCTGAAACAAGGAACAGCAGCTCGTCCAAATGGATTGGCTCCAGAGATCTTTAAGGATGATGGTCCGATCTTAGCGATTAGGTTGACTAATATTTTAGCTAAAATCTGGGAGTTAGACGTTATCCCATCCGGCTGGTCGCAATCACTTATCGTCCCAATATATAAGGAAGGGCCAAATTCATCCTCTGATAACAATAGAGGGATTAGTTTAACTAATATAGTATCTCAAATACTAGCCTCAATAATTATCGGACGCCTAACTAAGACTCTTGAACTGCAACCATGAGAAAATCAGGTTGACTTGAGACCTGGTCGTGGCTGTATCGACTACAGATTTACCATTCGTCAGGTTCTAGAGTGAAGACATGCTTTTCGGCGTCCGACAATGGTGGTTTTTCTTGACCTTAAAGCATCATTTGACTCCGAGATTCTATGGCAGTGTCTGTCATTGAAAGGCGCACCTCAGAAGTACATAAACCTTGTGAAGGCTCTTTACTCGAACACTACTAATCGAGTGAGAGCTTATGGCGAACTGTCATCTGATTTCGCAACATCAATTGATGTCCAGCAGGACTGTCCACTATTTCCATTTTTGTTCAACTTCGTCATAAACATACTGATGGAAGTAACGTTCTCGTCGACTGAATTTTCGGGCATTGATCTCCTACCAGGAAGTCTACTTATCGACTTAGAATACGCAGATGATATAGTCCTGTTTGGTGAAGATGCTGATAAAATGCAGTCTTTTGGTAGCACTGAGCAACAATGCCAGAATGTTTGGAATGCGCTTCTCTCCCTCTAAATGCAAGCTGCTGCTTCAGGACTGGTCTGCGTCAACATCCGAACTAAGGATAGGGAGTGAAGTATTCGAACGCATCGACAACTTCAGTTATCTTGAAAGTCTGATCAGCGCGAACGGGTTGGTGTCTGACGAAATCGGTGCAAGGATTCAAAAAGCTTGCTTGGTTTTTTCCAACTTATATCACTTGTGGCGTAGACGAGATATCCGTCTATCAATTAAGGGACGAGTATAATGTGCGCCAGTTCGTTCTGTCCTATTTTACTGCTGCGAAACGTGGCCGTTAAGAGTAGAGATATTCGTAAGCTACTAGTATTTGACCACAGATGCCTTATAAATATTTCTCATATCTTCTGGGATCATCGGGTAAGTAATAGTGAGGTTAGACTCAGGGTATCAGGGAATGATGGTAAATCTTCACCAACTGAGATGGTTGGGTCACCGATTACCACGACGCGCAATGCTGACTAGTGTTGGGGATGGTTGGAAGGAAGTTAGGTGCGGCCAAACCGAAACGTGACATCAGTACTTTAAGTTACTAGCCTCTAGTCTTAGCCATACTGGTAGATGCAGACTACTTGGTTGAAGTCCGTGTGACTATCGTAATGAATGATTGGAGACTCTAGGTGACATGACTCAGAATCGATCACAATGACGTAGAAGTGTACACTCTCTGTCTTCCCTTAAACTATGAGATTAAAATTGCTTTATATTTTCCTTTATACAGCCTAATTCTTTCTTCATGTGTTATATCCTTATATGCAATCTTTCTTTTATATATTACCACCATTAAATTAACTATTTCTGTGAATTCGGTGTTCATCTCGTTGTGCTAATGAGGTGTGGCAACTTGAACCGATGCATATATGTGTCTGGTTCTACGTTGTGGCTGACTGACTAACTTTGTTTGACTTCTGCCACTCAATCTGTTGTTTAAAACCGTTAAAGACGTTCTTTATTTCATTAATACTTCATACTGATGACTTAAAATTTTAATAATTTACCGTATGTTATTAATGTTCATTTCAAATACAGGAAAATTTGCCACTTCATTATTAGAACCATTTTATATATTAATATTTTATAATTTATTTGGAAATGTTTAAGCATGCACCACCCCAAACCCGTGTAACTATTGTGTTTTTGGAATATTAGTATTCGTTATTCTTATTTTCCAACTGATTACTTTGTTGTAATCATATGGCCATGCATTTATTTAGGATATTTTTCCTAGACTGCCTACTGTTATCTTTCATTTTTGCCAATAGAGTACTAACTTATTGCAGTTTGTTAGTGCTACAGTTTCATGTCCTGCTTTTGTGGCGCTTTTGGCGCTCTCTTGTACCAATATTTATGTGTTCAAATAAATAAATAAAATAAAATTTGTGGCCTCATGCACATATGTTATTTTTGATGTTTGTGGTTTTTTTCTATTCATTGTTGTGACGACATCGTAACAGATCTAGTATGTGAGTCAGTTCTATTAATTATACTACAGGTTAATGAATAGTAATAATTGTTTTAAATCTCACACTTAGTTATTACTCTACTCTTCTTTCAACTAGCGAGTTTAAAGAACTGTGGAATGATGGAAATTGCAAAACAATAATTGTCGGTTCTAATTTTGAATGCCAATGTCTTCCAGCTCAGGGTGGAACATTCGCGATCGCTTTGGTCTACTGGTTAGGGTCGTCACATGTAAGTTATGTGTATACAGTGAATTTACAGTTTCAGATGATTACTGGGGATTAGTTTTTGGTTTTCAGTAGCTTGATTCATAATTATCCGTTTTAATTTCTTACTGGTTAGGAAAAGTGCGCAATATCACTGTAATTTTTAATTTAGGGGAAACCGTTTAACTCCCGTTCAGGTTTTCTATTATCAAATTAAATGTCTTTTTAATATCTTGAAATATTTTTTATTTTGAATAATCGCTCCCATTAATACTTATTTTGTGTTTTTCAGATTCCATTAACACATGTGTACTCCATAAGTATTGTTAATTATATTTTTACTTTCGTAACTATTGTCGCTTTATTCCTGTTTTTAATATTCACCCGTTTCATGTAAGTTAGTATTCTATTGTGCATACGATTTTTCTCAGTATTTTTTGTTTACGTTTCAAAAATAGTCTGAATATTTTTGGTGACTACAGTGCCTCGATAAAAAATTCATATTATATTAACGAATTTCATCGTAACCCCGATAGCCAAAAAGTACCAAGAATTTTGTTCACACTTTAATTCAATCAAATGATATAACGTCTCGAATCATCTTACTCATAATCTATTACAAGATGATATTTGACCTATTGAAAAGTTGGTTAAGGTAAACGATTACTGGATAGCATCATAGTGATAGTGTAGTGGACGTTACTCACAATAGTGTTTATAAGCAGTATATAGCGATATATGGCATCCAATATGCAGCAATTGTCTGATGAAATGAAGAATTCCAGAACATCGAAAGCGCATCGTTAACAGAACACTTGAAGAGCAGATGAAAGGCAGTTCAAATGAAAGAACGCACTAAAAGATGCAAATGGACAATATAATTAAGTCACTTCTGATTTCCATCGATTGACCTTTTCACAATGGTATTTCTAACTGGGTTTCCATATCACTTTGTAACTTCTCACAACGAACATACCTTCCTCCTGCCTACTATCTTCTTACAGTAAAATCACCCCGTATTATATTTTTGTAAGACTAGGTTTTCTTGAACCTCAAAAGCCAGTGTAGTTCAAAAGATTTTTGAAACCTCCCTAAAACCTATAAGTCTGTGAAATATTTAACCGCATCAACCAATTTGCCATCTCTATCCAGTACTCTGCGTCTAAACCCAGCTTTGCTCACTAGATGATCCCAACATACGCGTACAATGTTCCAAAGATATCTATGTTCAATGAGTGTTGACGTACAAATTTCCTTCTATATTTTCAAAGGATATGTTTCATATACATAAAGTAGAACAGAACGAACTACTGAGAAGTATAGTGTTCCTTAGGTCGGTGGACAGACATCTTGCTAGCGTCACAAGTGATGCAAGTTAGCAAAAGCTAAACGAACTGTCTGAAATGCGTCGAGATTTTTTCAGACACCGACTCACCAGGTTTGGTTTAACTTTCATGATAAGTGAAGTAATCGACGCGCTCAACTACTTTACTCACTATCATCAGTTCAGGCGTTGATACAAACAACCCTGAAGTAACATTTTGCATTGATGCTAGTTTGGTATCCCTTGATTTCTTTTTTTCAAGCGACAGATAATCGTCGCACGGTTATACAGGCTGGTATTGATCAAATTGATTACTCTACGGTTATCAAGAAAGACTTTTGGTCTCTGCTAATAAAGTGGTACGATCAGCAATCGAGAGCAGTCAGATGGGATTCCTTTCTGATCCCAGTTACTACTGTTACTTATCTACGATGCCTTTGCATTTTTGCATTAGCTGCCCGCAACTGTAGGCGAACATTGAGTAAATTTTATTTTAGTCTATGTCCGTGCTACCGTCGTTTGGAAGAGTGAGACAGCTAAAATTTATTTATTAATAACACAGTTCATAAACACCTTAAAATATGCGTGTGACTTACACACTGTTGCGGGCAAGCCATCGCTTGGAAGAGTGTATTTTCATCATACTTTTCTTTTTTTTCAGTGGAGTTTTTCGGTTGGATCAATTCAACATAGCGTTTTGCTTAATGGTTAGTGCAATTGTTTCTTTGGCGATTCCACATACGACTGACAGGCAACCGATTTTGTGCACTATCATCGCTGTTGCTGTTTGCTATTTTCCGTTGGCTGCTTTTTCATGGAAATTTATATTTGGGTTGAATACTTTAATATTAATGTAGGTTACAATTATCTCCATTCTTATACAACATTTCCATGTATGTTATATTTCTCATTTTAGACATGATAAATATCTAAATGCACTTAAATCACGGTATAAGTTCTTGGCATTCGTTTTTGTGGTTTCATAATAACTGATAAAGATAATAAAGGTTTAAAAATGCCTTTGTTTTTAACACTCTATCATATATATAAAGTTGTCTGCAATATTTATGTAGTATAGTACGATCGGGAGTTCTTTAATTCAATTTTATTTTTCTAATGACTAATTTGTTTTAAATACATTAAACTTCTGAATTTTGATTTGTGTAATTAGTAGAATGAATTGATTTCATTTTCATCAGCCGTCTCTTTTCGTCGTGGAATCGTAATTGTGGTAAATATCATATTATCTAGTTGGACATCCAACATTAGTCTCAAGTCGGTATTCGACTCAGTTGATCGTGAGATTCTATGACACGGTCTGTCAATAAAAGGCGTACCAGATAAGGACAATAATCTTGTACATGCTCTCTACTAGAACAATATTGATCGAATCAGAGCTTATGACAAACCGTCATCGGATTCGGTTACTTCAAGTGACTCTTGTCAGGGTTGTTCTGTTTCTCCATTTTTATTTAACTTTGTCATATACATGCTTTTAGAGATAACACTTCCAATGTCTGACTTTTCAATTGATCTTCTACCAGGAGATTCACTTGTTGACTAAACTTACTCAGGTGATATAGTTCAGTTTGGTGAAGATTCTGACAAAACACAGTCTTCTAACCACCTTAAGCAACAATGCAAGCATGTTTAGGATGGGGTCCTCAACCTCCAAATGTAAAACGTTACTTTAGGATTGATTTATCTCATCGCCTAAATTGTTGATAATTAGTAGTAAAACCTGGTCGAAGTTCAATGATACAGAATTGTCAACTTGAACAGGATTACAGCTAAAGAAAATGAAACGGAATGGATAACTAGTTGCGATTATGGTCATCAGAATGGAAAGGAAACTTCGCTATTAAAAATCTAGCTCAGATTAGTCAACCCCGACAAAAACCCATATTATCACTCATTCTTCATAATTAGGTATATTTAAGTCCTAATGCTACTCTCCGCTCTGCTTGTCATCTGTTCAGTAATCATATGGCGCAATGCTTTACGATACTGAAAGTTGGAGAAAATAGTGGGTAGTCGGTCGGTATATAATATCATCATAAAATAGGAAATATCGTCCTTTACTGTTGTTGAACTATCATGATCTAATATGCGATCGTGCATGTAAATCTTTAATAATCAGTTGCTCAATAAGTCTATCATATGTAATAAAATTTATCACTAAGAATACTTCAGATCAAAATTTGCCCTGGAAACTGCAGGGATCTACTCCATTAACCGCATTTACTACATTTTCATCAATTTTTTTCATGTCGTACAACTCTCTATACTTTGCAATCAAATTTATAATAATAGTTAGATTATTCGTGCATTGCTGCTGTAGTTATAAAAGTCTTTCTTGCCTTTTTTAAAATTGCTCTAGCATTGCACCACATTCTCGATACCATGACCTTGTTTCTAAACCGAAAAATTGTTTGCCATTAGTTTGGATAGGTTATTTGAGTCCTGCAATTATTATTGGTACATGGTTTGGCTACACAGGAGAAGTTAGTAACAGTGGTCTGTAAGTTAACATCTTTGTTTCCTCGGTTGTGGATATTCCTATAGTTTTATTGCTCTCATATCTTTTAGATTTCCTACGATAAACCTTTTACGTCAGTCTAGATAATTATCAGTGCACGTTCATCAAATAAAGTCTTTGTTTAAAGCTTACTGCTGGTCTAGTTAAATTTTACCATGCCTAATTGTAAAATCCAACATTATTAAAACCCGCCTAGTTGTACATGCATACCAGTTTCATGTTCCCAACAAGACTCGGACGCATCTGCCATCGCCCAAACAACACAGACTTATTTCTTTTTGTGTGACTTTTTTGAGACTAGCAGTTGCTGTTATCATTTATCTCGTATTTTGCGCACATAGATTAGACTGCCTTTTATTTGACCCATGTATTCGAGTGTTACAAACATTGCTTTTTCGTTAATACAATTTTTTTGTTTACTTTTATCCTTTTAGCTGCATTGGTCCCAAAACTCTCCGTTGGTCTTTTGTTGGTCCAATAACAACAGTTGTTACTTTTAACTTCGTTATTTTATTTGTAGTTGGTCTCGTCCTTCTCAGAAATTATCTTGTTACTCGCAAAAGTAAACTAAATAAAACAACGTACGTATGCTTTATGCATCTACTTTCGATTCCAGTTTCTAAACTAAAGCAACTTACTACTAATGAAAGATTGTATACGCTTTCTTAGTATTTACGCAAAACCTTTCATCTGAAAAGTCAACATCAATAAAGAGGAAAATATTGTATGAATTGTCTTCCATGAAACTGCTTAATCAGTTTTTATCAGTGATTGGTTTCAAGAATTACCAAACTATTTGATTTTTCCATCGTTACCAAGGTTTTACTTGATAATTTTTATTTGAGTATTTAGTAAATTAGCAACGATAAAAATGATATATTTTTAATTATCATATCAAGTAGGAAATTGACACTTAGTGTAAGTCCCTTTTCCAGAGGGTAAATAACCGAATTGTCATTTTAAATTTACTGATCAGAAAACAAACGAAGATATTTCTTTGTAGGTTATTCTGATCTGTGAATTATTGGTACTTTTAACTGGTTTAAAATTGCGTTAGCTTCCATTTTGTCTCGATTAGCCTAGGTTTAAATCAAGGTAGTTCATTTACACTTGAGATTATTCAGAAAGCAATGCTTTCGGTTTAAGTACGAAATGTAATCATGTTTCCCATTTCGTAATTCTACACTACAGTTGTTATTTCATTTTGCAATATCACTGAGTTACAAACATATGTGCAGCATCTCACGTTATTTTTGTCTATGACAACCATATCCAAGTTCTTAATACCTTGATTCTTTCTATCTATAATTGTAGACACTTTTTAGTGCTGACGCAGTTGATGCTAACGTTAGGAATTCCATACATTGCAATTTACATTCAGCTATTGGACGCTTTCACTATGCTAATTGTTGTACCAGTTGCAATGGCTCTAACAGCTGTACTTATGTTTCTTCTGGTCGCCGTTTTTGATGAGGTAACACCATTTTCGTTAATTTTATTTCCACAGCATAAACACACCCGAATATCTGATTGAGAAATTTATTCATTGCTAACTGTAACGTACCCTACATGAAATTCACTTACGTTTAAATTATCAAAACTCGACATCTGTAACGATCGAAATAGTTTTTACATTTTTCACAGATGGCTAATTACAACTTAACTAACATGTCTTTGTTCGCACACTCAAGTTGTATTCTGATATCGAAATGTTTTTTTTTCATATAGAAGATTGTTGTATTTCACTGCTATTTCTTTCATAAAAAGCTGTCTCCAAAATGCTGCTAATTAAAAGATTAAGGAAATTTGTTAGGGTAGACTGCCCTCCAAAATAACTGCAAGTTTAGATTGCAGATGAAAAAATGCTTCATAGATCATTAGTTACTCAGAGTGTCGTTTAAGATCTGTCCGATTACCGATATGAATCGTTTAGATGAACGAGTTTGCTGTGATTCATAAACTTATTATTACCATTAGTAAATAGTATATCTGGAGATGCTAGTCATCACCAACAACACTTCTATTGTTGAAATCGACATATCGAATGTTTCCACTTATCATATATGAAGTGATATCTGACTCTCTTACATTTAAAAGGAATTAAATTTCATTATTAGTGTTTGAAACAGTTGGATGAACATCAATTTTTATTCACATTATGATATGAATTAATTATCATGATAATTACATTATACACGTTGATTGCAGCGTCCCATCTATATTTTTAGTTTTGTTGAAGTCGGTCGATTAATATTCAGATATTGATCTTATGAGCGTAATGTTGTACAATGCAATTGTCTTGATTTATGGTCTTATCACTTTTGCGCATACTCCTGATATGAAACCAACTGTAACATACTGCAGTACTATCAATTCCAATACAAAATTACTATGTAATTTTAATACTTGGCTTGTGGTGCTTTATTGTTTCTGAAATGTAACGTCGTTCTTAATTACTTTTCTAAATACAGTATATTATTTAGTACTTAGTCTAAAAGAATAGTTTTGTTTGGATCCATACTTTTAGGAAAATCGTCATTTACTACGATCCTTTATTTACAAACACATCGCACGTTCAAGTGAGCACAGCTCTGGGACAATGGGATTGAGAAATCAATGCAGGGGAGAATTTGAGTCAAAGTTTAGAAAATCTCCTGTCCATCATATGGAGCGGGATCACTTTTCGTCAAATTACTTAAGCACACACGCATTACGCAACCCAGATAACGGAAAAAGTGCCTATCAACATGATAACACAATTAGAAGGAAAACACAAGAATATAGTTCAAGTATTGGTGAGTAGCAATATCTCCCACTAATTTCGTTAGTTCATACATTTGCATTGTCTGCACCACAATTTTGTTGAGGGAAAAGTCATACTTTACTCGATACGTTATTTGTAGTACAATGTTTACTACGTCTATATTCTCCTCTCGATGTGTGTCATAGTGACTCACCGGTAAACTGTTGATCAACTTTTTGTACCATGTGTTTATTTCATCCTATAAAAATTGTAATTTTTGTTTTAAATTTGAACGGTAAATAAGAATTAAACAACTATTCTTCAATTAGAAGATAAGAGTCCCTTCTAATTATGTGTCGGTCGTATGCCCATACAATTATGTTGATACTTTAAAGTGATTTCTGATGGATCATCTGGTCGTGTTAATATTTTGTACACAAAAATCTCAGAAGGCTATCAACTTCGAATGTTAAACCCAAGCAGCAATTATATTTGTTTTATCAAAAATTGTTAGTTCTGTTTGATTGTAGTTTACTGTAGAAACGCGCTTTGCTTTTCGTTTGGATGCATTTAGATATTCTGTACTGAACCTGTCATTCAAAGTAACAGATCCTTTTCCTTTGAAAATACTGAATTGAGATGGCAGATGTAAAACCTTCGTAGGACAACACTTTTTTTCTGAATAAGTTCATTGTCCAGCTATTAATCCATTGTTATCACCGCTAGCACTCCCCATTTACGAATAACACACGTTCAAGTCTCGCTTCTGCTACTTCACTAGCCGCCTAATGTTATATATATATATATATATATATATATATATATATATATATATATATATTGTCACGTTGAGGTATCTTACACTTTTATATATTGTTTTACTTTTTCTAATCTTTATACAAGCCTCACCTGAAACTGGTAATTCAGATGTACTTTGCGATTCGAGACAACTAAATGGGGAGTTATTTAGTGACATTTCGTCCACTGAAGATCACACAATCGAAAATATAAAGAATGAAGGTGATGTCAGTCTTGGTTGTCCAAATAATCGTTCACATGTTTTACCTTCTTTCAACAGTCTAGTCACTCGGATGTAAGTATTCAGCACATGTACGTGAAAACAAATCGGTTGTCCATTTTAACAACCATCAAATTGTTTCTATCCAAAACAGATTTATTCGTGAAAGCGAAATCACCGGTTTCTTACTTACTACTTTTTACCAATAACGAAATTTTCACTTGTACGTCATAATTTTTTAATGTTTTCTTTCTAAAACCTTAGCATTTTAAGTGGGTATATTTCATTTGTTTGCTATTTCCGTGTTTATGCGCACAGGATGAAGTTCAATTTTTAAAACACTAGAAATTGTTTTTATAGATTTTTCCACTTACTGTTGTATTGTTTGTATATATTATTTCTCTATGTATTGAGCTAATGTGCGATCTGCGTAATCTCCACTTTACATCAAACTGAATTTTCGAAATTATTAATTTGCCACATAATGCATGCACAAATAGGTTAATTTTGATTTCTTAAAATATTTATCGTTTGCATAATTTATTATGATTAGCAATTACGTATACCTTCTTTGCCACACTATCGTTACTGCATTCTTATAAAATTTCGTAGGTACTCGGTATATCAATAAATACACAAACCAAAATTTCCCAAGGCTTGACTAGATTTACATCTGTTTCTAGTAACTGTGAGACTAACTTATACGAGTAGGAAATATTGCAATAACATCTCAAGGTTTATTCGGATCAATAGAAAAGAGATATTTCAGATTCTTTTCCCTTTGAAAACTCAATGCACTTTCTCTTTAGTTCAAACAGAAGCTCATTTCTTGAAAGTGAGGTTAAGTACCATGTAGTATTTTGTAAATGCAAAGCGTGAGGAAAACAAAATAAATCAGTGTCTTTCTAAATAAATATTCAAACTAAAGTTTGTTCACATTCATAAATCAAAATTAACAATCCAAAATATAAACGGTTTATTTGTAAATCCCACGAATCAAATAAGCGGTGGAACGTCTGAACAGTCTTCAATATATTCGTTGTACATTCTTGTGGTCGTCGATTGTTTATTGATGTGAAGAAACGATTCCTTACATTTTGATGAATTGTTTCCAGAGAGTTCACTAAAAGTAGTGTTTGGCTTATTAAAATCCTGACCAAAAATATGATTTCTGAAAGTTCAACAAGGCAAAAATAGTGACAAATTTTTAGACGGAGAAGAGATTGCAACAATAATAGAAATACTACAACAAAAACAATCATTGTATACAATTATTTCTAGATTTAAAAGAATTCAGGTTTGAAAAGACATCTAAATTTATCACCTATGCGAGTGAATGTAAAGCGAATGGAAGCCAAACGCAACAATTGAAATTAGGCAAATTTATCAAAAACGTGGGATAATTACAAAAACATTTTACGTGTACAACCTACGTTTTGTTCGTTTTTTCGTGAAACCTTTTATGTTCACTATTTGCCAATATTCTGATTTCTTGAGATGCCTGTGTATAAATTTAGTGAAATTATTATTAACATACTTGACTATTGATAATTTACAGCTATTGGTTAAAAATAAATAAACAGCCTACATTCTGTGTTAAAAGTGGTAAATCAATCTTCATCGATGGATATCGACCTATTTCCAATATTGTTATAAAATTGGGAATTCTTACAGTTAAGGCACTCACTTTTAAAAGATTTCTCATGAGTTTATATGAAGATTGTCACCCTCACAAACTAATGAACACATTTGATTCATGGAATGCAGAGAAATATGACTGAGAAGTTCA
This sequence comes from Schistosoma margrebowiei, assembly GCA_944470205.2. Taxonomy (NCBI): domain Eukaryota; kingdom Metazoa; phylum Platyhelminthes; class Trematoda; order Strigeidida; family Schistosomatidae; genus Schistosoma; species Schistosoma margrebowiei. The sequence goes on from OX104024.1 coordinate 21,335,065, forward strand.
GTAAACATATAGACGCATCAGATATTTTTGCTGGTCAAAATTTGACCAGGTTCCTTATATTGAAAATTTTTATTACCGTGATGTGCCTTTCGAAATTGTTATTCGCGGACAGACTTATATGTTGTTTTATCGTTCAAACAACACATCAACGTAGTATTGTCTACTTATTCTAGAAGAATAATGACATTTGAAAATATTAATTAGTTTCTGAATATCGATATTATTGTACACAGTTTAGGCAGTTTGCAGTGGCAAAGTATGTCAGCAACTGTTAGATTCCTAAGTTTCCAGAATTGCGAGAATGATGTGTGTCAAATTAGAAACCAAATATATCTGTATCATCAAGAATGCATATACTTAACTCCAGCCCACTAAGATAAAGATCACACAAGTGAAACCACAGAATACCAACAGGAGCTAGAATTTAGACATAAGAATAAAACTAAAAAGAGTAATGAATAGTAATATGATCAAGTACATATAGTGAAGCATGTTCAAAGCTGTGATCGATTATTAAACATTATCACATAAAGTCTATCACCATATAATAGAATTTTATCGCGTAACACAACATCGAAGTCTTTACATGCCTCTAAACTGCCGGGATTCGCAGTTGAAAGCCTCACGAAGTGGTACGTAGTATGGAACTGCTGAGGAGTCCCATACTAGGACGAAACGGCCGTCCAGTGCTTCCAGGTTTTCCATGGTGGTCTAGCTTCAATTTCAACAGGTAAAAGACTAGTATTTCAACGAAGAATATTCTTTTCGATAAACTCTCTTCAGGTTCTACAATTATATATCCAAATTAATAATCCGAAAAATGGCCAGGTTAAGGGCAAAGTACATCGTTTAAAGCTTGTGAATTTAGGATTGTGATAAACATCTGATTAACTTGATAACGACTTTATACCTTTGGCATAGTAATCAGCAAATGTCCTGTCGTTAAAGAACGCTTAACATGTGAAGCATCGGCTTGAACTTCATCTGGTAAAGCTAGTTGGAAAACCTAGAAAAATAACGCAAAATATGCATTGTTGTGAACATGTAAATCAACAAAATAGAGTATTTTGTAATCGATTTACGCCATATAGACTAACGACCTTTTTCATTTAACTGAATAGCTTTAAAACAGGTCGAATAAATGCTTTATATTATAGCAATAACATGGTAAGTTGTGTTTGTATAACAAGAAAAAGATTCGCTTCAATCTTACGATTTCCCAGAAGAATATATTCCGAAGGCATCATATGTAATAACCTTGGTTTACTGTTCAATATTAAACTTTGTATGGCTAAGTTACTATTTCACTGACTTTAAATATAGCTAACCATCCCAAACCCATTCTCAGAGTATTGTCGTTCCACTTGAGAAATCTAGAAGGAAATACGAGGTGAGTTGGCATCGATCTTTATCAGGAGTGAATTAACTCAACAGATAGCATGTTAGCAATAAGACCAGATATGGGAACAGAATCTGAAGAGTGTGGTTTTTTATATCACTTAATACGTGTACATGATTAGTGAATTAATGATTGACTATTTAGAGCCAATAAGAGAATAAGTAACAGACGTGCAGATAATCACATATATGGGTATGTACATATATAATTAGACGACTGAATTACAATATGGGATTAATGAAAATAAATTGACCCTTGTTTGGACCAATTTGATCTTTCCCTCGGCAGGATATATTGTGCATACATAGTAGCGAAACGACCTACTGCACTATGATAAAGAAAAGATACAAGAAATCTTGGACATGAATTTCAGGTTATATGTGTCCAACACTGAAGAATAATTCTTCACCCTTGCAACTGAAAATACTTAGCTTAGTGAAAAGGTCAATCATGAACCTATTCAAGATACAGTTTATATTTTATGTACGACCATTTAAAGTATCCTAACTAGCTACTCATTGCTCCCAATTATCAAATATAGGTTGAGCGATACACCATGTTTATTGGTACACTGAAGAATATCGTTAGAATTGTCCTCTAATCATACTATCATCACTTTAATAACTTTGTGGTCTTTTCAAATTAACTTTAGAGCAATTTGCTATGATGTCTACAAAAACGTTTCGAAGTAAACTCTGTTAGATTCCGTTTAGAAATTAGTTGATCCACAAGACAAGGTAAAGGTATGTACCACTGTCATCTCATTTTCCTATCTTATCATTCGAAGACTAAGGTATTTATGTCTGGATTTAACGCCATTAAGCATTAAATGCCAAAAACATTGTCTACTGTGTTTCTAGCAACACTGGGTTAAGGTTTCTGGAAATTAACGGAATCGTTTTTAACTTGAGCCATGTGAACTAATGGAGTTCGATTACCAGAAATATCCTCAAGAATATGTCTCAAATTTAACCATAACAGCCTGATAATTTGCAACATTCTTTATTTTAAGATATTTAAATGAGCAATAATGAACCCCGAATCACCAGGCCCAGACGACTTAGTAAAAACGAACCTACTCGTCTGTTGTTTATAAGTTTTCATGATTATCTTACCTTTCCTTTAAGTGTTACTCGAACGTAATTGACTTGTATGTCGCATTTTATCAAAGCTGTATCCATATGCCTATTATGAAAAAAGTATTTTGAGTAGGAAAAAGACATTAAAATTTAATAAGATCCCAACAATAATATTTATGTACCATCAGAGTAAATTCGGGTAATTTCTCACGACATAATGATAAACAGGTTGTATCTTAACAGAAAGTATAATTCAAACTTAGTAAATAAAAAAAAAATTGAGAACACTGTTCAATAAAGAACTAATAAAATTTCCGAATACTTATTAAATGAATATTCAGAGCAAATCTCAACATGAGATCTATGTTTTACAACGATATATATGTAGTATAAAAACGAGTGAATACTGGAAAGCAATCCCTCAAAAAATTCCTATTCCAACCCGATTTTGTCAAAAGCTTACAAAATAGTTTCCAGAAACTCTCCTCATAGAATACATACATTTGATATTTACATTGTTGCTCGTTTTGCAATCAGAGTTTAGTTTTTAAATCTCTCAGATCATAGAAAGATTTGGAGCAAAAAACAGCTGAAACTGCGATAACAATTAATGATGAATGAACACCATGTACCTATCTTGACCACATAGATTTGTTTATAATCCCTGAGTGTTTGAAGTAATTATCGGATTTTAAACAATGAAAACGCTTCAGTGAAGAATTTATTCACGACGATACCATTTTCTGAATCTGTGTAATCGTATTTTTGAGCAATTTTTATAAGTAGTAGTGTTCAATAATAATAGAAGTTCGTTACAAAAAGTCAAAGATGCAATACTGATTACATTGGAATAACACCCTTCTATTTACAAATTATTATATTCAATGCCTGAAATCTTCTGACAGTCATGACTATATTTATGCAACACTACTTCATTTTCATAGACTTTTACATTCGACACTCGAATGAGTTTGACTATCTTTAATAATTTTGTAGCACTCTCCTGTTTTAATATAGACTAATATATGTAAAAACTACCCAAAAATACAATTGTGCAGCTTTAGAAAATTATATCTCGAAAAGAAAATTTTCTTCACTGAAACATCACGCTTTTTGATGAATAAATGGGCTTATTTAGCTTTCTATCCAGTTTTTACTGATCGTAGCATTCTTCCTTTCTGATGGCTAGGTTTGGAAAAAATTATTACTGAGATAAAGAATATTCTTAACAGTTTACTTACACATTATTATTAATGTACATTACTGTAATGTAAATTGAATCTAGTCACCTAAATAATTGATACTTTGTAAAGTTTTATAGAAATGATCACCGATGTTTAGTTCTGATAGAGCATATCCACCTTCCGAAAGTACAAATAATAAAATCTGTAAAGATTAAAATGAAGTTAATGTTTAGTATACTGATGTGCGTACAACTTGTGCTCTGAGAATTGTTTTTCTTTGTATGATTAAAAATGAGAGAAAACAGATGAGAAAGCATCAAATGGAATGATTCACGTTAAGATCATCACTCACACAAAAATAAAAGTTGTTATGCATGAATGACTCACTTATATACAGCAACATCGAGTATGTAAACATCGTGATCGTCTAATATATCTTCCTTGAGGTTGAACTCTATCCTAAAAGATTAGACAGTTTGATTATGGAATGCAGTCATAAAAGCTATTTATCAGGCAGCGAAATTTCATTAAGTTAAATCCCTGATTCGGGACACCTTGTTCATATTAATGATTTGAGGATTGTAAGTTCATAGGTAACTAACTATCTGAATCGTTAAACATTACGTTGGTCACAGCTTGCTAACTTCGGTCAAAATGAAGAATTACATATCAATATCTTATAAGGATTGCGAAGAAATAATGCCCTTTGATGTCCAATTTATTTCACTTACAAAATGTGTGAATTTACACTTAATCAAGCTTTCATAGTGATAATCACGTCAAACGCCATATCTATTAGTTAATCTGTCCAATTAGTGGGAGTGACTACTGGATACACTGATCGTCTCTGCATCTATCTTATTCTAGTAAACTACACCACATGCATTTATCAAATTGACACTTATTTTACTAGTGTGTCAACAGTTTACACTCCTAAACACGATCGTAAATAATTACAACTGGTGATTTATGAAAAGACCTGATCGTATTTGTCCCCACTATGAGGTGCTTAATCCATCAAGAACAGTTGTTCTAGAAGAGCAAAATGAATTCATTCGTTCCACACATTCGTTGTAACAACCCGAATACCAAAAAATTGTAATATTTAGAGAGTGCACGTGACGGTTTGTCTTCTGGAAATCACATTCAATGCGTAACAAATGCGTACTTCGCACATATTCCAATCAATGTTTTTATTCTCGAAACTGTTTTTGCAAGATGAGCGCTAATTATTTGTAAAACAAGTCCATATTTTGTAGTTTTCTGGGTACAGACGAATTATTAAACGCAATCGAAAAAAACACGACATAATTTAGTTCACAGAAACCATTTTCAACGAATAATTTATACGGATTTATAGTATTTTAAACTTTATCAATATACTGCACTTGGATATATCGCACCTTGATTATTGCATAAAACTACCCTATTTGTCAGATTTAGTGTCAATTAGTTCACGAATGACATTCACGCAACTGAAGCCAATAAAGTTCCAAAACTTCAATCAAATGAGCTTATAATTGTCATAGAAACTAACAGATTGCATGTCATAAACTACATTTGCTACATTAATTTATGACGACTGTCTGAAAAAAATGAAATTACTTAACCGACAAACTTAATTCCAAATCACCGTTGCATTTGAACTTGTTGCTATCCAAACAACAGTATTATTAGTCAGTCATAATCAAAGTTGGGGCTGACAAAAGTATGCATTAGCCTAAGCTGTCAATCTACATTGACGCGATAAAATCAAATTACCAATATGAATACTAAAGTATGTATAAAACTGTATTTTGAGGTGGACTTCATTGGGACAAAATTAGAGATATATTTCACTGTAATTTTCTATGGTTATTCGATAGTTTATTTGCTACAGCTATTCAGTGTAACGTCTGACGCATTCCGAATAAGACAGTGTGTGTTCTTTTGATTTATAGCCGTGAAATTTCTTACCACTATGAAGATTCAAGTCCAACAGATGTGATAAGTTTAGAAAAACCAGCACAAGACGAATTATTTACATATATTCATTCAACCCTACATCTCGTTAGATTTCAAATTAACTTAGCAGCACTAATTTAAAGCCTTATCATTGTTGTACCGTTAAAGAGAATTCTAAACAAAATGACACCTTAGTTACCATTAGGCTTTTATGAGTTGGGTCTCCGAAAAGTCCTGTTATCAAAAATATACGTTAGTAATACTCTCAAACACTAATAATGACAACGGATGAGATTATGAAAATATTGATCGGGAACCTGAACACAGAGAAACATCTGGATACATAGTAAACATAATAACAACTAGAATTTACTGAATTCTTCATGTTTATGAAGATTAAGGTTTAAACTTTCAACCACCAACATATGATATTCACAATTATGCTTCACAGAGTAATCATTTACTCCCGATCAACCCTGAACTCATCTATATCATATTTCAACTAACTACTGAGGAAGCTGTTTTATTATTTATTGATGCAATATACTTAATTTAAAGACTCAAAAAATTATCTTTTACAGAGTAGTTTTGTCTTTCTAGAAAAAAATGTAAATCCTAGTTCTCGTATGTTTTATCATCGCTAATACATTATTTTGATCTCGCTTGCTATTTTCATCTCATCGTATGAATCAAGGATATTAACTTGGGACAACGCATACCTGTGCCAAGATGTATGTTTATGATGTCTGTCTGTGCATCGATCTACACGATAACTTGTGTTAAAGAAAAGTATGGATAGTTAATGAGTTACCGCAAAGAAGTGCTAGTCTTTTTTATGTTCACACTATCGATAATATGCATACTCTAAGTATTTCCCAAAGTATCAGTTTAGTACAGTATAAGGTTCAGTAAACAATCAGACCAGGATTCGTCATCACATATGTTCAAATTTTCGGTCTATCTGTTTGATTGATATTGAACTTGACATTTTGAATATAACGAAAACCAAGAAAAGACAGTTCTTCAGGTGGAACATATTTCAACATGTGGTGTTCATAAATAAATCAGTAAGCGATTTTGCTTGGACTAGACAAATAGCGAACAAAATACAATAAAGAAGAAAATCATACAAACGTACTTAGCTGTGTTGATATTGTATGGTCTACCGTCTTCGGCAAAATATTTTGTGATTACTCGCGGTTCTATCCTGAGAAGATTTTATTACGTAAAACTTTATATGTGTATATCATGTAAGTTTATTTCTTCAACTATCTTAAAACTTTAACCTATCTTACTTCATAACCGAAAAGATACAAAAAAAAACGCCCTAAAGCTATTTGAGGCGATCAACATTATTAAAGATTATTTGGGGGTAAATTTTGATAACTGCCTTTTAATGAAGCATACCAGATTAAAGGCTTTTATGAAAAAGTTCAAGAGCTTCAAAGCTGTTGATGGTATTGGTTGTGATATAATTTACTTGAATGCATTGAACTTTTATACACAAACTGAACGCACGTATGCAGCTCATCAATATACCTTATCTTCGAACAATAAACATATCCAAGAGCCAGATGTTGCATTTGATTGATACCAAACTCAATCAAGTAGAACTAATCTAGTTTCTTAAATAAAACAGCAGCATGAGTCACTTTGAAAATCAAGGATGATAACAGCGGGAAGTATCGACCAGCTGTTATTTTCACTTTCATTGACGAAACTCAATATTGTCTGAACTATAGGTGAACAGTGGTGTAACCTAAACTTCCATATAGTTTTTCTAAAATTCACCAGTAACTTCTAATGATATTTTAGAATTTTAGCAATTCCAACCTAAAACTCAAATATGAATTTACCAGAGATAAATAATTTATAAGTGCCTTAGAAATGAAACAACTTTATTCGTTATCTAATCTATTACACATTCTAAGGCTCTCCATGGTCTGTTTGTGACTCTGAGATGCGCGCAACAGAAAGGTTTCGATTTTAAAGGATCTTAAGATAAATATAATGCATAAGAAATCGAGCACTAAAAGTTTGTAATTGGCTTTCTAAGGAGCCATCAGAATCTACACAGGAGTAAAATGAAATCTGGAGACTTTCCAGAATCTGCTATTGCGTAAAGCCTTTGCGTAAAATGCAATTACAAAAGGTAGTTATGATCGGTAGAAACGTCATGATACCCAGCGTATCCATCTTCAAAATATAACCTTTGAATTATAATAAGAATAAAAATCAACATTGTAGTTGGATATGGCTGTTATTTATTCAGGAGAAAAGCCTGTTATTTTCAAATGAAGTGCCACCCATTCAATCATCATCCGCAATTGATATTACTAACAGTTTTGCTCCTACGAAAACTTTATTTGGTCCCCATACACATATTACCTTTGTTACCGCGCCCTCCTGACATTTTGCTTGTACTCTTTGTTTTTTTCCCAATTAACTAATGCAGATGTTCAAGCAGGAAAATGTGTATGGAAACCTGGATTATAAATAAAAAAGCACATCGATATATTTTAAAAATATGAGTTTTAACTCTCAAAATCGGTAATCCTTTACTCCATATTGACTTCTCGTCAAAGTGTTATACTTGTAAACGTTAATCTAATTTAGCATATATATGGACAACAATCTCAATAGGATTCCTATTTCATAAATTAAGCATTACATGCTATAATGTGAATTAGGTACCTTGAGTTTTTTGTCTCTTGTCTTGACTTTTCTTTTTGTTGCATATATTCATGTGTTTCAGTTCGTGATTCGGGCGTGTAAGGAACTTTTTCAGACCAAAATTCTTCTAAACCCACAGTTGTGCTGTACGAAAAACGAAAACTTAATTAATCAAATAAGAACTGCATTGCACAGGACTATAACAATCTACCATAATCTGATAAACTTATTGGTGACATTTAATGATAGGAGAACTAGGCTTACCTTCTTCACTAACTTAACTAGCGGCCTGCACGAATATCTGGGCTACCTGTTCCTGCCATTTAAATAATTTAACAATTATGTTTTTATCTGATTTAACACATCATTGTGTCTATTAATCGCACAACCTGTGTCAGGTGTGACGGCGAGACTATACTTTATGGGCGACCCTTGAATGAAACTAAAGTGACCTTGAGAAATATTAGACAATCAGGAAACAGATTAAATATATATTAAACAAAACTAAAGAATTAAAATGGATACACTTTTTTTAACAGAGTTCAAAAACTTGTCAAGGTTCAGAGGTTCTAAAATAGTAATGCGTACGGTAGGCTCCATAATAGTCGGCCTCTAGAGCCATAATAAGGTCACAAAAACTATTTCAGCTTCGACCACTAAGCTTCAATATTATTTGTATGCACTCCAGGTGTGTAAGCTTAACATTGTTACTACGCATATATCCCTAAAATAGTCATACCACTTAACGGTCAAAGCTTCAGTAACATCTGCGAATGTTGCAGTCAATGTTACTCGTGCTTTTATTAAACCGTTCGCGACAATTATCAGGATATGCCTTGGTCTTAATCTGGATATAGCAGACTGCTAGCAGACTTCTTCCCCCAACAATATCTTCATCCTTTTTGGTTCAACACAATACTTTCGACTATAAACACAATCAGTCTGTTTTTCTTAACAAATGAAGACTTCTTGTGTATAATTTATTGAGCGAACAATTGGTAGGTAGGTAGAAACTATATACATCACCTTGTTTTAGACGAATTCAAAGCAATATATTTTCCGCTTCAAATAATTATGAAAAACTGCATTGCTCATAAATGCCATTACGCTATTTGAGGATATCTTTTGAATAACTCTTATTTACCATGAAAATGTTTGAATTGTTTTATTGTATGATTTCTGTGTACTGTATTTTCAAAAACAAAATTTCATGGTGCTAAAATTTCCTTACTCTCCTTGTGCGGTGTTCCAAAATATTATTACGATCGTAATGCTTTTGTTTGTTGAACTCTACTTATCATATTCAGGTTTTCTATTTTAAAAAATCAACATTCTTTTGCAGTAACTGTTTACGTTTTACGATACTCATGGGCCTCATTGGTCCGACTATTTTGACAGGAGCTAATAGCAGTTGTATCCTTCAGACCGGTGTTATCTGCTGGGTTCTCTTTGATTTCTTATCTCCGTTTATAGCTTCATAAGTGCTTTGGTTAGTTTGAACAGACATCATTGTATTCTCCATTGATCATTCGTCCAAACGTTCTCCACCTAATATTACCCTAATAAATGCAAATATTGCAAGTAAAACAATTAGAACTGATAAAAGCAGCGATTTTAAACCAATCTACCGGAAATGCAATGACATGTACTAACAATATCTTCATCCTTTTTGGTTCAACACAATACTTTCGACTATAAACACAATCAGTCTGTTTTTCTTAACAAATGAAGACTTCTTGTGTATTGAGCGAACAATTGGTTTCAATAACTTCATCATCAGGCTCTACAGTTATAAGTCTATAATTATGATAATTTACAAATGCCAAAATAAGGCATGTATTAATGAATTTCACAATGTTGTGTTAAAAATGGTGAACGTTTGCATCTGTTGCGACGTATATACTTCGAAATTGTGTTATTTGCAAATTAAAAAGGTTATTTAAAAAAGTTCAGAATGATTTGGAGTGGAGTGTCCAGTCACAATCAGTAGAATAGTATTATGGCCAAAATGAAAATGCAAAAAAATTGTGTGAATAAAATGCATAGTAGAATTTCATCTTGTCAATTGAGATAATAATCATAATAGTAATAATAATAATGTTGTTGTGTGAATATAATATGTAACGCACAAATGCCGTGTTACGGCCGAGAGTGGGGAGAGTCCGCTCTCCCTCTCGAAATACTCTCACACGGCCACGTGTATAGAGCCTTTGCCAGGGAAGTCTTACTCATTGCCTTCTCGTGGCGGGGGTGTTGCTTACGAAAATGAATGACGAAAAGCGAATGTCCGGCGCTTTAACCGGATCCCAAACCAATGGTGCACATGGGCTCCAATATCCTGCGGGAATAAATGGCGTATGAACCAGTCGTTGGTCACCGGCTACCATGGGACTGCATCTCCTTACGATGCTCCACTGCCTTGTGGGTTCGACCTTTAGGTCAAAGGCTAGGGGTGTGACCCCCTAAGATAACCACCTGCTTCGGTCTGGGCACCCGGACAGTATCTCAGCCCACACGCAAATGATGAACTCTCTATATCTATGGAAACTACTTTTATCGCTTCGAATAACAATCAAATTATTATTATTTACCACATTATTCACCCTCTTTTATACTTATACAGCGGCTCGTCTTTGGTGGAAATTCGACTGTATCTAAACGTTCTCGAGTCAGTGTCCGGTTGAAAATTGTATGTTACCACTGAATATGATTACTGAAGCAGTTTTTCTGAAACCACGTGCACCATTCAAACTGGCTTCCTTCAACGTTTGCACACTTATGCAGGTTGGACAACAGATAGGGCTGGCTATGCCTTTGGAAAGTCTTAATATCGACGTCTGTTGTCTATCCGAAACCCGTATTCAAGACTCTAGCGAAGTACTACAAATTTGCTCTTCGTCTGTCGCTTCGATAGGCGTGTTTTATGTGCGTTTATCCGGGGACCCTGTGGTAACCACGTCTGGTCTTGCTGGCGTTTGTGTCGCACTAAGCGCTAGAGCTGAGGCAGAACTAATCGATCGGGCCCCCATTAACAGTCAGTTACGTGCTGTTTGATTAGAAGTAAGAAGTCGGTGTGAGAAACAACATCTTTTCGTCACCTCCGCCTATGCTTCGACAGATCGCATCCCGGATGCAATCAAGGATGAGTTTTACCACCAGTTATCTGTTCTTCTCCCTCTGAGTACGCCCTATATAACTAGTTCCACAAGAGCAGTTAGATTGGTATACACACATGGAGGAGTCCATCTTCGATAACCTATCTTTGATTAGTTTTATTGTGGTGTGAGCTACTTATATTGACATAAGTAGTATATAACGTGCGTTAAAAGAACGTAATGCTCGGCAGCAAAAGATGGCGAAGACCAAGAAAGGTGGAGCAAGAACATAATGGAATTTGTAAGAAAACTTATGAACAATGGAATGGGAGACAATGGATTAGTGTTTGCAGCTTGAACAGTACAGTTTGATATGATGTATTGATAATTTGCAAATTGACGATTGACTTTATGGTATTCAGATTTCGTTGAGATAGTCTGTAATTTTCGTGCTAAATACATTCGATTGTCCCCACCCGTGTTCTTGTTCACTACACTATGAGTACTTGTTTAGTTAAGGAAATTATATGTATTTTGGCGGCGTGAAACGCCCTTTCAATAGATCTTTTAAGTCGACGTGTTAAAATATCACCCGCTATGTCCCCTTTAAAGTCCAGTCCCAGACATATAGTTTTTTTACTGCCTGTGTCAAAAGTTCCTCTTTTTTTAATACCTTCTACTAGGAATTCTTAAACGAAATCATTTGGATAGCCATTATTTCGTAATGTGTTCTTTAGCATATCTATTTCACTATCCATACTGTCCTCAGAACCTAATAGCTTGATTCTTTGGCTGAGACATTTAATCAAATTTATTTTATATTGAAGAGGCGTGAAGCTTTGGAAATGGGTATTCTGATTTGTCCATGTATTCTTTCTAAATATATTTCGTTTTATGGAAACGTCTATCCTTCTAGAAAGTAGGACATCAATTATTATTATTATTATTATTATTATTATTATTATTATTATTATTACTTTTATTTCATTACCGTATAAGAAAAAAGAAGTACAGCAATGAACAGAAATTAGTGTATGATAGTGAAATAATAATAATGAGAGAGACAGTTCAATTAGCAGAAGTACGGCCACAGAGAATTCTTCTACTTAAAAACGTGAAATCCTTTTTTATGGAGAAAGTAAATTGAAGTTACATCAGGATCGCCACTGGCTTCTATTCTGAGCCATATCTGATAACGTCTCTATCCACTGTTGCACCATCTCTAGAACCCCAGTCAGGGAGTCGTGAAGAACCAACAGAAGCCAGCCCTTCGCAGCTTTCTTTCATACCACAACACCATGTCATACACTGACCACCTCTCCGCTTTTTCCAACCAGTCCCAGAGTCGGCAAATAATGCATGACGTGGAATTCTCTGGGACCACATTCGTAGAGCATGTCCAAGACACCAAAGTCGGTGTTTCAAGATGGTGAAACCAATCGCATTATCGTCTCTGCACCCGAACACACGATGCCGAAGCTCCGCATTACTAACATGGTGTTGACACTGGATGTCAGCAATACTTCGGAGACAGCGATGATCGAACACAGAGAGTCGTCTAACATCCTCTACACGGAGAGGCCAGATTTCACAAGCATAGAGCAAAACTGCTCTCACCGACGCGTTGTAGATCCGACCTTTTACAACCAGACTGACATCACGAAGGTGCCAAAGATGGCCCAGATTGGCATAAGCCGCTCTGGTTTTCACTATACGTGCATTGATCTCATCAGTCAGGTCACCATCAGCACTTATGTAGCTACCTAGATACACGAACTTCTCAACTACTTCTATCTGCTCATCATCCAAGGTGAGTACAGGACTAGAATCCTGCCAGTCTTGTAGAAGTACTTTGCACTTCGAAGGTGCAAATCACATACCATACCTACGGACACTGATTGCCAACTGATTAATTGTGGATCGCATGACTCAGGCATTATAGCGCAGTAAGACAATATCATCCGCATACTCAAGGTCGAGAAGTCTTTCTACAGGCAACAGATCCACACCGCCATTACTTACATCCGTCAGAGCTGTTTTACAGAATGTCATCGATGGCAAAGTTGAAGAGGAATGGTGAGATTGGACAACCCTGTCTAACCCTACTGCTCGGATGGAACAATGGAGAGAGGTGGTTGTATGCCCTCACTCTGCCTGAGGTGTTTGTATATGGGACCTTTAGGATGTTAACAAACTTATCAGGTACACCCTTCTTCACTAGACAATCCCAGAGAACAGTCCTGTCCAACGAATCGAAGGCAGCCCTAATGTCAAGAAACACTACGATTGTTGGCTTTTGATAAGTATGACGGTGTTTTAACATTTCGTATAGATATGCCCGAGAAAGGACCTCACCATTCTGATGGGAGATCTAAAGGCCAAAGTCGGAATAGACAACACCGGAAATGAAGATATCATGGATTGGGAGAGAGAAACGAGAATGGGCATTCAACAAATTGATCATAGGCGGCACAATATTTCCACACAAACGTATACACAAAGCTACATGGACCTCACCGTCCCACACCACAGAGAACCAGATAGATCATATTTGCATCAATAAAAATCCCGAAGGACAATGGGAGATGTGAGAACCAGGAGAGGAACTGACATAGCTTCAGATCACCATCTAGTTGTGGCCAATTTAAAACTGAAGCTAAAGAAGAACTGGACAAATGGACAAACAGCACTACAAAGGTTCAATACAGCCTTCCTTCGAGATGCTGACAAACTCAATGAATTCAAGATAGCTCTCAACAACAGGTTCCAAGCCTTACAAGATCTACTGAAAGAAGAAGAAACTAGTATGAAGGAAAACTTGAAAGGCATCAAGGAAGCATTAACTTCAACGTGTCAAGAGGTTCTGGGTCTAAAGAAACACCATCATAAGGAGTGGATCTCTATAGAAACTCTGAAAAAGATCAAAGAAAGGAAGAACAAGAAGGCAGCAATTAACAACAGCCGAACACGAACAGAGAAAGCCCAAGCACAAGCTGAATACACAGAAGCAAACAAACAAGTGAAGAGGAGCATTAGAGCCGACAAGAAGAAATACGTGGAAGCACTAGCAACGATGGCGGAAAAAGCTGCCAGAGAAGGAAATATGAAACAACTATGTGATACAGCGAAGAAACTAGCAGGGAAATATAGTAAATCAGAGAGACCGGCCAAGGACAAAGAAGGCAGAACAATCACTGAAATTCAAGAACAGAGGAAGAGATGGGTAGAGTACTTCGAGGAACTCTTGAATAGGCCGGCTCCAATGAATCCACCGGGCATCGAAGCAGCACACACAGATCTTCCACCAACGACGGAAATCAGGATGGCCATCAGACAAATCTAGAGCAAGAAAGCAGCAGGACCTGACAATATACCAGCTGAAGCACTGAATTCAGACATCGAAGTAACTACAAACATGCTTCACCTATTATTCAAAAAGATTTGGGAGGAGGAACAAGTTCCGATGGACTGGAAAGAAGGGCACCTCGTCAAGATTCCAAAGAAAGGAGATCTGAGCAAATGTGAAAACTATAGAGGCATTACACTGCTGTCAACACCAGGGAAGGTCTTCAACAGAGTGTTGCTGAACCGGATGAAAGATGCAGTAGACGCCCAACTTCGAGATCAACAAGCTGGATTCCGTAAGGATCGATCATGCACAGACCAAATTGCAACACTACGGATCATCGTCGAACAATCAGTTGAGTGGAACTCATCACTATACATCAACTTCATTGATAATGAAAAAGCATTCGACAGTGTAGATAGGAGGACATTATGGAAACTTCTTCGACACTACGGAGTTCCTGAGAAGATTGTCAACATTATCCGGAACTCATACGACGGACTACAGTGCAAAGTCGTGCATGGAGGACAGCTGACAGATGCATTCCAAGTAAGGACTGGAGTCAGACAAGGCTGTTTACTCTCTCCCTTCCTCTTTCTTCTGGTGGTCGACTGAATTATGAAGACCTCGACATCTGAAGGAAAACACGAATACAATGGACAGCTCAAAATCAATTAGACGATTTGGACTTCGCAGATGACCTAGCCCTCTTATCGCATACACACGAACAGATGCAGATGAAGACAGCCAATGTAGCAGCAGTCTCTGCATCAGTAGGCCTCAGTATACACAAAGGGAAAACCAAAGTCCTCAAATTCAAAGCGGAAAACAACAATCCAATCACTCTTGATGGCGAAACTCTTGAAAATGTAGAATCCTTCACATACCTGGGAAGCATCATCGATGAACAAGGAGGTTCAGATGCAGACGTAAAGGCAAGGATTAGCAAAGCAAGGACAGCATTCCTACAGTTAAAGAACATATGGAACTCAAAACAACTTTCAACCAATATCAAAGTGAGAATCTTCATTACGAACGTCAAGGCAGTTCTACTGTACGGAGCTGAAACTTGGAGAACTATAAAAACCACCATCAAGAAGGTACAAGTATTTCTAAACAATTGTCTACGTAAGATACTCAGCATCCATTGACCGGATACCATCAGCAATAGCCTTCTTTGGGAGAGAACAAACCAGTTTCCAGCTAAAGAAATTAGGAAAAGACGATGGAAATGGATAGGACATACATTACGCTAATCATCAAACTACATCACGAGGCAAGCCCTAACTTGGAATCCTGAAAGGAAGCGGGAAAGAGGAAGGCCAAACAACACATTACGTCGGAAAATAGAAGCAGATATGAAAAGAATGAATAACAACTGGACGAAGCTGGAAAGGATCGCCCAGGACAGAGGTGGATGGAGAATGCTGGTGTGCGGCCTATACTCCTTCGCGAGGGTTAACAGGCGTAAGTAAGAAGATATGATCAATACATCTTCGTTAAGAATGACAACCAGACTGCTCCTTGCCAGTCAATCTTTCTCGGGTATGAACAACCTACGATGTATGACGGAAGCCAATAGCTTGGACGCAATCGGAAGTAGACTTATCCCCCGATAGTTGTTACAGGAACAACGTGAACCCTTTTTAAAGATAGAGACGATTATCGACTCATTCCATGATGTTGGAACACTCTTTAACTGCCAAACCTTTGTGAACAACTCAGACAGTTCCTTAACCAGAAAGTCACAAACATCTTTAAAATGGGCCGGAAGTAAGTCATCTGGGCCCGGTGATTTGTGGTGCTTCAAGAGTTGGAGTCCCTTGCGGACTTCCGCCTTATTTGGTGGAACAGTCTTCACCGGCCATGGAGGGCAGGACAGTTCGACCGATGTTGCTGGAGCAGCAGGCCAGTTGAACTACCCCTAAAAAAACTCTGACTATCGTCCAAGACGTCGTTTGATGTTAGCGATTGGCATCCCGTCATCTTCACAGATTGTTTCGCTCACACCAGACCTTTTGCCGCTAGTGGCTCGGATGAGTTGAAAGAGCCTCCGGAAGTTACCAGATGCAGTTGCCGCTTCCAACTCATTAGCACGCTCCGACCACCAGGCTTCTCTGTTCTTACGCAAGCTTTGCCCGATTTCTTTACGTGAAAGCCTTCGTTTCTGGTCAAACTCACAGTCACCCGGAGTAGACCGACGGGCTTCGATGAGTTGCAAGGAGCCTGAAGAAACCCAGTGCTTATAGGCGTAACTTTTCTCGAAGACACATGCGACTTTACTCGCCATTTTCATGGCGTAATGCAATTGCAACCAATGCTCAACTACACTTTTCGGCGGAATGGTAGCTAGCCTGTAACCTAGCTCGGTTCCATATTTACTTGCAACAGAAGTTGTGACCAACTTGCTGACATCAATCCTTTGGTGACAGTCACTTCGTTGGCCACTGAAAAGTAAAGTGAAATTGGCACAGACCAGAGCATGATCAGAGTCCAGATAGGTACTCCAAAAGGAGCGGCAGTCTTGTACACAGCCATGCCAGCAGTAGCTGATCGTTATTTGATCAATTTGAGTCCAGGCCTGAGATAGAGGTGCAAGGTGGCACATCGGCGATGATTGCGCCGGAAGTTAGTGCTAGCCAGAAACAGGTTGTGGTCTGTGCACAGTTGCAGTAGACAGTCCCCATTATCTGTCCTGTGACCAACAAGTCCCCAACGGCCACATAAACGACTCTCTTCTGTGCCTAGACGCCCGACCTGAGCAGTCAAGTCTCCGGCTAGTACTACAATATCTGTCGAACGCACTTTCTGGAGAAGAACAGATAACTGGTGGTAAAACTCATCCTTGATTGCATCCGGGATGCGATCTGTCGAAGCATAGGCGGAGGTGACGAAAAGATGTTGTTTCTCACACCGACTTCTTACTTCTAATCAAACAGCACGTAACTGACTGTTAATGGGGGCCCGATCGATTAGTTCTGCCTCAGCTCTAGCGCTTAGTGCGACACAAACGCCAGCAAGACCAGACGTGGTTACCACAGGGTCCCCGGATAAACGCACATAAAACACGCCTATCGAAGCGACAGACGAAGAGCAAATTTGTAGTACTTCGCTAGAGTCTTGAATACGGGTTTCGGATAGACAACAGACGTCGATATTAAGACTTTCCAAAGGCATAGCCAGCCCTATCTGTTGTCCAACCTGCATAAGTGTGCAAACGTTGAAGGAAGCCAGTTTGAATGGTGCACGTGGTTTCAGAAAAACTGCTTCAGTAATCATATTCAGTGGTAACATACAATTTTCAACCGGACACTGACTCGAGAACGTTTAGATACAGTCGAATTTCCACCAAAGACGAGCCGCTGTATAAGTATAAAAGAGGGTGAATAATGTGGTAAATAATAATAATTTGATTGTTATTCGAAGCGATAAAAGTAGTTTCCATAGATATAGAGAGTTCATCATTTGCGTGTGGGCTGAGATACTGTCCGGGTGCCCAGACCGAAGCAGGTGGTTATCTTAGGGGGTCACACCCCTAGCCTTTGACCTAAAGGTCGAACCCACAAGGCAGTGGAGCATCGTAAGGAGATGCAGTCCCATGGTAGCCGGTGACCAACGACTGGTTCATATGCCATTTATTCCCGCAGGATATTGGAGCCCATGTGCACCATTGGTTTGGGATCCGGTTAAAGCGCCGGACATTCGCTTTTCGTCATTCATTTTCGTAAGCAACACCCCCGCCACGAGAAGGCAATGAGTAAGACTTCCCTGGCAAAGGCTCTATACACGTGGCCGTGTGAGAGTATTTCGAGAGGGAGAGCGGACTCTCCCCACTCTCGGCCGTAACACGGCATTTGTGCGTTACATATTATATTCACACAACAACATTATTATTATTACTATTATGATTATTATCTCAATTGACAAGATGAAATTCTACTATGCATTTTATTCACACAATTTTTTTGCATTTTCATTTTGGCCATAATACTATTCTACTGATTGTGACTGGACACTCCACTCCAAATCATTCTGAACTTTTTTAAATAACCTTTTTAATTTGCAAATAACACAATTTCGAAGTATATACGTCGCAACAGATGCAAACGTTCACCATTTTTAACACAACATTGTGAAATTCATTAATACATGCCTTATTTTGGCATTTGTAAATTATCATAATTATAGACTTATAACTGTAGAGCCTGATGATGAAGTTATTGAAACCAATTGTTCGCTCAATACACAAGAAGTCTTCATTTGTTAAGAAAAACAGACTGATTGTGTTTATAGTCGAAAGTATTGTGTTGAACCAAAAAGGATGAAGATATTGTTAGTACATGTCATTGCATTTCCGGTAGATTGGTTTAAAATCGCTGCTTTTATCAGTTCTAATTGTTTTACTTGCAATATTTGCATTTATTAGGGTAATATTAGGTGGAGAACGTTTGGACGAATGATCAATGGAGAATACAATGATGTCTGTTCAAACTAACCAAAGCACTTATGAAGCTATAAACGGAGATAAGAAATCAAAGAGAACCCAGCAGATAACACCGGTCTGAAGGATACAACTGCTATTAGCTCCTGTCAAAATAGTCGAACCAATGAGGCCCATGAGTATCGTAAAACGTAAACAGTTACTGCAAAAGAATGTTGATTTTTTAAAATAGAAAACCTGAATATGATAAGTAGAGTTCAACAAACAAAAGCATTACGATCGTAATAATATTTTGGAACACCGCACAAGGAGAGTAAGGAAATTTTAGCACCATGAAATTTTGTTTTTGAAAATACAGTACACAGAAATCATACAATAAAACAATTCAAACATTTTCATGGTAAATAAGAGTTATTCAAAAGATATCCTCAAATAGCGTAATGGCATTTATGAGCAATGCAGTTTTTCATAATTATTTGAAGCGGAAAATATATTGCTTTGAATTCGTCTAAAACAAGGTGATGTATATGGTTTCTACCTTACGCTACTAAAAATAATATCACCTATCTTATACAATTTTTTATGTATTGTAAACAAGGTGTCTTTTGATAACGATAGTATGTTACAAAACAGTAAAACAGACTACAAAGATGCAGACCATTTGCTTCCATTCCGATATGTTCAGGCTTACTTCATTGCAGAAACAATTATGGACATTTATAAGTAAACTGTCAACCTCTATATCTTTGGTACTATGAAATTAAGTTTCACATCTAAAATTGTAAGATCGTTTTACATTAGATAAACCTAGGTAAAATAGTATATTCAGCCAGGTCGGTTAGGTGAATTTCGCCATCCGGAAGGTTTATTTTTTCATATTCGTTTCTACCGTCAAATCAACCATATGTATCAGTCTACTATATTTATCTGATGGAACAGGTAAGATAAAACCTTTTCTTAATATTATTATGACACTAATTTGTAAGTCACATGTACTGTGTGAATAACAACTGTGGAAATCCAAAACCCTACTAGATCCGGATCTGCAAAATCTAGCTATACTGTAGTGTTATTGGGACTCAAAAAAATCTTAAATTTATGCCTAAACTAACTATTAAATGCTTTATATCGTAAACTAGGTAAAAACCATTAGAATAAAATGTTACGAACTTACTAACTGGAATCTGTATTTGCCTTGGCGAATCTTTCTTTTCTTCGTGCTGCTTCGACCTTTTCAGATTTCTGTGAAATAACTTCGTATTAAATAAGTAGTAGGGAAATTCATAATCAGTTGATCATAAAAATTCACCACCCACTTACTCTTTTTAATCCGTGCTCTCTTTGTTTTTCTTCTATGATTGGACGAATACGTTCCAAGTTTTGCAATGCAATAATGCGTTCCGATCTAGTTATTTCCACTCCATCTAGCAACTTTACATGTAAAAAAAGAAAATCTATCTTTACTTTTAATTGCGGTAACGTAGCAATCACAAATTCTCTATACCCTGGATATTCTGTGCACGGATTTCCAGTTAAATAACTACAACACATATAAGAAGAAAATTAAACAAAGTTTTTACAGCTAACTTACAGTTCTTCAAGAAAATGCACATTACCTAAAGATTCAATACTAAACAAGTCCCCAATAAAATTTACTGTCAAATCTAGCTTTTTCAAGGATTCGCAACCTTCTAAATTCTCCACCTTTTCAATATTATTTAGAGCTAAATTCAAATATTCTAGTTTTTTCAGCTTTGATAGATTTTCTGAAACAAAAAATCAGTAAGTAATTAGCAATACCGATTTTTGGAATGAGATTATTTTGTAGATATAATATTCTAAGGCTTTTACACAAGTTCTCAATAAGCTCAATCCTTGTTTTTTTTAATTATGTAACAAACGTTTTACCTTTCAAGATTTTGTTGATGTAAAGCCACTTCTTCAAGGGAGTATATCTCCCCATCATTGTGTTCTGCACGTTTTCGAATGAGATCTGCGGTAACTAAGCACGAACGTCAAAACTGTCAAAATGATTTACTTACTTAACACCATTGTGTGGCTGGATAGACGCTTGAAAAGTTCTGCAAAGTAGATAGACAGCGAATCATTATTCAGATTCGTTTAAAGAACAAAGACATTCCAACAAAAAATAATTCTCGCTGATATTATTTCAATGACATGCACAACCATTTTTCTAGTCAGACCAATTACCTAACAATGCGATTATGCAGCCCAAGAAAATTACTCAGGTGTTTCAATAATATAGTGTCTACTGTCTTAGATAAAATATGTCATAGTTATCTTCGAATTCGCTTTAACAGAAGTTTAAAATATGATACTACGCACATAAATGCACAAGAATCTACTGTTTAAAAGCTCAAATACACTCACCGTTACTTGCGAAACCTATTTTAGTGCACTATTCACTTAAAGCGTTTAGTGAAAAAGTAAAACAAAATTTTATGCATAAATCTTTGAATAGGTGGAATAAACGAATAGCTGCTTTACTTTGTTATTTTAAAAGGATCAAAAACTGATGATAAGTTACTCGTAACCCTACAAGCTGCCTTCATTTTCATCATTTTTAAGTTTATTTCATGATCAAGTTTAAGAACTTGGACTAATTTCTCCGGATAGACAGTTAAGAATACAGAAACTTCATTGCCAGATTTCTATTTTTGTGGAGACAACATTGTAAAGGCGACTAAATTGAATTTATCAGTGACAAACGATAACAGAATAAAGCGAAGGGATGGTGATGAATCAAATGTCAATCGAAAAATGGAAATATATAAGAACACAAATTCAACCTTAACATGGAATCTTCAGATGAGTGTTCCTGTAAGTTTGTAGAGACTTTTGGTATGTCCCAAATAAAATATTGGAACCTTGCGACAGATAATAACGACAGTCATTAAATTCTTTGCGTTAAGTGTACATTTAGCTATAGCTGCAGTTAGTGTACCTAAAGCCATTCGATATATTTTTACTAACTGTACTTTGGTCGGGATTTGTATATACAATCTTTGTCTTCCCGTAAACCGTGAAATTAAAATTGCTTCATACATTTATTCCTACAACCTGATTCTTTCTTCCTGTACTATATCCTTGTTCACAAACTTTTATACATAACTAAAAGTGAAGTGACCACTTCTATGAATTTTGTGTTCATCTTGTGCTAATGAGGTGTGATAATTCGGACCGATGCATATATGTGCCTCGTCCTACGTTGAAGCTTACTAACTAACGGGATTTGTATATGTATTACGACAAACCAGAAGATCAGCCAAACAACTGTACATTTTACATGCATGTAACCACTCTATTATATGACAAACAGTGAATATTTTATACACGGCAGTCAGAAAACTTTAATGATACATTGTTAGAATTTTAGATTTCTTCAAAGTAGCACAATACATCAACAATGTAACTGAACATAGTTTAAAAACTCAGATCAACTATTAATAAATAAGTTAAAACTGAAAGAATGCTTCTTATAGTAAAAATATTTTATTAACAGAATACATCAGACAAACATAAATTGTACATCAAATGAAGTAATACCATCAAAAAATGAAACTAATGATTATGTCAACGCTACAATTAAGATAGATGATATTCAGTAATGCCTTATTTAAAACTTATCAAATTTATTAAAATGAAGAGGAAAAACCATATTCTATGACATTGTATAGAATATTGCAGCATGGAAAAACAGACACGTTGACAATAGTATTATATTATTACAAGCGAAGTGAAGTTCCGTAATATGCAATAGTCAAACCGATATTAATTTAAACTGCTGCACAATAAATTGAATGCGCTCACGTTAAGTGAAACATTATAATGATTTAGAAATCTAAAGCAGCAACACCCACAAAATTATGAAGATAACTTTGTCTCTCAGTGTTCTTTACAATAACCCGAAATCCATACTAAATGAAACTCGAAGATCGAGGCAAGCTATTAATAACTTACATCTGAGAGTTTTGGAATACAATAATGATAAAAAAGGGTTAAAAGTTTATATGAGCCCTCCGGACGAGTGGACGATTTGGTGGTCGTTGAGGGCAAGTAATAGCACAAGTACTGTAATGCACATCGTTTGCATAATTACATCAGAAATCAAATTCATTTATATAACATTGGTAACTGTAAGGATTTACGAGTCACAGTAAACGGTGACCTCAAATTTAAGGGTGATAACAAAGCAGCAGTTGCTTAAGATTTGCGGATTTTTTTGGGACCTTTCAAAGCTATTTTGAAGACCAGATAGGAATACCTGTTATATCTTGTCCCCCACCACGTTCAGAATACAAAAGTAAAGCGAGGAATTCTAGTATGAAATGTGAAAAGTACGTATTGGAATGAGCTCAGAGGGTTGTAAATACAAGGATAACCTAAAATACCTCAGCTTTTCTCACCGATCCTGTTGCTAAGACATCATATGTATCGAAACCATTTAAAAGTGGTGTACACCAAATTAACATCTTAGGTCCACAATTTCTTCTCTGAGTCAATGGATTACCAAAACTGCTCAAGCTACCGACATTGTTGTCGATAGATGGTGTCAAAGTTTGGAGAACAACACGTAATGAGACTGATAATCGTAATCTCTTAACAAATTTATACGGATTAGTTAAATGATTCCGAATTTTAGGTTTCGAGACGAACAATGGAAATAGTTCACTTATCCACACTGGACATGGCAATGGTTACCAGCATTGGATCGACAGTGAGTAGCTTCCACGTGTGCAGAAACAAGAAGATCTGGGAGTAATAGTTAGTTATGACTTGGAAACAACTGCGCACTACTATTCAACAGCTTTAAAAGACTTTTGGGAGTAATAGTTGTTTTGCTGAACATTCAACCGTTTTGGCTAAGATATGCTTCAGGTATTATGCTACACCCACGGGAGACCTTACATTGAATTTCGCATCCAAGCCGAAAGTTCACGTTATATTGCGGATGTGAACATACCTGAGTGTTCAGTGTGCAGAAACAAGTTATTTCCTTCTACTCTCTGAAAAAACAATCATGTTGAAGGCCACCGCAATAAGGTTCTAAAAACAAGCTTTGGTTGGGATTCCGATTTTCCCATCCAGTGGTCGGCGACTGGTACCAGTTTCACCAGTGGGCGCTTTTAAGGAGAAATCGGATCTTCAGTGAAAAATAAGCTCAAGAGGTTGTCACAGTCGACCGGGCTATCATTCCTCTTAATAACGACCAAAACCAAGATCAAATCATATACACTGTAAATATATTAAGGTTAGTTTTTCATACCAAACTATCAAATACGAACTATTTACTGGAGTACATGGTATAATCACTCTCAGTTACTACTTCGAAAATGACAACAAATCTAAGCAATACCATGGGTTGGGAGGATTATTGTGTTCTATTGCATGTTGAATATTACATACGATCTATTTTTGCGACTAACAAATAAAAAGCTGAACACTGGAAATATTAAGGAACACGCCGATCGGTGTCAAGTGAATCCTGCTCAACTGAATTTACAATAGGAATAAATTTTTCGTCAAGTCAGGATAAGCCTTGTCTCTCGATTTGCGACCAAACACGAGACAAACAGTTTTTATACAAATTACACTCACTTAACTGATATATAGCGCAACAAGCGGGGCAAACTGTAACTTAGATACTAGGATCAATATCCAATAAATAATGTAATTGCTTCGAGCTTCTAGAGTTCCAGATATATGATTATGTAAAGGATGCGCAATGTGCTTTTGCTTTCTAATTATCAGAACCGAAAATATTAGATGAATGTTAGAAGGATCAAATATGCACTGAAAATCTATTTAATGTTTCTTGGACTTAATAAGCGTCAGAGCTCGATTTGAAGGAACATTTTCTGTAACACAGAAAACTAATATGTAATACTCACTTGTCTTAATTTTTGTTTTATGCTGTGGCGCGTTATGTGTGACGCTTTCAATGGAATAGGCTTCAGGTTTTCATGTCATTCTACTGGATTTTTGTACTTTTTCGATGTTCCATCGCAGTACGCTCCAAGTTACAGTGTCATGCAAATTAGAATGATCAGCTGACGTCAGATACAGATGTTTTATTGATTGGGGACTAACACACCTTCAACGAAACCGTATAGAAATTAAGAGAAAGCACAACCGTATGAAACAACGTAATTCGGTGGAACATGAGGATTTCTATTGTCGTTGAGAATGTTTTGATGCACAACTACACTACATGGGCAATAAATATCTCAGTGCTGGGCTTAATATAATAAAGGATGAAATCTGAGATTTTTCGGAATTCAAGAGGCCGATGCCCCTTCTAACAACCAGAGCAACAATTTTTCTAGGTACATAGAACGTCCGGACAATCTGAGAGAGACCGGGAAGACCAGTCAAATAACAACGGAAGTGAGGAGAAACAAATTGGCAGTACTTGGAATCAGCGAAACCTATTGAACTCAAGCTGGACAGCAAAGGCTATATACGGAAGAGATTCTACTGTACTCCAGTCACGAAGAGGATAATGCTCTAATGCTGTTCAAAGAAGCACGAGATGGACTTGTAGGTTGGGAATATCACGGATCCAAAATCATCAGAGCATCATTCAAAACAACGAATGAGGGGATCACAATGAATATTATCCAATGTTTGCACCCACCAATCGTAAAAACGATGACAATAAGAATCAGTTATATGAGAGGCTGCAATCAATCACAGCGAAGTGCTCAGGGAAGAAACTTGCCATACTGATGAATGACCAAAACGTCAACGTCGGAATGAACAACACCGGATATGAGGATACCATGAGACTACATGGACTGAGAGAAACAAACGGAAATGGCGAGAGATTTGCAAACCAATGTCCATTCAACAACTTGGTTACAGGTGGTACATTATTACCACACAAACGCATACGTAAAGCTACATGGGTCTCACAGGATCACACCACAGAAAACTAGATAGATCATATTTGCATCAATAAAAATTCCGAAGGACAATGGGAGACGTGAAAACTAGGGAAGGAACTGGCATAGCTTTAGATCAACACCTGGTTGTGTCCAGAAAGAAACTGAAGCCAAAGAAACACTGGATAGCTGGGGAAACAGTATTATGAACGCTCAATACAGCCTTGCTTCTAGATACTAACAAACTGGACAAAGTCAAGATAACTCTCAACAACAGGTTCCAAGCCTTACAGGATCTACTGGAAGAGAAAGAAACTACTAAGGAGGACAATTAGAAGGGGATTGAAGAAGCATTAACTTCGACGTGTCAGGAGGTGATGGGCCTCAACAAGCATCACCATAAGGAATGGATCTCGATAGAAACCCTAGAAAAGGTTCAAGAAAGGAAGAACAAGAGGACAGTAATTAACAATGGTCGAACAGTAGCAGAGAAAGCCGATGCACGGACCAAATTTAAAAAAGCATAAAAACGAGTGGAGAACATTAGAGTTGACAAGCAGAAATACGTTGTAAAGCTAGCGACGACAGAGGAAAAAGCCTCAAGAGAAGAAAATATGAGAAAGCTACATGACACGACGAATCCAGCAAGGAATTTCAGTAAACCAGAAAGACAAAGAAGGCAAGACAATCACCGAGGTTTAAGGACAGAGGAACAGATGGGTCGAATACTTCGAGGAACCCTTGTATAAACCTTCTCCATTGAATTCACTGAACATCGAAGTAGCACCTACAAACCTTTCCGTAGATGTCACTCCACCAACGATCGAAGAAATTAGGGTGGCCATCAAACAAAAGAAACGGGAAAGCAGCAGGATCTGACAATATACCAGTTTAAGCTCTGAAGTCAGGTATTGAAGTAACTGCAAACATGCCCCATATTCTATTCAGGGAGATTTAAGAGGAAGAACAATTGCCGACGGATTGGAAAGGATACTTTATCGAGATACAAAGGAACTGAGATCTGGGTAAGTGTGAGAACTGCAGAGGCACCACACTACTGTCAATACCAGGAAACGTTTTCAACACTGTTGCTGAACCGAATGAAAAACCCAATAGATGCCCGACTTCGAGATCAACAAGCTAGATTCCGTAAGGGTCGGTCATACTCAGACCAACACTACGGATTATCGTTGAACAATCAGTTGAGTGGAACTCGTCACTATACATCAACTTCCTCGACTATGAGAAGGCATTTGCCAGTGTGGATAGGAGGACCTTACGGAATTTTCTTCGATACTATGGAGAGCCTGAGGGATCGTCGACATCATATGGAATTCCTACTACGAACTACAGTGCAAAGTGGTGCATGGGAGACAGCTGACAGATGAAATCCAAATGAGGACCGGAGTCAGACAAGGCTGCTTACTCTCCTCCTTCTTCTGATGGTCGACTGAATTATGAAGACCTCGATATCTGAGGGGAAGCACGGAGTACGATGAACAGCTCTAGATCAATTAAAAAATTTGAAATTCGCAGATAATCCGGCCCTTCTATCTCATACACACGAATAAATGCAGGTAAAGACAACTAGAGTAGCAACAGCCTCTGCATCAGTAAGCCTCGACATACACAAGGGGAAATGCAAGATCCCTAAATACAAACAACGAACACCAACCCAATCACAAATAATGTGCAAGCGCTGAAAGAAGTTGAAACTTTCACGTACCTGGTTAGCATCATCAATGAAGATGGAAGATTTGATGCAGACGTAAAGGCAAGGACAGACAAAGCAAGGACATCTTTACTAAGATTGAAGGATATATTGAACTCAAAACAACTGTCAGCCACAATCAAGGTCAGAATTTTCAATACGAACGTAAAGAGAGTTTTACTGTACGGAGCTGAAACTTGGAGAACTACAACCATTACCAATAACGTATAAATACTTCTAAACAATTGTCTACGCAACATACTCAGTATTAGTCTACCGGAAACTATCACCGACAGCCTACTGTGGGAAACAACAAACCAGACTCCAGCTGAAGAGGAAATAAGGAAACGACGTTGGAAGTGGATACGACCTACATTACGGAAATCACCAGACTGCATCACGAGGAAAGCCATAACTTAGAATCCTGAAGAGAAACGAAAAAGTGGAAGGCCAAATATATTTTTCCGTCTAGAATTTAGACGGGAATAAAAACGATGAATAAAACTGGAAAGAACACTTGCAAGTGCAAGGCTGAGCCGTGTCATGCGCGGAATTGAATTCCGAATGAATGTTTCTGCGTTTACTATTATTGACAGAATCTTGTGTTACATGTTGAAAGTTTATTTTCCGAGTTATCTCATTTTCAGCCTACAAGATTTTGATAAGAATCTAACGACATTTAAGATGCGCTAAACGAGGTTGATATGACGATTTGAGTGAGTTAGTTTTCGGCATATGGTTAGATTTAGTGCCCTTGTTAAATTTCTTTTAACTATTGGTTTTCATCATTACCTTTGAAGTAGATTCTTCTTTATTTTTTACTTCAGGGCGACTCAAGAGTCTGGTGAGTAAACACCTGAGCATGGAAAGATCTTACCTCACCAAAATGGTGTTGAGTAGCCTGCTCGCGGAACTTCCTCTGTTATTCCTGTTTCATTTTCTCACACTTCTTCTCTTGTTAGCACGTAGAAGACCGTCAGCGAAAGTTGTAGAAGTAATTACATGTTACAAAATGAGCTGACAGGCTAGCAAATGAAAAGACTATCGTTGATTGCTGATGGAGTTGGTCGTCATTGATTGGGAGTTAAACAGTGAGCGAGTTGATAATTCACTTTTGGGCTGCGGAAATACAACTTAGATGTTTTTGATAAATAGGTTAATCGGACCGACTTTCTTAAGGAAGTCGATTCTAGAGGGAAACTAATGTAACAATTTAGGTTGATTGGTTAAGAGTTGACCTAAAACAACCAAATATATGTAGAATTATGGTCTACTATGATATTAGTACTGCTCTAATAATAGGCCTAATCCTAAATTTGTAGATTTGTCATGATATGACTGCCTAATCTATAAGATCTTACATGGAAGTCACACCATCGATTACACCAACTCACTGTATCGTACTAATTACCAATACATGATATAGAACAAGGTTAGGCTAGAGAAAGAACAATATATTTAATATGAACAGAAGATATAAGGTAACATTCAGCAGGGACCACACCTGCATGCCGACCCATGCCGTTCGATCAACTCCAATTCATTCAATACATTCTTCCCGCATTCTCCATCGTTAGGTTATTTCTCCGCGTTAAATATTGAATATCCATAATCCGAGTACACTTGTATTGAGCTTTGAGGATTGTATGGTTATGGTCCAATGCCACTACACATATGTCAAAACAGTATAGTTCAAGTATTCAGTTACTTCCTTATTTTGTATAAGCGTTATATTTACTATTATCTCACAGTGAATGTTGAAAGGCTTTGTTTGTCTGGACAGGTAGTCTCACGCTCCACTGTGACTGCGCGAAGATCTAAGTAAAGACCTATTCACTACTAGTCTGGTTTATTCTATCAATAGCACGAATGTTACCTAAAGGCACAAAATATCTAGATAAACCTAATTCGTGTTTTAAAGTTATTGATGAAAATATGTGATTCTCTATGTGACGTAAACATTTTGGCTACAATCTAGGACACGATAGATACCATTGTCGCTCCGTTTGTTTATTTTTATATTGTCCCGTTAAAAGAAAGGAGGGCTGAATTTAAACACAATTTAAGGGATTAGACTAAAGAGACTAATGTTTAACGGACATCTGTCAGAAAGAATATTGTCATTCTCTTGTAAACCACTAATGAAATTTAAGCATCTATCGATAGGAACGCCATTACATGATGATGAATCATCATAAATTAACATAGTTTCGTTCTTTGCGATATTCAATTACGATGTGATTGTATCTTGTGTCAGAGTGCGTTGGAGTAGCTTCAATATACTTCTCAGATATTCCGATAGTTCATATGTTGCTATGTTTGCAAATTGTACTATGGATCGTAGTGGGGTGCCTGGTTAGTAAATTTAAAGTAAACCACAGAAACGTGAAGTACTATATGATTTGCGATATGAAGTACACAACAAAAAACGTCAATGACTGGATTTAGTCCTTTCAAAAATTGATTTGTCTCAAATTTACTTTATTTTTAGTGCTTGAAGATTCTATGGACCAGTCATTTGGTGTGGTCCGGCGCAAAGGTGTTCAAAAGCTTTAGTGTCGTGATCTTTTTTTGATGATTACTGTTGTGTTGCTTCTGTCAGCTTTTTGTGATTACAGAAGATCTGTCTTTGAAGTGAGTGTAGAGCCCTCAGTTCTCTTGAACTGTTAGGTTTACGGTGTTTTTGTTTAGTTAACATATGGAGCGTTTTTGGATGTAGTAAGTGATTATCATCGTGATATTACCATCATGGGCGATTGTGATAACTGTATGGTGAGAATAACATATGCTTACCATCGACAGAAATTATTGTTGCGATCAAGAAAATAAAACAAACTAGGTTGCTTCTGACTATATATTCCACAGCGTTTATTAAGCGGTAATATTCAAATATTTATGTTGATAAAACTTAGACCATAAACAAATTTTCCGATAGGTAATAATAATTGTATTCTGGCAAACTGTTAAATAATGAATATACCGGTTTCGATACGTATTGTTATTGAATAAAATGTACTTTATATGCATTTTTTCCACCGCTTTTTAAATTCTGGTGAATCAGAAACGTCGTTACAGGATATGAATTTGTTTACTTAACGAACTACTCTTTGCTCCTTGCAATGAAGAGTGCTGAAGACAAAACAAATTTATCATGAAACGGTCAAAGAAACCGAAAAAGATTTTTTAAAGAATTTAGACTGAAGAAAACATCCTTTAGTATAATATTATTTTCTTCAGCTGTACAATCGAATTTCTGGTATTTTACGTTGAATAATTTACAGTGGACTTGATGATAGTTAAATCGCTTATCAAAA
Organism: Schistosoma margrebowiei; assembly: GCA_944470205.2. NCBI lineage: Eukaryota > Metazoa > Platyhelminthes > Trematoda > Strigeidida > Schistosomatidae > Schistosoma > Schistosoma margrebowiei. The sequence continues at coordinate 21,366,156 of OX104024.1, forward strand.
TCACGGAAGATGTTCAAATGTATTCAAGTATCAAATTCAAAAAGCTACGAAATTGGAATGGTGTCGCTTCACTTTGAAGATGCTACAGGTATTCGGAGTTTAACAACGTTTTAACCAGTTACACCTTCGGATGTGAATCGTACCCAATAAGTGAAATCAAAAGACAGAAGCGAAGAGATTCGAAGATATATTCGATAGGCTATCAATATATCGACGACCGTCTGATCTATTCAGACTAGCGATTGCAGGGGTTGTTCCCAATCGCGATCTGGTGCGGATGCATGACCGAGCGATTTCAGCTAAGTGAGTCCATTAAACCTAATGTAGTCAGTGACGAATGTCGAAAATTTAAAAAACGTGTAGCGTGAAGTCGAGTCGCGATTGACTATGAACACCACTATAAGGAAGCGCGTACCAGAGAAACCAGAATGCGAAGATGGAGAGTAATCAGATTTATTTCGTTGGCGATCTCGTGGTATCGAACGAATATCGAGATTGTGCCAAAAGGAATATAAGATGGATTAGTGGGCGAGAGTACAAGCATACAAAGTCACAGTCCATAAGAGAGTAATGGAGACTAATGGAGTAGTAATATGGCTGTCTTTAGTACATTTAAGCAAACGAGCACAGTAAAACAATCACTGGTACAATTGGTTATAATAATGATTGTTTCCACTAAACCCATCGCGTTCTCTTGATACACGTAGGTCACTACAAGCTATTTATTTTGGGGATTTATTCACCGCTACAGCTTAATGAACTAATAAAAAAATGATAATGAGGTTTTAAGTATTGGATACAATTCAACAAAGATGACTTAATTAAAGGTGAATTAATTCATAAAAACTCTTCAAATGTTGTGTCATCTAAGAAGGCGATCGAATTTACAAAGTAGTTAAGTAAAGTGATGGTTTCAGGGGTAGTGAGAAATCATAATTTATACAATACATGCAAACGATAGGTATACTTTACAAATGAGAAGGTGGAGATTATGTCCATGATTGACACATACAATTTGCTGAAATAGGATGGTATCTAACGCCATTAAGGCCCAAGTTATATACACACAGACGACATGCTCTAAATGACAAATTATTCATTCAGCTTACTTGAAGCCACTTCTTACTTTTAGAAGATATTGAACAATTATTCCTAGGGTTTTCTGTGATTACATTAAGTCAAATTTTCAGTGGTCTGCTGAATGATCATTAGTCTACTAGGGTTTATCTTTGGACTACTATTCGGATAAGTGTACATATATTAAATTTCCAAGCCCCATCATGTCATACAGTTGCAGACTTACTACTAGCCGTATAAGAATGATATATACAGACATCGTAATGCAATAAATAGGTCGAAATGCATCAGACGGGCTTTATTTAAAATATGCTTAAATCAAAGGCAGTGTGGTAATGTGTGTCCAGTTAATCACAAATAATAATGGTACACAAAATCTAGAACGAAGTAGTAAAGCAAAGGTAAGAAAGGAAGACACGACAATAATGATTTGAGATTATTTGACGAAATAAACTTAAGGTAAAGATTAGCTTTGAAATAATACATATATAAGACGCTCAGAAAGATCTTCCGTGGTCCAAATGTGTAGGTGAAAACTTGAGGAGTACTCCCGAATATTATTGACATAACATGGTGGACTAGAATTTAAGAGTACTATATATATATATATATATATATATATATATATATATATATATTTCTGCATGTGCAGGTACACGCCATTTCAACGGGCATGATCTATAAATTACAGCATTTTTGGTACACAGCATACTTCTCAACTTATTAAGTTTATATTTGTTATAAAGTCGACTCGTAGAGCGCTTGCTGTAAACCATGACTTTGAGAGAACGCGTACGTCAAGTTCGTTCCGGCCTTCAGAATTTTCATAGCTGTGCTCTCGGAGCAAGATTTTGAAGAAGAAAAAAGCGAAACAGAAGAGCAGCAAGGCACTTGGATATGAACGCCAAACGTTGCTTAACGTTAGGTAGTAGAACAGACAGAAGTATAATAAATTAGATTAAATTCATATTATCTCTTGTTAGAGCGAAATGAAGTCAGAGGCTCCATATTAGAGAATGTACTAATAAAGAACAATGAGTTGTGATGTTTAACAAGTTGGAGTAAGCTCTAATGAAGGAAAGGAGGTCAAGGTTGGTATAACGAAAGCGGTTTATTAGAAGAGTGTGTATATAGAGGGTGAAGTGTTAAGAATACTAATAACTATATATTTTATTGTCTAGTTTTTCCTTTCTTTTGTTTTTTGTCCATCCGATGTCAGCCAAACAATCCTAGTGTAAAAATCCGAGTTAGCATGTTATAGGTTGTCTCAGTAGAATAGCTAATCCAGCATAATATTGGAAACATGAGTCTGAGTGGTGGGTGTAGGAAGACAATCTATATCACAGATTGATTGACTTATTCTCAATCGCAAAACGCCTGATACATACAAAATGTTCTGCCCTCACAAACACGGGCGGATTGAAGTCATCGCCCTCACCATCAATGCTTGCTGGTCAGTAACCCCGCTCTCTCTCCTTTTGTGATGTTAGGCTCATTTAAGCTTATTTTTGTACATATGTCATACCTCACACACAGTCCTCTGTGATTCACATCCTGTTGGAAAGTTTTACTTCTATAAGTACCATTTCACAAGCTTATCAGACAATTACAAGCTATGAACTGTGGGTAAGGCATCGATGCAGTGCTTTTGTTGACTATAGTATAAAGTATAATTTGTCAATCACAGTATATACATTAAGAAGGGCATGATGTAGGATGGTTGTTTATTAAAGCAGACGGAAAAGTATATGAGCTGTAGATAAGGTAACGAGTGGAGAAGTAATATTAATTGCTAGTCAACATAATGTGCAGAAGAGTAAAACGTTAATTCAGGATAAACAGGAAGAAACTCACAGCAACTAACTACTAATTGCGGCTAAATAAACCCTTCAAGCTTTTCATTCTACACGCAACTAATAAGATAATTTGACTTTTATTATATATAATTATTTATGTATATTATTATATATTAGCCCGGCTAGCTCAGTCGGTAGAGCATGAAACTCTTAATCTCAGAATCGTGGGTTCGAGCCCCACGTCAGAGTCGTCTGGTGAGACGGTTCACCGTGTCTGCCGTGTCGCCAACTTAACAGTGCTGTTCGGATGCAAACAGTCTGTTAACCGAGGCAATCTCACTGGTTGATGCTGCAAAGAAGTGTCAAACAGCACTCAATCTGTCGACACGCAAATAGACATGAAGCGAACTAAGGTTAGTTCGACAACAGATGACTCACACTGGTCAAAGAAGGAATAGCAGTCTCCAAGAGGACCTGCCTTAAACAAAAGCTCAGGGAAAGTAGGTTCTTCTGTTCCCCTTCTCCCAGATGGGATCCAACAGGAAATACCTAGAAGCCGCAATCGCAAGGCTTGATCAGTTTCAAGCGGTAAACATAACTTGACCTCTCAGGTCGTCGAAAACCCCACAGAATCCAACACTAGGCTTGACGCAAATGTTGTTGCGTCTCCCAGCACCGTTGACGAATGGGTACAGGTTGTAAGGAAGAAAATAAGTAGCGATATAAAAGGTAATCCTACCCCTGCGAAAGTAGTCGTAAAATCGAAAGCTGATCATAGCGATGGATCAGCTATTTTTCATAGAATCAAGAAGAGCGAGAGTTCTGAACCTAAATCTCGTTTCGAGCATGACATTGTGCTGATTAGGCAGCTGTTTAATCAACTCATGCCTCAAAATATCACCGCGGTCACCTTGCTAAAGGTGAATAGACTAGGAAGTTTAGCGGACTTGAAACCAAATAATTCCAGACTGCTTAAAGTAGTATTCAACTCTTCGAACGAACGTGACCTAATTTTACAGAATTGACAGCAATTAAAGTGTTCAGGAGTCTTTATCCAATAGAACTTACCGTTGGCAGACCGTATTAAAAGACGCGAAGCCGAAAAAGAACTACAACATAGGTTAGACACTTGCAAAAAGGACCTGAAAATTGCAAATTTTCGGGTTGTAAGGCATCGACAGAGAATGATGCCGAAGTCACTACAGGTGAAGCACAAAGCCACTTAAACAGGCTTCGAATCTGTTACACCAATGCCCGAAGCTTACTTGATAAGCGATCGGAACTAGGTGTACAGATTGACTGTACAAATCCAGACATAATCGCAGATACAGAAACCTTGCTGACACAGGCTATAGATAGTATGTAACTTGATTTCGAGGGTTTTACGTAAGTAAGGGCCGACAGAACACAAAAGCGTAAATGAGGGGGAGTAGCTATATTCGTTAGGAACCTCCATTATATGCCACCCCTAGGTAAAAGTGATCACGCAGTTTTAACTTTCGACTTCTATATAACTGTCAGTCACGAGCACGCGTCAGTCCAATCCAGATTTCACATCTGGAAGGCAAACATACCAGATATCATGCACTCAGCATCGTTAATAGATTGGACAATAGACCCAGAGTCCTCCATTGAAACGGCCTTGGACGCATTTCCAAATTCACACTATAAAGTTACCACACCCCACATCCCGTGGACTATACCAAAGTGGCCGAGAAACTCCCCATCATGGTTCAGTAGGGAGGTCCGCATCCTTCTCCGTAAGAGAAGGAAAATTTGGGATAGATTTAGATTACTGGGGACCGATGAGACAGAATCTCAGTATCAAAAAGCTCGGAATACTTGTGCCTCGACTCTCCGTAAGTCTAGAGAGTTGTGCGAAGGAAAACTTGTTAAGGAATCCATAGAATGTCCTAAACGCTTGTATTCCTATATAAACCAAAGGACAAAGAGAAGAGGAAATGTTCCTGCTCTATGGGGAGACAATACTGCCGCATCATTAGTGGAGGTTGACTTTGGTAAGGCTCAGGTGTTGTCGATCTACTTTAGCAGTGCATATACCACAGAAGCGCCCTTCCCGTCAGCGCATACAGATTCCCCTACACATACACTGGATGGCGTGACCATTAAGGAACTCAATGTCTTTAGTCTACTAAATAAGCTTGACATAGGTCAATCCACGGGGCCCGATGAATTACATCCTAGGCTACTGAAGGAATTATCTAACTTCGTTGCAAGCCCTTTAAGCATATGCTTTAACCTATCCGTAACGCAGGGACGTTTATCAAAAGACTGGAAGAACGCCAAAGTAAGTTCTTTCTTCAAAACAGGTACGAAACACAAACCCGAGAATTACTGCCCCGTTAGTCTAACTAGTGTGGTCGTTAAAATCTTAGAAAAGATTATTCGGAAGGAGCTGTTTAAGTATCTCGATAAAAACCGGATCCTCTCGGAGAAGCAGCACGGCTTCAGAATAGGTTATTCTTGTCTCACTAACTTATTAGTGGCTCGTGAAAGCTGGTGTACTCTTAAGGACCAAAAGCTACCTGTAGACGTCGCCTTCATTGATTTCAGTAAAGCTTATGACAAAGTTCCGCACAACCGGCTGTTATATAAGTTAAGAAAAGTCGGGATTGGAGGCAATTTATTGATGTGGATAAAAGACTTCTTAGTTGGGCGTCAACAAAGAGTAATGGTGAAATCAAAGTTATCTAGCTGGGAAACTGTGCTTAGTGGAGTGCCCCAGGGTACAGTTTTGGGGCCAGTGCTATTCCTGTTGTATGTAAATGACCTACCTTGTCTCCTATCATCATCGGTCTTGCTACATTCTGACAATGTCAAGATATGGAGAACGATACGATGTAAGAGTGATAACTTAGAACTTCCAAATGACCTGAAGAAGTTATCTGAATGGTCTCAAACCTGGCAGCTGCCGATAAATACTTTCAAGTGTGTTGTGATGCATATCCGTCATCAAGGCGCAGATACATACACGATGAATAACACTGAGCTACCTGTCGTCCAGACACGTAATGACTTAGGAGTCATCGTTAGTCAATACTCAAAGACTACTGCACACTGCCGTACAATAGCTACCAAAGGTTTTAGAACCTTATGGTCAATACTTAGGGCTTTTAGTCATGTCGACGCCTAGACGTTTTTGACTTTGTATACAGTGTTCGTTCGTCCTAAACTTGATTACTGCATACAAGAGGCTAGCCCCTGCTTAAAAAAGACAGTGAGCTTCTGAGAAAGGTTCAGAGAACGGCGATTAAGCTGATTTCCGGAATAGCGAGGCTTCCGTATGAAGCTCGACTGGCTAAGCTGAACCTTTTCCCGTTGTCATATCGCAGAACTAGAGGTGACTTGATTACAGTCTTCAAACTGCTTGATGGTAAATTTGCACACGATATGCCCTCATTTTTCTTGTCTTCCACGACAAAGAATTTACGAGGACACTCGAAAAAAGTTCGCAATCCCAGAACAAATTACTCGTCAGCTGACTATCGACTTTCCCATCGAATCATCAACGAGTGCAATTCATTACCTCAGCACGTGGTTGAGGCTCCATCCGTCGACTCTTTCAAAAGAAAGTTGCATCAACTGAAAGACCACCATTGCCAGAATTAACACAGGCCATCAAGCCTCCTGCCCTTCCCAAACTGAAAGTGATTATATTGGGAATACTTAATACTTAATATTGGAACTTGAGCGCGTAGGCCTGAAGGCCATAAACAGTGAGCACACAAACTAGCTAATTAGATTTCGGGTTGAATACTTGCCACTAAATAAAAGGGTGGTTTTCACTTGAGAAGACAGTACTTTGATGAAAGATAGTCATTGTTTCTTCAAATAATACTTTCAATCGACAGACGTTATTATTTCGAGAATGTCTGGTAAGTCAATTATTTTTCATAGTCTTAAGCGGTTCAAACAAAAGATTTTTGACTTACATAGAAATACAGTGATCCAGTTGCCAATTTCATGGGTAATAAGTAATTAAGACTTGAAAATTGGCTCTAAGTCTTGTGGAGATTGATAAAATGTATGGAACATTTGTTGTAATATATGTCAGACTCAGATTTGTGAAGTAAGGACGGGAGCCCTAAAGCCTACATTATTCCACTTCTAGTATCTCTCTCTGGGCGTTTATCTTCTCTTGAATGTGCCAGTCTAAGGTACGGACACCACTGTTTCATACTGAACTAAAAATAATGGGGTTTAATTTGATTTACTTGACCTTCTTACTTGGTGAAAATTTTATTAAATGTTGAATTAAGGTTTCTTTCAATGTAAAAGCGGAACAAATAATCTATATTTGATCAGAAAAGTGGGCATATGACGACATTTCAAACTTAAAACGACAAGCAGGGAGAATTTCGTGTGATTTCCCCATGAAAAACACAAAAGTAAACTTTTGATAGTTTTTTTCTTGATTTTTATTCTTTATTTTCTGACAGAATGTTTTCTTTGTTCACTAATTTTCGATTTTACTCCTTCGTCTTAGGTTGTTTGCGTGTATATTCTTTATTAATCTTGTTCGAAATATTACTTAACAGAATTAAGTACTTTGAGGAGTTCATTTTATATTTCTGAGGAACAAAGAAGTACGTTATAAAGTGCTCATAATAGCTCTGCTGATATGGCTATATTTCATTTCGTTGTTCACCTGTACTACTCGTACTTAATAGAGTTACATTCAAAGATTCATTACAAATTAAATTTTAAAGAATTTTGAAGATTAACACAAATGAGATCTTTAAATATCACTCACCAGTTTCAAAAAAAGAGTACCTGGTAATCTTTTGTCCTTTAATCGATTCAGTGTTCAACTTTTATTTGTTAGTCGCAAAAATAGATCCTATGTAATATTCAACATGCAATAGAACACAATAATCCTCCCAACCCATGGTATTGCTTAGATTTGTTGTCATTTTCGAAGTAGTAACTGAGAGTGATTATACTATGTACTCCAGTAAATAGTTCGTATTTGATAGTTTGGTATGAAAAACTAACCTTAATATATTTACAGTGTATATGATTTGATCTTGGTTTTGGTCGTTATTAAGAGGAATGATAGCCCGGTCGACTGTGACAACCTCTTGAGCTTATTTTTCACTGAAGATCCGATTTCTCCTTAAAAGCGCCCACTGATGAAACTGGTACCAGTCGCCGACCACTGGATGGGAAAATCGGAATCCCAACCAAAGCTTGTTTTTAGAACCTTATTGCGGTGGCCTTCAACATGATTGTTTTTTCAGAGAGTAGAAGGAAATAACTTGTTTCTGCACACTGAACACTCAGGTATGTTCACATCCGCAATATAACGTGAACTTTCGGCTTGGATGCGAAATTCAATGTAAGGTCTCCCGTGGGTGTAGCATAATACCTGAAGCATATCTTAGCCAAAACGGTTGAATGTTCAGCAAAACAACTACTACTCCCAAAAGTCTTTTAAAGCTGTTGAATAGTAGTGCGCAGTTGTTTCCAAGTCATAACTAACTATTACTCCCAGATCTTCTTGTTTCTACTCACTGTCGATCCAATGCTGGTAACCATTGCCATGTCCAGTGTGGATAAGTGAACTATTTCCATTGTTCGTCTCGAAACCTAAAATTCGGAATCATTTAACTAATCCGTATAAATTTGTTAAGAGATTACGATTATCAGTCTCATTACGTGTTGTTCTCCAAACTTTGACACCATCTATCGACAACAATGTCGGTAGCTTGAGCAGTTTTGGTAATCCATTGACTCAGAGAAGAAATTGTGGACCTAAGATGTTAATTTGGTGTACACCACTTTTAAATGGTTTCGATACATATGATGTCTTAGCAACAGGATCGGTGAGAAAAGCTGAGGTATTTTAAGTTATCCTTGTATTTACAACCCTCTGAGCTCATTCCAATACGTACTTTTCACATTTCATACTAGAATTCCTCGCTTTACTTTTGTATTCTGAACGTGGTGGGGGACAAGATATAACAGGTATTCCTATCTGGTCTTCAAAATAGCTTTGAAAGGTCCCCAAAAAATCCGCAAATCTTAAGCAACTGCTGCTTTGTTATCACTCTTAAATTTGAGGTCACCGTTTACTGTGACTCGTAAATCCTTACAGTTACCAATGTTATATAAATGAATTTGATTTCTGATGTAATTATGCAAACGATGTGCATTACAGTACTTGTGCTATTACTTGCCCTCAACGACCACCAAATCGTCCACTCGTCCGGAGGGCTCATATAAACTTTTAACCCTTTTTTATCATTATTGTATTCCAAAACTCTCAGATGTAAGTTATTAATAGCTTGCCTCGATCTTCGAGTTTCATTTAGTATGGATTTTGGGTTATTGTAAAGAACACTGAGAGACAAAGTTATCTTCATAATTTTGTGGGTGTTGCTGCTTTAGATTTCTAAATCATTATAATGTTTCACTTAACGTGAGCGCATTCAATTTATTGTGCAGCAGTTTAAATTAATATCGGTTTGACTATTGCATATTACAGAACTTCACTTCGCTTGTAATAATATAATACTATTGTCAACGTGTCTGTTTTTCCATGCTGCAATATTCTATACAATGTCATAGAATATGGTTTTTCCTCTTCATTTTAATTATTTACAAATCCTTGGGTTAATATATGTCGTCCATTTTGATCTTGGTGCCACAGCGTTCTCATCAATCTTTGTTCAATTTGTTGTTTGGAGCTGATCATATTCTTCTGGACTAAATGAGTTACTTATTTCACTTGTTATTTGCATCAAATTACGACTATTCGTAATGTGAATAAGTTTTATAATAAAGTGGTCTTTGAGTTAGATATGTCGCTAATCATGTATTTTAAGCTGTTTCAAAATAGTTCCCATGTAACTGATTTTTTAGTTTGATATTTGTATTTTTCTATGTATGTTCATGCCGTCAGTGTTTTGCTTTCCAAAATATGTTCCATTTTTTTATCTGTCCCTTAATATTTTTGAATCAACACTTTAAGATGCTTAGCTTATGTTACGTTTTAAAGGGAACGATCGTCACTGTAGCACAGTACTCTTTTTATGAAATTTGAACCTCTAGTAGTTTTTCGATTTCTTAAATTTTAAAGAAAACCTATTTTTGCGTGTTATCATCTGTTTTGTTAAAATTTAGTGTGAAGGTGTTTTTTAACTATAGTAAGCTAAGAAGTCTCGCGTAGTAGGGCATAAATGAATCTCTTAGATTACTTTTCAGCACTATGATCTTGGTAAAACAGGTTTCAAGCGTGTTTTATTCATAGTCTCTTCAAAACTAGTTTTAAAATCGTCCTAGAAGCGTAATATTCCATCTTTAGAACTAGACGTTTTCATAAATGCCTTAAATTTTGATAGGTTTCGATGTGCCTTAAACGTTTGCTACCTAAAGTGAATAATTGTCTTTTAATAAATGACCATCTGGTCAAATATTATCGTTGTTGATTGAACTAAGTTTTTAAACTGAGAATTCACTACTTTGTTGTATCTTCTTATCATTTCTACTTCTAAAGAGAATAGATCAAGCTTTCCAAAAGCTTATTTGAAACTTTTTAAGTCAAATGCACCAGAAAATCTCATCAGTGTACATCTAAATCAGCAGTCAGTAATATGTGATCCAAAAGTAAGTTGATGGTCACACAACTAATCATTTCTCTCACTATTAATACTAGGGTGTTTTAAAAGATATAAGGCATATTGTGAAAAGGTAATCTATGTCAAATGCTTTCTTATTGGTAAAAATAAGTGGCGTGCAATACGACACACGTTTTTGGGCGTAAAGCGTTATAATTATCATTATGTTATAGAATAAAATTCAACAGTTGAAAACTGAAAATAATCAGCAACACGGTCGAAATAAGCAAAGTGAAATATCTAAAATCGTATCAACTCTATGATTAACAGAAATATAATGAATTACTGGATCTATGCTACAAAGATTATTCTCGAATCACGTCATGAAGTCCCTAATGATAGACAGTTAATTCAACCACCCGGTGTTCACCTGCCTTCACGGTTCAGATTATCTGAGTTTACGTCGTAGTTTTGCCTCCTATTCATGTGAAGGACTAACTAACTCAAAAATAAATCGAATACTTCCTTAAAACTCTGTTTTATTACTAAACATTTTAAACATATAAGGGTGTCATATTTAATAAAGACCGATATGTTTGGTGGCTAAAAGGTACATGTTAAAGCTTTGGAACCGTAACTCAGTATAACGTCACCTAAAATTCTTTGGTATGACACATATGCTCCCCAAAACATACGAAAGTAAATTATTACATTTTAGTTTGATGTTAGATTGAACAAAAGAAGGAGCAAAGTTAACAAAAAAATGAAAACTGTTGCTGATAATCACAACACATGTCGAATAAAATTTATAACCGAGTGGTGTATTTAAATTTTCCCCTTATTTGACTAAGAGCTTATCCTGTTGACTTCGATTTGATTGCTTACTATTGATCTTTAACCTGTCATTGACTGCTTCTTTATTTGGACTGTGTCGCTCTCTGATCTTATTCTTGATCTTATATTTATCCATGAATCTTCTGATAGATTGAATTGATTTCGATTTATTTATTGACTGCTGATTGACGTAAGTGACAAGCTTTCAACAACTCCTGGGTGTTTGTAGTATTCCTTCCACCGAAGATTCCAACATTTCTCCAGTCGAATGTGCGTTTACAATTCTCCATATGCTTTGATATAAGCCAAGATCTTTCCTGGCTTTTGACCACTAAATGATGTTCATACATGTAAAGATGAAGATGGCGTCCACTTTGTCGAACGTAGGGTTTGCAACAGTTTATTGTGGATGATGCTCGGTTTTCTCCTTTCGTCATTTTATCCCTTGGTTTGAATAAGATTGATCAAAGAGATTTTGCCGATTTATGCGTTTTATCTGTTCCAAATGGTTTCAATAATCCCGTTATTTGTCTTCTAAATTCAGTAGGATCATTCATTGTTTTGATTTTCATCCTTGGTTTCATTTCTGCTGGTTAGTTTGATTTATATTTTTTGGCGAAGTTGAGTAAATAGCTGTTCTTTCCCTCATTTTTCCTCACTGTAATATCCTGCGGTGTATTCTTGCGTTCTGAATAAAGTTTGTAGGCAGTTGATTTGTTGAAGTTCGTGCTTATGGTATTGTTTAGAAACAATTTAAGCTTCAAGATCAAGCTATTTAGCTCAATAGGGTGAAACTCCACAATAATCGTCTCTCTGAATAGCAAATATTTCTCATCATCTCAAGACAGATGCCTTCATTCTTAAATGAATTATATGGACAAAGTTGCCTAAATGTTTAGACTTCGGCGAACTTATTTGAAATATTTGTGGACTTTATTTTCAGTTAATTTATTTTCTTAATTAAAGTTCTAAACGTCTTATCATTAAACATCTGTTAATTTTCTATCCAAACTTCGTTTCTCTTACACCAATGTTTTTCTTCATTCATGATCCTTTTTGCTGGTGATGTGCTGTGCAAACTGACAAACACGTGCACATAGTTCTACATTGTTGACTTCTTATAGTTGTTTGTCGTATAGGTTCACCTATTTGCACATCGTTTACGTGTTTTGTGAAAGGAAGTTTCTTAATTTTTGGTTGAACAAAGAAAGTCTTATTTGTAGAACCTAGAGACCTAAAGACATGTCGTTCTATGTTAATTAGAAGTATCTGAATTAATGTACCATCTAAGAATTGTCTGAATACACCAATTTAAGGTAGGTGGAACAAGATGAGCGCGCAATCAAGTACAAAGGAATCACCAGTTAGTAAAAATACTACATTCTGGTAAAATAAATGATTTTCAAAGCAGGTACACGATTATTTTGGTGAACTGCACGAAGAATGCCAGTTCGGTTATTTCGTAATAAAATTGAAATGTAAGGAATAAGTTTAATAACCCTATTCGGAGTCATAATTTGCCGGTTCATCCTCAATTTGCCTATTGCATTTACCGAAACCTTGTAACCGTCATAGATCATAAGTTAATTTCGATTTTTAATTTTTTTCTCTTGTAAAACACGTATCTTACTTATCAAGTGTTTTAAACATGTGTAGTCTCCGCACTACATAAACTAAAGCTTTTATTTTGGACCAATTCATGACTATTATTATCCTTATTATTAATGGCCTTATTCAATATTATATACGTTATAGACTACGTTGTCCGAAAAAATCTCGAATTCCCTATTCGTTTTAAAGCCCTTAAAATAACTATTTACTACATCAATCAGCGAATAAAGAACATAATTTTTATTGCTGTCTTTTGTCTACTGATTATAAAAGCCTTTTATTTCAGTTAGAGGTCTTTCAAGCAATAAACAATCCACCCAAATGTTTCATACTATTTAGACTGGTGCACGCAAATCCCCATTTGTTTCGAAGTTCGTGGACAAAATTCCAGTGAAAACAATGAAAGATGTTTTTGAATATGGCTTAAATACTTCAAGTAAATTCACTTATTCAACTACATGTTGATTATCGTTTGTTCCTAAAGAGTTTTAACTAGGAAAATATATTTAGTGCAATCATAACGTACTAAAACCTTATCACTCTTTCGCTATTGATACACAATAGCAAGACGGTTTAGTTATGAATATCTAATCAGCTTTCTAGAAATCATTAAGAGAATCTTGAAACGAAAGATATCAATGCCAATTGTTCATATATATATATATATATATATATATATATATATATATATATATATATATATATATATATATATATATATATATATTTATTTATTTATTTATTTATTTATTTATTTATTTAAACTAGTTGTCCTCAATATTGTACACGGGGAATATTTTATTCTTACTTCGAATATTTTTTAAAGTAGCAATAATCGTTAGGAGTAACTGATTGCGGTCTTTCACTTCTTTTAGAATATAGGCTTTCTAGTTGATCGTCGTAAGACCCTAAACGAGTAGCTTGAAAGAAGATAAGAGTGACGTTGCTCCATTTTATTATTATTCTCAAGCAAATCTTGGACATCGTATCTGTTCCCTGACTATTACCTTTTTTGTCATTTCGTGTCTAATTTCTTCGGATTTGAAATTTCCATTAAGTTAGTCAATATCTGTATCTGAAATCCAAGTTTTACTTGAAAATAAAATCACGCGAAATTCCTTCACCTCAGATGAGAAAGCACAAGCTTAGTAGGTTTAACTAAGACCCACATTTTCACCAGCCGAAATTTCCTCAACACAGTCAAACCTAACTAACAGTAAATGATGACAAGTAAAATATTGAATTTCTTAAATCCATTTTCATTACTTAGCATTTATCAGTCTATTTATTTTCATAAACTTTATTTATAGACTTCCAAAAATATTTTCATACGCTATATTATTGTAATTACAGTGAAAAATTTCGTAGGCTTGAGTTTTTATGATATCCGTTTTTAATATGATTTCGAAATGCTCACTTACAGGGTTTTATCCATGTCTAAGAATACGACTCCCTTCCAAAAATAAATACTCATGGCTCATTTACAACGAGGTAAGTGAATTTGGATTATGCTTATGTTTTTCAGGTAGATAAAAAAATAAAAGCTATTGGGTCAGCTCTTGTGAAAACTGTGAGACAAAGACGTAATGCTGAAAACTTTGTGGGAATCTATGGACCGAACTCACCCGAGGTGATTATAATTGCTGTTTGATTTTAAACTAGCGACTGGCTGGTTGTTAAAGCTATTATCCCGGATACTGATAGGAATTTATTACTGAACTATGATAGGTCATTAGTGAAGTTGAGATGTACAATAAATCACGAGTCTCGTTCTTTTAAGCTGATTAGTCGGATATATATAGTGCATTTATTCTGTGCATACGTCATCCTGTGGTTTTTACTCATCTGTCAATTCCTATATCAAATAATAGAAGATTTTGGTGCACAAAGCGCATGTAACTGATATCATATTTGTTCCTCGACATCGATATTCCAAATCTTGTCCTCTTTTTTCACTCAAATACAGTTCCAAATAAATAATATTTTAACTATTGGAGTTATGGTCATGATTTCTATACATTTCATAATAATCATCTAAATTTTAGTGCCCAATATACCTACTAGTCTTTTATGATCAATAAAAATCCTATTTTTAATGAATAAGTGTCAGTTGATAATAAAGAGGACAAAGTTGGTCACTTTCTAAGTTTTGATGCCAAGCTAGTTCTCACTTCTAATGATAAAATAAAATAGAAGTGATCTTGTTCGTGTACTTATGGTGTTTTTCTTGTAGATCAATATGGGAATGCTATTAAATCAGCATATAGTCGGTAACCATTTCCAGAATCTATCACCATTATAAATGTTGCTTTCTAACAAATTTACTCAATTATTCTCTGGAATTAGGCAGAACACTAATGCTTATAACCTTATAGGACGGATAATCTGAGAAAAACTAGGGAAGTCTAGTGAACAAAGTACTTTCATTAACAGTTCATTAATTAATTATTGAAACAAAGTAAAGTGAAGTCTTTGAGTAGTATAGCAGAGAACATTCAAGTGATTAGCAATGCTTTTGCAGTTATCCAAACTGGTTCTTCATCACTTTGTCCTAAAGGTAACTTATCATATAACTCTTTTAAAGGTTTGGTAGTTGAAATGATTGGGCTATTTTGGGATGTTTTGTGTTATACACTCAGTTTCTATGTCAGTACATCATAAAACCTAGCAGGAATTTTAAAAATCAAAACATGTAATACATCAAGCATGTGATTTCCCTGTTTGAACGCTTTTATATTGTTGTATTTCTTTATGTTTGAACTTGATAAAGGAAAAACATTGTCAAGGCTTTTGTGTGTATTTTATAGAAGTGTATTTAATTTAAACCAAGTGTATGAGATTTTTTAATAGTTTGTCTAAAATTCGAATGTTCTAGGCTGAACGTAACGATACCCAATGAGCATAAAGTGCTCTGGAGGTGATACCTTTGTGCACAACAAAAACCCGAACCTGTTATTTGGTTCCATAAAGATTCAAATAGATTGTTTACTAATTACATATTTTGTTATGATCATTATTCCTTCTATTATCCAGTGGGTTATTATGCAACATGCATGCGCTGCATATGGTTATACTATTGTACCCATCTACCCTACGTTTGGTAATGAAGCAATACAACATATTTTATCTCAAAGTGAGCTTTTTCATTTCACTGAGTTAATTCTCACTTTTTATTTGACAATATTTTTTCTAGACTAAATATTATGTATCTGTATGAGATTAAGTTTTACATAAGCTTTTCTATGTCACAAGATCACTATAAAAGTTAAAAGGAACATGGTAATATTCAGCAGGATTAAAGGATGATCAAATAACATAGAGATACTTAGGCATAGGCTACATGTTCACTTGTTTTTAATATATAACAATAATCTGATAATCATCAGTTAGATATTATAATCTTTATTAATTTTCAGAGGAAACGTTTCTAATTGAGTACCGTGTTACATTTTGCACTATTTGCTAGCTTACTAATTATAAACACTGATCTTAGTAACTTCTGGAAATAAAATACTTGGTATACATTAAGTACGAAATAAAAAATCAAATAAATATTGTTTTTAAGGACGTGATACGTAATTTTGAAACTTTCATTCTTATTCAAATTAATGTTAACTGAAATTTCCTACACATATTATTCTATTTTGATATGCCGTAAAGTCACTGTTGTAGACAAAAAAGAACATGAAAAATTCTATCATTAGTGATCAGTCTTATTACAATTTGATTTTAGCACAAGTGAATTGTATGCTGTGTAATTCAGGAACTGAAGCTCTTCATCTGCTGGACAAGTTCGAATCTTCTCTTGAATATTTAATCATTGTTTCATATGATGTTAAAGTTGAAGAAGTTAAATCTCGTCACGGCTCAAAAGTCTCTGTGTACTTGTTTGAGGATTTTATGGTAAGTACATTAAAAAATACTCCTTTAACGAGTAGACATATAAATGTCAAGAATTAAAGTTTTGTTGAACTTTTCTCTCAGTTTCTACACCTTTATCTATCTAATTCGTATTCTACCCATAAAAGTTAAAATATCCCTGTTCAATAATCTCATTACTTGCACAAATTAATCATGACAAGGAGAAAAATCCGTAGAATAGTTTGAACTTATTACTACTTAAGATTTAATTTAAAAATATTATGAATTCTTAACAGAGTGAGTTCTACTTTTGGTCTTGTTTTATAAACCTTTTCACATGTATAAAGTTTGCTGCGCAATTCACTATCTAACTTAATATCCAATGACTTATGAAGTGGAATTATGTTTGAAGAAAGGTGTAAACTTCCTAAATCAAGCGTTACAATTATTTCGGATCCTTTCCTAATCTTGAAAATCTGATTCCTGTTGTCTTGTTTGCTGGCTTTACATTTACGTTTTATTTTAATGCAAAAATGATCGAGCCGGTGCCCAAGATGCACCTTTAATATATATATTTAATACCATTTTTGACCGTATTAATCAGTAAAGAAATCGGAAAAGGAAACACCTGAACCATAACTACGTTTCTAACAAAGAAATCTAGTTTTATGAAAATATGCTCATGTAGTTAGTTCTTTTTGCTCTCACGTAGTCAAGTTAACACATGGCGATGAGATAAATTATGCAGTCTGATGTAAGTAATCTATGCCCATAACTTGGTTCTCACCTATAAACTTAACAACAGTTTGATTTCAGATTTTTCTTCATTGTTTATTATCTTAACCACTATAATATCGAGGAGTTCATTAGTGAAGACTCTAAAATTGCTCAGTAGTCTTCAAGTGCTTCATTTGCTTATATCAAAATTATTCGGTTGTTCAAAACTTTAATGGTCACTTGAAACACCTCTCATAAGTGGTTAATGTCAAGATAAACTACTAAAACTTCTATTGAACAACCACTCATAAAATGAAAATAAATTCCTAGCTGTCACTTGAGGTGATATTCACCCCTCAGAACAAATTGAATTTGTTCAAGAATTTTTCAATTTTTATAACTTTTTCTCCACGTGATATCAATTTCATTCAAACCACTTCAAATTTTATTGGTCTTCATGTTGACCATGCAAAATTTACGATTTTTGTTAAAACTAATCATACTCCTTAATAAACAATCAAATTACAGAATAGTCACCTAGATTTTTGCATTATTTTGCTTCAGAACTTATGTTCATGACTATATGCGTTCATTATCCAAAGGTTGCTTTTAGTATAAACAGTCAACATTGTAGTTGAAAAATATAGATCTTGCCGAAACTAGGATCATTTTATCAACACTCTCTCGTCATATCATAATGTTTCAGGAACTGGGAATGAATAAACTTTTACCAAAGAAAGTAAGTTTTCATATTTTCTTAACTTATTCACTTCAAATGTGTGTCACTGTCCCACCTATCATAAACTATAGTCGAAAATTGGATGCACCTGCTGTGTTTGGTACTTGTACAGTATTCTGTGGATTTTGTTGAGTTAAAAAACACCATAAATTGCAGCATAATTTACCAATTCAAACTACTTTTCTTAATTTGGATTCAGAATATGAATTTCCAAATGTTGATTTTTGTCTGCTTACACGTCAACTAGTTTTATTTAACAAATTTTGTATAACTTCGTTTTGATTAAGAAATTTATTTCTAAGTGGGGGCTGAAAAATTGGCCTAATATCTTTTGTTTTATCCATTTCTCACTTAGAATGCAAATAGACCTACATATCTTGATACTTTGTTTTAATGAAAAAGTAAAACACTAACCCAACTTTGTATATTTTTCGTTCCTCATCTTGACCATGATTTCACCGAAAAATAAGTAAAAACTCAGATTAAAATTATTTGAAAACCTATAGTAATATAAAATCCTGTCATTAAGGTTGATTGGGTAAATGAAGTTAATTTTGATGAAGACATGCATGAGCCTGAAGTTATATATATATATATATATATATATATATATATATATATATATATATATATATATATATATATATATATATATATATATATATATATATATATGAATTTATAGTGGGCTGTTAGAAAAGCGACGAAGGATTAATAAATGTCTTTTGTCTATAAATCTTTCAAATAGTTGATTTTGTCGATCTGTGTCTTCACTGCTCATACCAATACCAATTCAACAATAAACAGTTTTACTCAAAAAGTTTTATTGAGAATTATGTCATATCTAGAAATCCTTTGAAACTAACACATTTTATCGTTTTAGTCTGCTTGTTGTAATCGCTCATTTTTACTTTGCTAGTATAACTGATTTGTTCTAGTGCCTTTCAATCGATTTTAAATATTCTGAGAAAGATTCATAGAAAATTTTATTTTGTTAAAACATTTGCTTTCAAATATCGTTTACATGAAAGTTATGAATACTAAAAGTTACCTCATATTATTTAGTCTTATCATCTATCGTATTATCTGATAAAGGTTTCAGTTCCAGATGATTATGAATATATTTGTGAAACTGATTGACAGATTTTAAACACTTACAACAAACCGATTCCAACCTGCTCAGCAATTCATTGGTTTAACTGAATAATACACTGGATATATCTGTTTGTGTTATTCCGGATTATTCAGTCTTAATATAAACAGCGTAAATACATAATTTATATGATTATAATATCCCTTTTAATATTTTATCTCTTGCCAGTCAATGATTAGGCTGTTTTTGCTCAAATTAAGTTTTCGTATTGAAAGGGTTTCATAAGTAATTCTTTATTTTAAAGGATCCATTACCATCTGACCTCTACATGGTTTGCTATACTAGTGGAAGCACCGGTAAGCGTTAGTTTCACTTCAACATTCATGCTGTTTGGGTGTATTTCAAATAGTAATTTATTAATTTTTCCAACTAGAACATAACTTTTTTTCTTTGTTCCTCCGTTGGTTCACTAAGGAAATACTTATATGATAATTTCGCTAACCACAGATCTTCGTTTGTATACTGACATATGAGTTATAATTTAGTCTACAGTCATAACGAATTAGGAAACTCGTTACAGATAAATTTCAGCTCTACTAATGTCCTACATTATTGCCACATAATATGATAAATCATTATTCCTTCCTTTTCCTGTAACTCTTCAGCCAGCGTACTTCAGCTCAGATCAAATAAAAATTTAAACGCAAAATATATTCCAAATTGAAAGCCAGATTATGTATGAAAAATAAAAACACATGCACTTATTCCAGAAACGTACAGACATCTATTACACGGGACCGAATTGTAATAACTTTGTCATCTGTAAATGTTAATGACCGCTGACATGTTGAGTAACAATGAATCAGCTCGTACAAACCATGTTCTAAGGAACATGTGGAGTTAATATGTTAAGAGTCAAGTTTCCTTTTATTTCTTCGACTGGTGGTTTTAAAAGTTGATGAAAGCAGTATTTGTAATAGATATATATTTATTAGGTTTGGTGAAATAATCTTTTTATTCTAGTTATTTGATAGAAGTAATTTTATCACTTATTTTTTGTAATTTGCAAACTAACATTTTGTCAACTTATTGTCGTGTGTAGGATTACCTAAAGGAGTTATGGTTAATCATGAACAGATTGTGGATGCTGTATTTTCCATACTAGAAGCTTCAGAAAACAAGGTAAACCTTTACCATTTACGCTTCATTGGAGTTCAAGAGCGAACATTTATCAAATAGATTTTCCAATCCTTACATAGGTAAAAAAGATTTTAACGGTGAACGTAATTTATTCTAACCATACAGCAACATATTTCTATCGTCTCAATTTAAATCGTTATCTTTTACTCCTATTTCTTACATTAGATTTATATCACTGACAGCTGGGACCATTAAACTTTTATGTAAGAGACTACTTCCGTATCTTTTGAAGCCTTTACAACCTTAAAAAGAAACGTGACGAGCGTTTTTATTTTTGCCTAAAATTTTCGTACTATTTAGGTACAAGTTAACATATATGGTTTGATATTTATTTAATGGATGACTGTTCGTTTTGTTGTTTCTCCCAGCTCATCAAATCCAATTCAAGTCATCTTTCATATCTTCCATTGGCGCATATGATGGAACAAATACTCTCGGTAAGCTATCTGATTTACGCTTCGTTAATTGCTGACATTATTATTATGCGTTTTTGTATATTAACGGTCAAGTACATCAATTTTATGTCGTAATTATAAATTTTTTCTCCCTACGAACTGTATAAAAAAATCAACAAATGAACTGATGAAAATTGATTATCTTGATAATTTTGTTCAGAAGTGTATCTTCAAAACCATCAATAAAGCTAAACAATCTACTATTAATGGGAATTTTAGTATTTTAAGCTAAATTTGAGAAACTTTTTCACAGGTAAACCGCCAGAGTTTTTTTGTGAAGAGAAACGTCATGCATGCTGATTTCCAAAGCAAGAAATGGTGGCGATTAGTTAACTTTCTTATGAGGTCATAGGTTCACATTTTTAAGTAATTTCAAACTCGTTCATCCAGTGATTTTTAGTTGTCATTGATTATTCAAGTGATACCTGCCTGCGATGTAAACTATAAAGTAAACAAAATTGCACAAACAGTTTGTCGAGTTAAAAGATAAGTTTTCATACAACAGAAAGGACTTTACGGCCACTATGTTAGGTGAAGCTTTGATATAGCATGTGCTTGATAATTTAGGACTGTTCTTGTTTGTTGGGCCTAAACAGTTTTCTTTAAATTCAAATATTGTGAGTCAATATTAATTTTCTAATAACCAATGACGCCTTTTTTAAGTGGAGTAATTCCGACTACGATCATCTCATACGGCTTGAAAGCAACTCTCTTACGACAAGGACTAATGCTTCTTTAAGTATGTTCTAGTAATTTTCTATAGATTTTAAAACAATTATTTAGAGTTTTGGAACAAAACATATGTTGGATCAAATCACTGGTTTACTTTGTTTACAATCTTTACTTTTTTGTAGTTTCATTGAGCAATTTTATCGACATATTTTTCTTCTCGAACGATTATCTCACTTTCTTGTAGTCCTATTATATTATGATGGGAGCCCGTCTGGGATTTCTAACTGATTCTATTGATAATCTGGTGGTAGACGCACAAGCTTTGAAACCAGGTGTGATAACAGCAGTTCCACGAGTACTTTCTAGTATTTACACTAAATATCAGAAATCATTGGATGATTCCAAAATCAAAAGACAACTTTACAATCGGATTGTGAAGATTAAAATGGTTGAACAAAAACGGTATACGGTTTTACTTTAAAACTTCACTGACTAACATTTCATAGCTTTAAAAAAGAATCCGTAGCATTTTTCACAGTCCAATGTGTATCAAGGCACACTGAGTGATTTGAGACGTTAAAGCATAGAGCCAAACGAAATAGTTCTTATATGGTATGGTTCGAAATATAACGATTAACTACATTTGGAAACACTCTTTGCTTCCCATACTCGAAGCAAAAGCGATAAATAATATGAGGTTTTTCTGTTTAGTGTATAAAACAATTTGACATAAATTAACTGATTTCTGATTAACTAAGACACAAACGAGTCAAAATTGTATCAATCTTATTTAGGAACTATACATTGGATCTATATTACGAAGCAAAGAAATGTAATGAAAGAACGAAAAATTTCAAGGACTATGAAAACTCAAGAACCCGTGAATTTTCTTTAATACAACTAAATTTCAATCTTAGTCCTTCAAATCCTTTTGTTTTTATAGGTCACATCGATTTAGCTGGTTTACTATAAGTCTGCCATAAATCACTCAAATCTAAACATTACTTTATACCTAAAGGTTTGCATCCCGTCATTTAGTATATAAAATTTTCTGTTTTATTGAAATCGTTGAGAATCACATGGTAAACTAGCTGAAACATTCAATATAAGTCTAACTGAAAAGCATTTTTTGGACTTATCAGACAAATATAATTATTAAACTGGCCAAAAAAGAGTGAGAAAAAATGAATGAATATTTAGGCCTTTTGAATAAGACATATCTCTGCTAATTGCATTAAAGACTATTGCCACTGTTTTATGTCAGCGAATTACCTGCTTAGATACTAGCTTTGTTTGACAAAAATGTAGTAATTGAAACGTAGAAGCAGCTGAACGTTTTTTATCTAGTTGATATAGATGCTTTTTTTAACAACAAATTCAAAATAAAGATTTCACTATATTAAACTTTTAACTAGTAATTTATAATTTCTGTTCATTTTAGTGGAAAATTCTATCATAATAGTATCTTGGATACGTTATGCTTTAAGAAAGTTAGGAAGTTATTAGGTGGACGTGTATATTGTGTTGTCAGCGGAGGTGCTCCATTACCAACGGAGATATCAAAGTTTGTACATGCTGCATTTGGCTTGGTAAGCTAGTTTCTGTTCTCTCTGTTGTTGGAATGCTTCCCAAAAATGCAATCGCTCATTTATATATGCAATTACTGGAACATTTTTATTGGCGATAATTTGCATTTTTGTAATAATTTATTCATTGATTATCAGTCTTCAATATAAATAGGAACTTTTATTACTTTAACTGACACTCACTTAACTGACCATTTTCATGCATTTATCTCCATGAGGAAAGAAAAAAACCATAACAGTCAAAATACTTCCAAATTCACCTACAGACCTAACTTAACACATGAAATCAAATTAATCATATCGAAACAATAAAATGAAGGGATTACCTAGACTTAACTTAAGATTTAACTATACAACAATATTCAAAGTTCCCTATTTTCATCATTAAATTTAAACAAGTAGTAAAAATCTTATTACGTTTGAAAATCATTTTCTTGTCAACTGCATTTTGAGTAAATTATTTAACGATTTATTTTTTCTAGAAGAAGAGGCTGCTGATTTAAAATATAGTGTGCTTTATTTATAAATTATTAATGAAGCTAACTACATACCAACTGCTTTCAGTATAAAAATACTAAGATTGAAGTTCTTTGTAAAGAAACAATTCAGCAGCAATAGTTATCAGAGACTTTATGAGATGTTATTTCTCATTGTTGAAGGACACGTTTATAATTTTTTATTAGCTTATTACATTGCTTATTATCAATTAAATGAAATAAATAATTCCATGTTTTCTCTTATTTTTTCCAATCTAATGATGAACTTTCAATTCGAATGTTTGTTTCATATTTTTCCTACAAAAGCTTGCTGAGGGGTATGGATCAACAGAAACAATGGGGAGCATAACTATTACTTTAGTTGGAGAGTACCGTTTAGGTACCGTAGGTTCTGTCGCACATGGTGTAGAAGTGAAACTTGTTGATGTAAAAGAGCTGGGTTTAGATGCACTGCGAGATCAAAGAGGAGAAGTAAGATACAAGTAATGGTTAAAATTCTGTAATATGCATCCTTTAACATCTCGGTTCCAGTAAACTTTGACTATAGTATATAACTGATTTCAGTGAATAGGTTTCATTCATAGCTAACAGGCAAAATCAAGAGAAAACATTCATGAACCTATCAACGGCTACATTTTCTTAGATTACATTTATGTAGAATAAAAATACGTTCACGATTGTGACCTTGTGAATATATAGATCCGTTTATTAGTACTTGACAAATCTAGCCAATAATCGGACTTGAATGTTTTATTTAACTTCATAATGTAACTAATCTATTATAAATAGATATAACAGACTTTGTTATCATTATTTGGATCTTGTAGCCTCTTTTTAGAAAGATTGATCAGTTCTAAAGTTGGTGGTTATCACCGGTTGACACTGGCTAGAAAATTAATTACAACGTAGAAGTAATAATCAGCTTCTTCATCCAATTTTAAACTGTAGATCATTACCCGATTGATGGTGCAACGTTTTATAGTAAGAAAAAGCCATTCTCATGAAAGATATATCAGGAATTTTTCATCTGATAACAATTCAAGATAGAAATTGAATACAAATATTTCGGGATTTTTTTCAGTCTAGCTTCCTTAAAAAACCTACAAGTTATTTTTAAAATTACTTGTAGATCTGCGTGAAAGGTAAACGATGCACAAAAGGCTATTATAAAGAACCAGAAAAATCCGCCGAACTTATTGACAATGAAGGATGGTTACATACTGGGGATATCGGTGAATGGACACTAGTAAGTTCGACGATTTAATTTAATATGTTTTGTTTAATTGTTCTGTTTAGAGATACAAATCAGTTTTGTTCGAACAGTGCATGTCGATGCACAATAATCTAAATACAACACCTTTGTAAGACGATTATTCTAAACTAAATTTTCACGTTCTGCTAAACGAACTTTATTTTCGGAACAGTTTTTAGAAAGATAAAATTCAATTCATTTTAAAATATTATATGCATGGATTGTGACTATGGATGAAATTATTGACTGAGTAGTACCAAAGAGTTTTCAGTGATATAAACTGAAATTCATAGATTAGATTAAAGAAAATTCCGTGCAGGACTGTATTGGGACACGCTATTTCGCCATTCCTTGACCAATCAGAGCTAGCGGATACTTGGAGAAGACTCTAGAATCTCCTTATGAAAAATTGCAAATACATTAACGTGTTTTCTATTGTAATTCCTACGTCTATCCAACCTTGTTTATTTGGAATATAAGTATATTTCTATGTAACCGTGTTCTAATTCGAGGACTTGTCGAGTGAAGTAATGTCCAAAAATACTAAGTAATGAGGGGACATCAAAACATCTAAATACAATGTTATCATGTTAAAACCTTGTTAGACCATCATATTCTATTTTCTGTCATACTTCAACCAACTACGAGGAATCATTAATATATCTATTAATTTTCACGTTAGGAGGGTTCGTTGAAAATTGTGGACCGTCTAAAAAGCATATTCAAATTGGCTCAAGGTGAATACGTTGCACCGGAAAAAGTGGAAATGGTTTATCAATGCTGTAAATTAGTAAGCCAGATTTTCGTGGACGGTAATAGTAAACAAAATTACCCTGTTGCTATCGTGGTTCCCGATTTTACCGAGTTACGTTCTTGCTTAAACAACGCAGGAGTACTACATTGCTCAAAACTTTCGGACCATGAACTTTCGCAGAACAAAGTTGTAAATAAATTTGTCCTAGAAAGGATGAATGCTGTCGCTGATGAAAATATGCTGAAAAGTTTTGAAAAGGTGTGAATGACGTTTTGATACAAAATTTTACGAAAGATATACCCTAAAACAAGTATTTTACTCGATTTCATATATGTTGGTAAATGTAAAACAGTAATTGTGCTACACAATTTGATTTTAAGCAAGTTGTTTGGTGAAGCTTTGAACTTGTATTAGGAGAAGCGAATGAAATATTTTTCACTTGTATGAATTTACTGCCTGCTAAACCAAGTAGAAATTCATAATTTCATTGGTTACTTGTAAGTGCATCTAACTCCTGTCGATTTTGTTTACAATTTCGACTTATCCTGGATTTGCATATCACCATTTGATTTTGTACTAATTCTTAAACTAATTCCTTTGAACAACGCGATAATAAGATTTTTAGTACGAAATATTCTGCGGATGTGATTAATGTCGTGCATGCATACCGGTAGATAAACCAGGATGAAGAATTCGAATGTGAATGTTGATTTCATTTTGCTGTGCTTATTTGGTATGACAAATATGGGATAACGCATACTTTTGCCAGGCTCTATGTTGATTATGCTTTACGGCACACAAGATCTCATATTTCTTGTCAGTCTATGCGCTTAAGTGGACTCCAGTGCAGAGCTTAATTTGATGAAATCGTTGACTACCGAGTGTGACCACTGACGTTTATAACACTACTTCCACATCTTTCTCTATTCTATTTTTTATTCGTATATAGGCCAATTTTCCAAAATACGTGTATACAAAAAAAAGAAAATTAACCCAAAAAAACTTTTACTGGTATTTTTAAATATTTCCAAATACATCAGTAGTTGGTTACTTGTTTAGTCATACGAAAAAAAATTTATCGAAGTAGGTTTTCTGAACAGCAGATTTTAGATAATTTTGTTGTGAGTAAAATAATAGGCGATACATCTGAATTTAATTTTAATTTCGCAATTATTTTACATAAATGACAAATAATTCAACAGCTTACCCATTTTGTACGAATCAACAGTAATATTTCTTTGACCCATGTCTTCCAAATTCTTTTATTTTCGACAGGTTCAGGCCATTTATTTGACAGATCAGGCATTTAACGCTGATAATGGTTTGCTAACTCCAACGATGAAATTAGCACGTATCAAAGCTCGAAGTTACTTTTCAAAGACAATAGATAGTTTATACCCCCAATCTTAGATTGTCCTTACCTCTTCTTCGAATTAAATTGGGTAGTCTCTAACTTTCGATACCATTTATAAATGAAACAAGTGTGTTAACGCCGGTATTTTTTCATGGGTGCTATAAGGCGGACTGTAATACTTTTGAACATAGCCATTGTTCTATGTTAGCCTTATGGTTATAGCATTATCTGGCTAACAATAATTGTTCTGTTGATTTTAATAATTCAAACTCATCATATTTTTCATATTCTGTTTTATTAAACCCATAAACACAAATGAATTGCAATTTTTATATTGATATTTTTTTGGCTTCCCCTTACTTTTGTTTAGAGGGTTTCACAGATTATCATCGTGTTCGTGTTACCTTAGAATTGAATAACTACTTTTGGAGCACTGGATAGATATTAATAATCTTTGATATTTTAAAATAGACTTTTTTATTGGTTTCTAGACATGAACAATGATACACTTTTGGTTTGTTGTCACTTTATGGTCTGTATAATGTCTCATACAAAATACGTTTTTGGCCAAAAGTTTCCAGAATGCATCTAAGTATTCCTGATGGATTTAACAACTGAGGAATGATGATAAATCGGATCAAACTGTGAAAGCCCTAAATTATTAACGTTAATATCTGTCAGTGTACCTTATTCTTTAAACGTTCATAAAAAAAAAGGTAAACGTTACTTCGTTGCTACCACCTTTTTTAGTCGTAAGCTTTACCGGATGAAAGGGAAACACATATTTGTTCCTCTACCTAAATCTTTGTCCGAAGAAACTATAGTTTAATTGAGTTATCCCTTTCAAGTTACCTAAATAGAAAGATAGGCATGAAATAGACTTCTTTTTGTTATCAAATCTCTTCTTTACCCGCTTAGTGCGATGTTTTCTGGACAGCACTCTCATTCTTGAAATCCAAGTCAAATAAAAATGTATGGTTAATAGACCTCTAAGTTACAAGTTTCAACTTACGAAGTCATTGTATTCAGTAACGTTTTCGAATTAGCATAATTTCCAGTATTATTATGAAGGTATTCACTTATTAGAAAGTGGGTAAAATATAAACAAGCATAGAAAAATATATATCAGCAATATTGACTCCCCATCTGATGCTGATTTTAAGTGAAAACTAACTTGAAATTCAATAGTCGTGACGAGCCTACAAAATTATCATCATAAAGCTTGCAGTCCAGTGAGACATAAAAAGATATTCCAAGAAGAATAAATGAAGAATATTTCTCTGAAATACAAAGGCTCATGATAAACGAAGGTTGTGTAGTAAGGAAATGCAGGGAACATCTTTCCCGTTGAAGGTCAGTAAACACCATGATGTTATGTGGGTCACCACGATGAGTTTAAAACGCCAATCATAAACCTAATAGAACTTTTCGTATTGTAGGTGATGGGGCTAATATAAGATTAAGCAATAGATGGTATGCTAAGGGTTTAGAGATTCATTTATTCTTTTTTCCAGCAGTCACTCATGATTATGATTCGTTTCAACTATATAAATCACACTTCATGCTATGTTTCACAATTGCCCTTTTTTCTCACTTTCTAGAATCTATTACTTTACTAAACGTTGTATACGATTAACTCTATCCGTCACAAAACTATCTAACATTTTTCTTTTTTCTTTTCATTTCTACTCTTTGAATCATTATTTATGTTTATTTCAGTAATTTACCCTTGATAACTTGTGTGCGAGGGATCCAACTTGTTGTGTTGACCTTTTTTTCATTTAAACCATACAGGTCGATCAACATTATGCTATCAAGAGTATTCACCTAAGCTACAAATCTGTATTTTAGTCTTGGTTGTAAATTTATGTGGACATTATAGCAAAAAAACGTTTTCTGTTAGAGATGTATGCGCTAAACGACTAGACTACAGGTTTTACAGATGTCAGATACATTGCTATAAGAGACAGCGCCTCTATTTGTCAGTCGAATTGTCTCTCTATTGATCATTAGGAAATTTTTAAGTACTAATATCATCCGCATAAAAACACGTTATCGATCTAAGATATTGAGTATTTTTATATAAAGCATTGATGGCTAAACTTATCATATATATCCTTTGCGGATGACACATTGATGAGATACAACAAGAAAAAAAGAGAAAAGGCTCGGCGAGCCCTGTTCGCACAAGTTAGCGATGTTGGATCTAAGCTGTGAATCAAGTTCATCAAGTCTCGTGTTAACACACATTGTAGCTCAGTTTGGTTAGAATACTTTTTTATATCTATGACTTATGGAGAACAACAATATGTTCCAAACAGCCACTTCCTTGTATGACCAACAAATCGAAACTTTCATAGCTTGATATTTCATATGACTACATATCCACTAATTAGGAACTAAATCTGTATGATAGAAACTGGGACTGAAAGTTACACAAAATTAATCATATTCAGACAATTCATAAATTTTTGTGCACACCCAGTATTTTAATTTATAGATTCATAGGGTGAAAATGAGCTGATATTCAACTATGATGGGATGACAGTGAGATGTTTGGTTAGCACAGAAATTACATTAAATCGTCGAGTATCAAAATATGAAACAAATATACTAATAAACATCATATGAATATTGCCAAGACACGAGAGTAAAGATATATGTGATATGTCAGAATTTTATTATATCTCTTGACTGTTTAGTAAAATTCCTACAACAAATTAATATCACATCACTTTTCGAATAACACTTCATTATTTTTTTATCACCAGTTTACTTTGCAACAAAACCTTGCTGTTTATAAATATGATTAAAAGACAATAATTTGTAGCTATATTTAGTTAGTGTTACTATCTTTCACACTTATTCGGTCTGGACATCTTAAGTCTTTTTGCACCTTATTGAGAGTAAAATACTTTATTTAAGTTGTAATATTGTTCTTTTGGTGGTACTACAACTAATGCACTGATTACCACACACAGACACACCGTACTTGTACATTTACTCGTTCTTAATTCCTTTATTTACTGCTCTATGGTCCACAACTTACTTAGATGATCACTTTTACGGTTTAATCTGTCAATCCTGATTTGAATTAAATGTTTGATTATTATATTTAAAACTGTCTATTTTGAATTATAAATTTTCACATTTTCAAATCTTTTCAAAATTTATAAATTTAGAAGCAACTTGTAGTTATTTATTAAAATTATTCAGTATTAATGTTTAGGATTTTTATGGGTGTCATAATATTGACTGAGTCATTTTTTGTTTTATTACGATCGTCTACCACCGGTTATGCACAATTTTTTCACAGCCCAGTGCACATTGATATATCGAAATTATTATAGATATACTCACTATTGCTATTAGACGAACTTAAGGTTTTTTACTATATAATTTTATGAAGTGTAAGTCCTGTATAAATTTCTATTTGTTAAGTTTTGATGATGTATGTTGTTGATTATCACAATAAAAATCAAGAAGGCAAAACTTTTGCCTATATGAATGATATGTAGAGTTTCTCTACAAACCGCTTACAATTATTATCATTGACTGATCTTACCAAGCTTGTAATCCAACAAACTACATGATTTTGAAAATTTTATTCGGCATTTTGCATTAAAGTCCAATTGCTTGACTAAAAAAGAAATGTATCTTTTCGAGAATGTCTCCCAGTGTGATACGGTCACCAGACATATTCAAATTCCATGTAATAAAAAACAGCACAATTTCATTGAATATCGCATTTACTATTTTATGCAAAATATCTTTGAAAGTTATTGAATTTCTGCATTCAAAGATGAATACTTAATGGGTATGAATTAAGGTGATTATGTGAACGGATCTACTTATGTTATGACGTGCATAGTCAAACGTTTATCCTGTTGCAAGAAGTGTATTTACGACCCAACAACGAGATAAAGAATGTGGCAAGATTATTTACCGGGTTCCTCAAAATGACATTCATATTTATTTGAATTATTTTATTAAAATTGTATATTTTCCACTTTTTAAACATTTTTTATAAGGAATTCGAAAACGCGAATTTATTAATTTGTTTACTTTGCCGTTCTATAACTTTACTTTTACTTAAAATATCAGCTATAAATATTAACCCTTTAAAAAACTAAATAACAAGAAATTTTCCTTTTAGCTTTAGCTTTTTAGCTTATATGTGTTTTGCCGTTTAATAGTGCTGTCAATATAGTGGTCAGTCTTATTTTTGATTAAAAAAGTGGTGAATGTTGACTCAAAAAACTTGATATTGGTTTACTGAATTTGTTGAATATGTCAGAATAAAGCTGTCTTAGCAAAATTTTTATTCACTCTCGTTAGGGTTGAAAGTAGACTTGGTTTTCTATTCTGGGTAAAACGCGAGAAATTTCAAATCACACAATATTCTATCACAGTCATCATTATGCATTTACCAGATTAATGGCTTCCCAAATTCGCGGAATCCATTTCGGAATGTGGATCACAGAAATAATAGTTATTTGGTTGAGATTTTGTTTGACATTGAAGTTCTATATGAAATGAAATACGCGAATAGAAAATGTTTGGTATCACAACCGTCTAAGACTGTTCCATAGTAGATTGATTGCATTTACTGTCAAATAGTTTATCGAGAAATTCTTGGAATCTTACCCTCAAATTTATTCACTTTATTATTCACGTATCTAAACAAGCTGAATTATGGGAATCACAACGAATGTGATCTATAATTAACAATAATTATTGTAGATAACCCTGATTAAATTAAACACTGTGATTCATACGTGAACTTGTTATATTGAATTGGAAGATGCACATCATTAGAAAAACTTCTCATGGACAATATACATACATCTGTTTCTAATATATTAAATGGTCAATATTTTCTCAAAGTAAAAATAATTTGAAACAAAATATACTGTGTGAACCAATATAAAAGTTTTACATTTATTTTTTTGCGAGTAAAACGTTTGAGAATAATCAGATTATCGTTCAGCAAAACATTTTGTTTTCACTTCAGAAATATTACAATGATAGACATAACAATAGTAGTAAATGACGAAAATTCATAGATTTAGGTGATATATCCAGATGATGTACACTGTGAAAGCTACTTCATAAAGTAACAAACTTTAGTTATCTGAACACTGAACTCAATGGAGATAACATTCTGTTGCAAAATCCATGTTATCTTTTCTTAATCCTATTGAATAGTTTTAAGCACAGCGTTTGCTATTACAAGTTTTGATTTAAATATACATTTAACTTTATTGATTTCATAGTGTAATAAGATAATATTTAACAACAAACTAAAATTTTCGGGTCAATTATTCTGGATATTTCAACTAGTTTTAAGAGAAACAAGGTTTACTGATAGAAAAACCCATTGATTTCAATCTTCATAATGGTAGTTTCTAGATAGTGAAATAGAGTGAACACAGAAATTCGCTAAGGAAGATAAGGTCATATCATTTTATTACTTCTTATTATCGAAAGACAATAAAATAAGAAGATTCGTCAGAATAGACCAATCAAGCACTGTACACCGAAATTAGCTAATTTCAAGCACTTATTAAATTACTTTCTACACTCTTTGGAACTAATGACTGTCTACTCTAAAGGGTTATTTCATCCTAACTGACAGAAATAACCTTCAACTTTTATTTTACTTTAGCTCATTAGTGCTTTAAAATTCCTAAAGGTTTCATACAATCATATGGAGTTGATGTGGACTTTAATTCTTTCTAATCTAGTAACTGGGTTTCAAAATGTTTTGATTGGTCTCTTTAGCTTACCCTTATTCATAACCATTCTACCTTCCTTTCATCCTATAAACCAAGTTGTGATGACTACTTATGTTCACCAAACAAGTTAAAAAAAACAAATTTTTGTGACAATTATTCACATTTTTTGGTAAATTTTGAACAGTAAATACATGAATAATTTGTGAAAAATATGCTTTTCATTGATACTCCATATTGGAAACAGCTATTACCAGTTTTAATTCGAAACATTTTCCTTATTATGAATAACGTAACCTTCAATTTATTTATGTTCAATTCTAGTACATACTGAACTCAGTCTTTGGATTTTTATTATATTTTCCATGGTATGTGTTATAATATAGTGTTTATAAAATTATTTGAATGATGCTCTTTCTTACTGATTGCAATTTCTATGCGTAATCAACGCTGGGACACTTCACAACTCAAGATTGGCAAATTCATTATTTATATTATTACTATCATAGTAGTAATAATGTTAGCCACCGTATTCAGCGTGATATGTTAAATGAACATGAAATTCTCAGAATACAATATTTCAGCATGTTCCTCTTACTTTTCGCAATTGTCAAAAAATGTATAGATACATAAATCCGTGGAATAAAGAAATTAGGTAAAGTCAAATCTTTATAAGAAAATAGGAATCCTTACAATGGTGATTTTATATCGATATTAATGACCGACATTTATCAACCGATGGTTGAAATTCTTGTCCCTTATTAATGAAAATTTTAAGCATAATTAGAAACATTTAAAAATAATTAATTGATTAACATGTATTCCAAAATGTGTGCTCATGTGTTTACGAATAAATATTTTGTTGACTGGCTGTAAATTGTGCATCGCTATAATCTGATTAGTTGAAACCAATGTAGTATAAACTTTTTTGACTGGATGTGAAAATTTGCATTTTTAAATTTAAATTTTATTCTATTTAAAAAATTTCTCTCAGGCGTTTCTATCGTCATGTAACAGAAAGTTGTAACTTAAGTCACACCAATTGTATTTGAGCATCATATAATAGAGCTAACTGTTGATAAATACTGAGATAATAGGGGAAATTAATTTTCTTATTGATGACGTAGACACAGAAGGTTATTTTGTACAGTTATGCAGACTGAAATAGTCTATAATTTTGACAAGAAAAAGACTATGAACCTCATTAAAAGTAAACTAGAAGAAAATGATGGCTATTTATCAGTCATGACAAACATCTGTAATTGAACAGTGATTGTTGTATTCAAAGAAAAAACTATTTGCATTTAACTATTTCAGTGAATTATTTTGGTATATCATTTAAGTTTGAAGTATTTGTCATATTTATTCAAACACATGAGTAAATTGTTATGGTAGGATAATGTAAACGGTATATCTAATTAACTCTAAACGTATAATCAATCAAACACTGGTGAGTGAATGACAGCAGTTTAAAAATCCCCATAGAATTTTTGATCAAATGTTCTTTTTTTCTAATGAATAATGGTTTATAGTTTCGTAAATTAAAAATCATTTAAGAGAAAAAATTTATCTAGAGGTTATTTTTGTAAATAACAATGTCTAGTAAAGTAGAGGTGTTCCATGTCACTTCAGAAAGATGTCGGCAATAAACGAAATACTGTATTCCTGAGTTTCACAATCTGTAGTTAAATGAATAGTTAATACGTAATTTCGCGAATTCATCAACATTAAGAATATTTTCGGTGAGACTATAATTTATGGACGCCAATGTGACTTTGAGAGGGTCTACCTACTTACTAAGGCCAAATGAGGGTTATAAAGCAGTTTGAAGACTAAGGCTTATGATTCACAGTAATTAGTAATTAGATTTACAGTTTTCGATCACGAAATGACATCGGCTAAAATACCAAGACACGATTTTGCCAAATGGATAGGTGAATTTCACGCGAAAATCCAAGACCTGTTGTCCTAAATCTGCTTGATTCATCCATAAATTATAGACTCGCCATTTTTTCAATTTAACATTGTCCATTCTATGCTGTTGACAGGTATATAATAATGATCTGTGTATAGAATTGTGTCAACTAGTTATTGTGCTTGAGAATTGTATGATCCAGTTTTTGAAGTAGTTTGTAAAGTGCTCTTTTATGCATACATATGTATTTTACATAATTTTAATGGAAATTTTTTTATAAGTAAGGAATAAGATTACCATCTATTTTAAGCCATGCATTTAAGTCATTGCATCATCTTATCAGTAACTTGAGCGTTTTGTATTAATCCGGTGAGGAATCATTTTCCTTTCATACATCTTAAACGGAGACTAATAAATTCTCTGTACTCATTCCTAATATGTGAACATTTTAATATCAAACTCAAAAATAGCTCTACATTTCAATACGTAATCAGTTTCGATAAGTAATTTAAATAAAGATAGTATGAAGTTATAAATAAACAAGTTTAAGTCTGACATAATATTCGTTCTATTGCCAATAACTTTTAAATCCGAATTAGGTCAATTGTATGAATTGAAATTTTGCTGTATTTCATTTTACTTTTATCATAAAATACCTGGATTTACCAGTATAACAATCTTATAATTAAAAATACATAAAAATTGTTATTTAAGTTAACAGGTACCATTATGACACAGATTATTGTTCATTATATGATATTGATAATTAATGAACAATTAAAATGTATTAATAATATATGAGTTATGGTTGTATTATTATTATTATTATTATTATTATTATTATTATTATTATTATTATTATTATTATTATTATTATTATTAAGTTCTTACGTAGCTTGATGAGAATTTCTTTGAGTGTTAGTTCACTTGACCTTACCCACAGAAATACTGACTATTATAATAGTGAGCTTATCTCGCTACATAATTTTCACCTTATCATAAAATAATATTACATTAATGAAAACTGAAACTTACTCTCCTTAAGATGAAAGGCATTTTAAGGTCAAAAAATATTAAATTAATCAGACTCCGACTGGATACAGTATATTTTATCTGCGAACGACGGAGAATTCTTGTAATATGACGTAACAAGTGGGAAGTTGAATGGATCGGACTTTTGCTACACAACAGCACTTCAAGGTAGTCCACATACTTACAAAGATTTAAATTTAATGATAACCTTAAATGTGTAAAAGAACAACTCTGTTTTATAGTTACAAGCAATCCAGTATCTTCGTGACGGGCCTGTATTAGTTGACTGATCACTTTGCACTCGCGTTTTATTATTTCGGTACACACAACTAGGTAGACAAACTGAAAGCGACCACAGACAATCAGCTGACATCAAATGTTCATCAGGAGATAGAAAATGAAAAAGCGTTATCGTTTAAATAAAGAACATAGAATAACAGGAAACTAGAAAACCTGATATTTTTTCAACATTAATGAAAAACATACAGGTTCAGGTGTATAGGTTTTTGATGAAATCAGCCCTAATCACCCGTTCATTACACAGTTAATACCCTAATTAAGGTGTCAAATAGCTTTGTACTTTTTCGGGTGCACAAATTTGAATGCATTTGTGTCGCGTTCTGCCAGAAAATATACAAGGCAAACATTTAAATGAATTAAATGTTCAGTATTTGGTTAGTAATAACTACTAGCCTTTTTCTTGGGCTTCAGTTTTTTTATCTGATACAGTGATCTAATCAGATATCGGTAGAATGATAATCCCATCCAGTTAACTACTAAAGAGCTTCTTTTTCACTCAATTAGATGTTTGTGATTGCGAATACAAAGCTTATTTATCAGTAGCAGGATCATTAAGTCTGCTGTACTGATTGTACAAAATACTAATTGTTTTAGCCTAATATTCTCCATCTGGTAGTAAAACCAAATTTTCCATAGAGTCTTTCGCCATACCTTCACAAGAACATTAGTCGTTGAGTACCATCGATCACTAGATCGACAATGTTAACCTTGAACCCCTTCATAAACCTCTGACTTTGTAGCAGAGACTACCGTCTGACATATTTTGCATCTTTGACACAATTTGTTTAGGACCGATTAGATTGTGAAAAGAGTTTGTATGTTAATGTAATTCAACATGAGTCACTAAAAAATGCTTTGTGCACTATACAGAAGAACGTAGCTTATATTTCGGTCGTTAAAATTTTGTTTATTTTATGTCATGATATTAATGTGTTCTTAATTCTTTTTCGCAAACCTATATAATTTACTCCAATTAATCCGGAGAGCACACATAATCATTAGAAATGTAAGTCCCGTTTTTGTCAACTTGACATTCTGCACTAATAATATCGATGTCTGGTTCAATTATTTAGGAGTTGTTTTTAACGTACAAATCGTGGTAGACCTAGGCATGCATTATCAAGCCATCTCAACAGGTACGCTATATCTAATACGTTTAACAGTGACGTTTTTTTAACTTTAAGGAATTCCGAATTAGAGCATCTGTTGAGTCTATCGAAGCGTCTGGATCACTCAGTTGAGATACGCACAAAATCGAAGTTCCCAAAACAACGATTTGTCTAAAACATCAGTTCTTTACTGAATAATATACAAAAATTAGTTACATTAAACCTTTCAAAAAACATACTCTCGACCGTAGCCGGCGGATGTAGCCATCTTTTGTTATAACCACAATTCGCTGTCTCGTCGTCACTGGTACTGTCGTTAGTTCTGACGATTATTCGCAAGTTTCAGTGCAAATCAGCTTTTTGGCGAACGACTAAACGATCGTCACCTAAGGAAGGCGATTTATCTACCTAAACGTGAGTTCACACCAATTCATACACTGGATTCTTATTGACACAATATAACAGAATTAAATAGGCACGTAGCCTCATCTAATGGTCATGTTTTATGTATCATCACAAACTGAACGAAACAGGTGTTTTGTGAAAGTGAGAAAATCATTACTTTGTACGACAATATGAAGAAAGGACCCTCCATAGTTGAGGAAGTTATCATAGACCCAACCAAGCTCGCACACCAGGACATCAAAGCATCCACAAATATGGATGTAGACGCATCCTACTAGGCAATCGGCGTGGTCTAATAACAGTTGGTAAGAGAGGCAAAAAGGTGAGGAGCGTAAAAAAAGAACACTAACGAACAAGTTAGTGTAAGGTAGCGTAATTATAATAACGGGGGAAACGGAAAGGTGCAACCAGAAGAAATCTTTCAGTTAAGGGAAACACAACCACTTTTTATGAAGAAAGTAAAATAGGGTGACAGCAGGATCGTCACTGGCTTCTATTCTGAGCCATATCTGATAACGTTTCTAGCCACTGTGTAGCACCATCTCTCGGACCCCAACCAGGGAGTCGTGAAGGACCGACACAAGCTAGTCCTTTGCAGCTTTCTTTCATACCACGACACCATGTCATATACTGACCACCTCTCCGCTTTTTCCAACCAGTCCCAGAGTCGGCAAATAATGCACGACGTGGAATTTTCTTGGACAACATCCGTAGAACATGTCCAAGTCACCGAAGTCGGTGTTTCAAGATGGTGAAACCAATCGCATTATCGTCTCTGCGCCCGAACACACGATGCTGAAGCTCTGCATTACTAACATGGTGCTGCCACTGGATGTCAGTAATCCTTCGGAGACAGCGATGATCGAACACGGAGAGTCGTCTAACATCCTCTACTCGGAGAGGCCAGGTTTCACAAGCATTGAGCAAAACTGCTCTCACCGACGCGTTGTAAATCCGACCTTTTACAGCTAGACTGACATCACGAAGGCGCCAAAGGTGGTCCAGATTGGCATAAGCCGCTCTGGATTTCACTATACGTGCATTAATCTCATCACTCAGGCCACCACCAGCACTTCTGAGAAGATAAAACGGGTATGAGTAGATAATTTAAGTGTAACACAAGTTTGTAGCGTTCAGTCAAGTCGCGGTTGACTATGAGCACTGCTACAGTAAAACACGTGCTAAATAAATCCATAAAATCCCCGGGAAGCCAAATACCAGAAGGTAGTTAAAAGACCAAGTCGATATATATTTGCTGACGATCTCGTGGTATCGAAATGATACCGAGATCGTGCCAGGATACAAGCTAGATTACAGAACGTAACCGAATCCGCGGCACGGTAAAAACGGTAATCCCTTTCAAATCTGTCCGCCGTTTCGTTTCAACGACCTTGAAAGCGCTGACTGGAAGCGGGCATTCCGTATTTCAATTGCCGTGTGTGTGTTGGGTCGTATGAGTATTAAATCTTTCCATATATAAGTAATCTTTTGATGCATAATAAACACTAAATAACTGCTAAGAGCATTAATTGAGTATTTTCTGTTTTGTAGTGCACACTTTAGCTCTGTTGTTCCGCGCGAGTTCACAATCAAAGTGTGTGAATAATGGATGCTTTTTAGCTCAGTTAAACAAAAGCACATTAAAACAGTCACTAGTACAATTGATTATAATAATAAATGTTTTCAATAAACCAATCGTGTCTTCGTGATAAAAGTGAGTCACTACAAGTTATTGTCTTAATTACAAACTTCGTAATCTTAAGAACAATATTTATTTAGAAGGAAAAAAGTCAGAAAAGAACTGAACACCTAATGAAAGGGTTCAGCCATGATAATAATAGTTGTGTAATGAATATTGACCTCAGAAGCAAATCAACAATTTAGAAAAATCCTTTAGTGCACTCGGACAAATACATATAGATTTATGTAACATTATACAGAGTGCAACCAGATATTAATATAAACAGTTGTGCATAGAATAATGCTATGAAAGTTACAATTAATTGCAAAGGATAATCAAATATAAAGTTCTATGTGTTATACATATGCATGTGGTGAAGATAAAATGAATCTGAGAAGTTAATTTAATTAAGTGTAACATAAGATAATTTATTTTTAGTTATAGACTTTGGATGTTTAGGAATGAAATATGTTTAGAAGAAAAAGAAAAGGGCGAGACTAATAACTGATGTGTCGAGGGACCGATAATTATATTAATAACAGTAATAATTATAAATATGTATATAAGCAGAATTCATATATTACGATGAATAGAAAGAAAGCAAAATAAAATAGACCTGAGGAGTTCCAAAGGTTATTTTTCCTTTTCAGTCAATTAAATAGATGACGGATCTTGTTTGTATTGATCATTATTAAACACATTAATATTCAATAAGTGACACAATCCACTTTCGGAAAGTAAATGTTGTGTTTGAATGAACTAATGGTTCCTTTGTACTTGTTGAATGCTTGATTTCGAATTCTAAATACAGTACATTCGTTCGTGCTTATCCAGTAATTCTTTATCCGATTACATTATTTCTGGGATTCTTAGTTCATACTATAATTCAAATACTTCCAATAATCATAGTTATTCATCAAGGAGACCGCAACGGAGGTTAACCGGCAGTTTGTTACACGTGGTTGAGTAACGAATAACGGAAAAACTCCGGTGTAAGTTTGTGTAGGTTTTTGTAATCACTAGAGTATTTTCCTTACCGCGTAGATTGTGGGAAGACATCATAGAGTATGAAGGGGTGGATACCAAAGAGTAGGAAATACCGTTAATAAGCCGGTAGATAAAGACAAGATTTAATTTGATACGTTTGATCCAAAGAGGTTCTAAGTTTAGTTGTTGACATCTTTGGTGATAGTCCTTGTTATCGGAATACCCCAGAACGGCTTTGGTGAACGTTCTTTGAACACCTTCAATTTTAATCAAGTCATTATGTCTACAATTACAGTAAACTAAAATACCATATTCAAGAATGGGTAAGATACATTTTCTGTATAATAACAATCTCGATTCGATATTATTGAAGTTTATCATTATCAGTCCGATGAGCTTTCTAGCTTTGGATACTTGAGAGATAATGTACTCAGAAAAGTTCAGACTGTTGCTATATCTTAAACTCAGGTCACAAACAGTGTTGAGAGCTTTGAGTGTATGTTTGTGTATATTCAACTTTAAGTTAAGGCAGCAGTCAATGTGAATAAATCCACTTTTGTCAACATTAAGTGGCGAAATCCACGAAACACTCCATTCGTATAACTTGTTTATTTCTTCTTGGATTACCGCTGAAATATAGCTTTCCTTAGTGGGAGAAGATAATGAATAAACCATTCTTAGGTCATCGACAAAAACGAAAGGTTTACCATACTGGAAAGGGAACGTACGTCATTGACAAAAAGAAAGAGTAATGGACCAATCACGCTTCCTTGTATAACCCCACCGGGTACATTTGTAGAATTATGGTCTTCTATGATATTAGTACTGCGCTAATAATAGACCTAATCCTAAAATTGTAAACTAGTCATGATGTGACTGCCTAATCTATAAGATATTACGTAGAAGTCATACCATTGTATACACCAACTCATCGTATCGTAAAAATCACAAATACATGATGTAGAACAAGCTTAGGCTAGAGATAGAACAATATATTCAATATGAATAAAAGATAAAGGGTAACTTTCGACAAGGACCACGCCAGCAAGGCCGAGCCATGCCATTAGATCAACTCCAAATAACTCAACTTTTTATTTCCTCCTTCTCCATCGTTAAGTATTTCTCCGCCTTAAATATTGAATATCTATTTTTTCCGAGTAGTCTCGTGTTCAGATTTGAGGATGGTGTGGTGATGGTCCAATGCCACTACACATTCATAGGTTTAGAGTAGCAATATCAAAAGCGAACGATTTAGCTACGTTCTTCTTAAAAAGATTTGAGCCAAGATGAAAGGGGATTCTGTATATCAAATGAAAAGAGTTTTAGAAGTTTGTGTGAGACACTGTCGAAAGCCTTACTAAAATCGAAGTAAAGAACTATCACTGACTGACCAACATCTCTTCTCTGGGTAATTTGATCAAAAAAACTAGATAAGATGTGAAACGTGAGCGTTTAGTTATAAACCCGTGTTAGGATGGGCTAATCGGATTAGCCGAAAGTAAAAATGATAATATCTGTTTGTGTATGATTTTCCTATGGTTCTTGAGAGCAAGAATGTTAAATTAATTGGCCTATAGTTAACAATATCACTACGTGATCCTGTTTTGAATCTAGGGGTGATAAGATATGTTTTTCATACAGATGGATAGGTCCCATATTCTATAGATATGTTGAAAAGTTTTAAACAAAGTAATGAAAATTCTCTACTACCATATTTCACAAATGATGAGGAATCCCGTCAGGTCCACCATCATAAGACTTTTTCAGAGCAGGTATGACCTGCTTGATGTTTGGGGGTATGAAATCAACTTTCGATAGGTATTTGGATGTAAGCATTGGAAATGTATTGACAGAGTTTTCAGTCCCAGTGTTGTAGTGTTGCGAGAAATGCTGACTGAACGGTTCGAAAATTTTATCATGGTCGTCAACAACGCTTCCGTTAACTATGAAGAGTTTAGTCGTGACAAGAGGTTTTAACTTTACACGGGATTTAAAAAGCCAAAATATTAATAAATCTGGGCTTTTACTAACTTGGGCTTTATTTTCTATATTCATAAAATGCTTGTGTTGAGATGAAGCATCTCTGTCGATTAAATATACTCTGAAGTGCATACATGTCATTATGCTCGTGTTAGTGGTGTTTAAATTTCTTCAGCCTTCTTTTAAAAGTTTTAAATTATTCTGGCCCTTATCAGCGTTATAAGCAACACGGCCATTAATTGCGTCAATATAGTCAAGGCACTATATCAGGTTGTGGTATAGATCGGAAAGCGTAATGTCAATTTTATTTGTGGTAAAATAAGTTTCCCATGGTAAACATGGAATGAAAGTTTCAGTCCGTTTCCAGGTTTGTTGATCAAATTGCCTGCTTTGATACATCATTACAGCTTTGGAATTTAATAGTATAGTTTAAAGAGTGAATAATACTCAAAGCAACTCTATGAGTAGTCATAAAAAACTTATGACTGATGTGCACTGAGATAGAATCTATATTGACCATAAATAACAAATCAAGTATATTATTCCCCCTAGACGGTTTCCGGCCCTTTTGGACCCATCCACAAAGTTCTAGTGTTTCAACTAGCTTGTTATATGGACCTGGTATAGGAGTCGAACCCCATGTAATGTTCTGAAGATTAAAACCAGCTCTGATGATTTTAAACGTATGCGATTGGTGCGACGTAATGAAAATCATGTTTGTTAGTAACCTGTCGAATTTAGTATCCGCATGAGGTTGTCTGTATATGCATCCAGCCAGTAGATATTTTTGAAATCTACACCAAGTGGAGTCGTCCATAGCATCAAGGGATTTATCCTCAAATTCGAACGCCTGAACGTCCGAACGAAAAAAGATAATTGTACCGCCTTCCAATCCAAGACATCTGTCGGTTCGTAAGAAAACGTAGTTATCTACATTCAAGGAGAGGTCTGGTATGGATGATTTGCACCACACTTCCATAATAAGTATAATGGTTGAATTTACAAGTAATAAAAGGGTTTTGAGATGAGTAATTTTGTTGGTCGGAGACCGGGTATCGAACTAAAAAGTTAGAAACTGAGAGTTATCATGGTGAAGCAGGTTAGAGTATAAATCGCAATCGGTAGTCCCATGAATGCTCGTAGGACTGGTTAAGGTAAGAGTTGTATTGCGAGGGGAATTAGATTCAACAACCTTGTCATCATTTGAAATATGTTTACCGTCGCCGGTAGAAAAGACGGTGGAATTAAAGAAAGTTTTCTCATTGCACAATGACTGTGTCTTATTACCTATTTAGGGCTTGAGCACTTATAGATTAATAGGAATAAACCGGCATTAACCTTGCATTTATACTATAGAAATGTCTTGTGAAATTTTTTATCAGTGAGGTATTTAACTTCATATTGTTGGTTTTCCAATATGACACAGGCAAAGCAAGCAGGTGTGAAACATTATTCAATGATAATACTTTATCTCTTACGACAAGTTGCGTGAGGTATGCCGTTTGACAAGGGAGATCAAAATGTCATCAACCCTGCAATATATGTCATTGAGAGTTACCAGTTCGCGATGAAACATCATGAAACTCACTCATATTATGGACAGGGAAGAAAATTCCAGAGAACAAGAATATGAC
Organism: Schistosoma margrebowiei; assembly: GCA_944470205.2. Classification (NCBI taxonomy): domain Eukaryota; kingdom Metazoa; phylum Platyhelminthes; class Trematoda; order Strigeidida; family Schistosomatidae; genus Schistosoma; species Schistosoma margrebowiei. The sequence continues at coordinate 21,410,012 of OX104024.1, forward strand.
AAAAGAATATGAATATGGCAAAACTATGATGCACAATACAGATGTTTGCAGATCACATGAAACCCAGCAGTGTAAAAAGTAAAAACCAGGTCCACGGTTGTTTGAAATTAAAAATATTATAGTAACATTTACTGTTTCTCAATTAAAAACACCTATCATAGCATGGTACTTGGTGCTTCTCGTTATTATTCTACATATGTTTTGTTTACACTTACTCGAACGTGAGAGAATTAGTATGAAGTACAAAAAGAATGTCCTACCCCAAGATTAGTTCATGTTCAGAAAAATGAAGGTATTTATAGAGATTCACACGAACGTAAGCTTCTGAAAATGTCTTGATTCGTGTTTAATATTGTGGCAATATAATTAAATATTGATGCGGAAATGTGACACTTTATTCCTCACCTTCCAGGTGCTTCTGAGGTGTCCCAGCACAACACCTAGTGGATAAGTTGTTTCCAAGTATTTTCTAAGGATCCATAGAATTTCCAGAGAAATACTTTGGAACTAATCATTGAGCAACAATTGGGTAAATAACCATACAAATCAATAAATTTAACGGAGTGGAGGCAGTAGTTACAATAAACAATATTCCTGTGAGTAGCCGGGTCACTGCTAAAACTCAGCGATAGCAGATAAACAATTTACAGATAATATAGCTAGTCCAAAGATGCTTGCCCATATTGAATAATTTAAATCCTGGAGGGTGGTAGATGAAATACTTATGAACGAATATGGTTCTAGCACTTAGTTATGAACATTGGTGTCAGTGTTTGGCTATCACTGACATTAATTATGAAAGTTCAAATACATTCGTCTCACTTTGCTAAGTAACCGTGATTTTTATGGTTACGATCAATCAACGAATGTTTCCCAAGATTGCTTACTACTGATAAAAAATTCACGGAAATATCGTAACCTGAAGTTGTTTAAGATCAAAATGAGGCGATTTTTATAATCTCGTTGATGAAACAATGACTGCAATTTGATCAGACTTTATTGAGTGATGTTTATATTGGCTCGAAATGACCATTATGATACGTATTGATATACGACAGATGATTTGTGGTTGTCAGTGGAATCCAGGAAACGCGTTTCATCCTACTTGAATGAACATTAACCCTTGAACGGAGGTACATCATGCCCAAATTGCTTCAAATAGTACAGAATGCGTGTACTGAAGATTCCATTACCAAACCGTTTACTACAGACAACAGCGCGTCTGTCAGTGTGTGATAATCTTGGTGTCTCTTTACATTGACATTTTCTATGCCCACAGTTTATGTACAACACATTAAGTATACTGACAAGTGAATTACTTGAAAACATCTTCGGTATCTACTACATCATTCCCTGAAATCTTGAGGACTCTGATCTCTTAAAACGCATCCAAATCAAAGCAACCAGAAAGGTATAAGGGCTGACAATTAAACCTCACGCTTTTCGTGCTGAAGATGCCACAAGTATTCGGAGTTTGAGGAGGTTCAAAGATATATTAGATAGGCTATCAATATATCATGGATCGTCTGATTTAATCTGGCTGGCGATTGCAGGGGTTGTTGAGCACGCCGTTCCCACTCGTGATCTGGTGCGGATGCATTAGTCCATTAAAAGTAATGTTGTCAGCATCCAATGTCGAAAACTTACAGAGATATTTATTTTGGGGATTCATTTAACGCTACAGATCACTCACCCCCCTAGGGGGGTAGTGATGACCGTAAGACGTGGCCAGCCAACCCAACGAGTTTTGTCATTGTTAAACATTCTTCTGATAGCTTGCTAGGTTTAGCAGCTTCCGGTCGTCTTTCCTTACTATAAGGACCATGAAATGCAATATAGTAAGAAAATTATGTACACTGAAAAATTTGGTTCCTCGTAAAACTCATCGTTCTTTTCACCGTCTTTTCCAGCCGTCTTGTAGAAGAAAAAAAGAATACGTAATTGCCTGTCGAAACAAACTTGAACACGCTTTAAGACACAAAATGGGTGAAATAAGAAAAATAGCGTTAAAGCCATTTTTACAAAATGCTTTTTGTTTTTTTTATTTTTACTATACATATTAGTCAAATTATAAATGTGTATAAATATAAGCATTTAAAAATTGTTTTATATTATATATAATGCCATGGAAAAACGAGATGACAAAAAATGTTGACTGGTGTCTTGCGTGCTCTAGTGGTTTAAATGTTCTGGAAATCTTACTCTTCTTCCAGAACGCGTTGTTTTAAGTTCATTTTCTGATACCGCCGAAATATCGTCGTGTATGTTGGCTGTCGAATGAGGTGTTATAAGTGTAGGAGTCGTGTCGTTCGGTTGTATTGAAGGAAAGTCGACATTAATAGGATTTCCTTCTAAATACGCTACTTTGAGGCGATCGATGCTGATGCTATAATTGGTTCTATTCTTATCGACTATATAGTACTTGGGTTCGCGTTGAACAACTTCGAAGGGTCCTTCATATGCGAGTCTCGACGTACGAAGTTGTGTGTATTATATCGTAAGTCAGGTTGAACGAAAACATCAGTTGATTGCGTTCGAGTGGAACGCATTGCGTTTGTAAGCCTGTTCGTGTAGGAGGTTAGATCCATGTTCATTGAAGAAGATGAAGGATCCACAAATTCTCCTGGAAGTCGAAGTGTCGTTCCATAAACGAGTTGAGCCGCAGTGTATCCAACGTCAGCTTTCACAGCATTGCGAATACCTAGTAAGACGAGTGGAAGAGCATCGCTTCACTATGAAACGTTTGCAGCTGATAGTGAAGTTTTTAGTTGTCGGTGAAAGCGTTTTACCAACCCGTTAGGTTGTGGGTGGTAGGCGGTTGTTCTGAAGCGAGTGACTCCAAATAGTGCGGTCAGACAACGGAAACGTTCAGATTCGAACTGACTTCCGCGGTCTGTAGTGAAGGTTGAAGGGCAGTCGACGTTTGCTACCCATCGATTGACTGTTTCAGCAGTGATGTCCTTGATAAGTACTGCTTCTCGCCATCGAGTGAAACGGTCTACGCAGGTTAAGAGGTAAGAGTTTCCATTTGAATCTGGTAAAGGTTCTACCAAATGCAGATGAACATGGTCGAAATGGGTATCGGAGGGTTTGAATGAGCCTAAGGGACATTCGTTGTATCTGGTAACCTTAGATTTCTAGCAGCGTACACAGGAGTGTGCCCACTCCTTCACATCTTCACTCATACCAGCCCAACAAAACCGTCCTGATTTAAGCTTGATGGTTGCACGAACATCTGGATGAGAACGTTTGTGCAACTTATTGAAGACATTGCGTTTAAGGGTTGTTTACGATAACTCGTACTGAAGATCAGTGTCTTCTTTTTGAAGCTTGGCGGGTTTCAGAATTTCGATTCCTTGGAAACTGTTCAAGGAAGTTACTCGAGACAAGGCGTCTTCGACTACATTGTTTGCTCCAGAAATGTGTTGAATATCTGAAGTAAACTGCGAAATGTAGTACAGTTGTCGAGACTCACGAGGTGAGTACTTGTCTAAAGAAGAGCTTATAGAGAAGGTAAGCGGTTTATGGTCAGTGAAAAGGGTAAATTCACGGCATTTCATTATAGTGTTGAAAATGCCGTACAGCATGATACATAGCTAGGAGTTCCTTACCGAAAGTGCTGTACCTCGATTCAGTGTCTAGCAGCCGTCTAGAGAAAAATACCAAAAGTTGTCAGGTGTGGTTAACCCATTGTTGTAAGACTCCTCCGATTGCTGAGTCAGATGCGTCTACTGAGATACTAATGGGTGCTTCAGTGTCCTGATGTGCAAGCAACGTTGCTTTAGCGAGAAGTTCCTTAACTGTGGAGAATTCTCTTCGTGCAGTGTGGTCTAGATTGAGGGGTTTCGCATTTCCACGAAGTTGGTCGGTTGGCGGCCTCACAAGTGAAGCGCGTTTCGTTATGAATCGTTTATAGAAACTTACAAAGCCGTTAAACGTTTGTACTTTCTTGATCGTGGTCGGTTCCGGGTAATCCAGAATGGTCGCCACTTTTGTTTTAAGGGGTCGAGTGCCTTGCGTATCTATATTGTGTCTTAGGAAGTTTAATGAGTCAGTTCCAACTTGGCATTCCTGAATGTTTGCAGTAATGCCATGTTTTTGTAGCCGGTCGAAAACAAGATCCAGATGCTGGAGTTGTGGTACTCTGTCCGGACTTGCTATTAGACAGTCGTCAACATACGCATGTACGAATTTGAGACCTCGCAAAACGTCGTCTATGAGTCTTTGTAAAGTTTGGGCAGCGTTTCTTAGACCGAGGAGCATACGCGAAAATGTGTAGAGTCAGAAGGCAATTATGATAGCTGTTTTCGAAATATCGTGAATAGCCGTACGGATTTGGTCAAACGCTTTAACCAAATCGATTTTCGAAGACAGTTGTATCTTTCAAAGTAGCTGTCAAATCATGAATGTGAGGCAACGGGTATCGATCGGGACTGGTTTTCGCGTTCAATCGCCGATTGTCGCCAGTTGGACGCCAATCTTTGCTGTCCTTTTTGGGGACCATGTTCAACGGAGATGCCCATTGGCTGTTCGACGGTCTTATGATACATAAGTATACCATGTGGTCGAATTCGTTTTTCGTCAACCTTAGCTTTTCGGGAGCCAGTCGGCGTGCTTTTGAGAATGCAGGTGGTTTTGTAGTCGTGATGTGACAGTTTGTATAAAGCGAAAATATATTATAGAAAAGTAATGGATTACAGTCTGTATTCTTTTTTTACATTATTTAAAAACTTGTTAAGGTTCGATAAAGATTCAGAGGTTCTGAATTCATAATACATACAGTATAGAAACTCGTCCGTAGGGTTATGGTAAGGATCAGGATTAGGTTAGGGTTAAGGTTAGGGTGGTGAGATTCTAATTTAGGGACGAGCCAAAAAGAAACGTTTTGGCAATTTCAAGGTCACGGAGCAAAGTTCAACACGTGACGCTGACGTACGATCGGTTTACAACGGATTTTCGAGCAGAGGTGTTTGCAGAGAGGCTACAATTCTAAACCCCACCACAAACCCTCACCTTAACCCCTAAACCTAACTCTGTGGACGTGTTTCTATACCGTATGCGTTATGAATTCAGAACCTCTGAATCTTTATCGAACCTTAACAAGTTTTTAAATCATGTAAAAGAAGAATACCGACTGTAATCCATTACTTTCCTATAATATATTATCACTTTATACTAACTGTCTTCTGATTGGCTATTAATTAAAATTGCTCAAACGCTTCTGATTGGCTCGTCCCTAAATTAGAGTCTCGCCTCCGATGCTAGCCACACAATCCTAATGTAAAAGTCCGAGTTAGCATGTTATAAGTTGTCTTAGTAGAATAGCCAATCCAGCCTATTATTGGAAACGTCCCGAGCTGCCATTTTTGAGGAAAATTTAACCCATTTCGGGGAAGCCGCTATAGTAAATTTTGGGGAAATTAGACGCGAACCCCAAAATTTCCTGCGAACTTTGGAGAAATCCCCAAAGTGAACTTCAGTTATTGGGAATACAACTGACTACTGAATGTTAATAAGTAGTATAAAACAATACACAAAAGAGTAGAAACGGAAGGAGTAGGAAAAATGTAGGACAAACTTAACATGTGTACTATAACGAACATTTTAAATGGTTCTAGCTCACCCTTTCTTTGGAACGCCATTCACGTTTATGTACTTTATTTCTTGTGTCATGCAAGAAGGCCTGGCTTGCTGTAGCCATGGCGTGTATTATATTCTTTTCCTGACAGCTTGCACTTCTGAAACGTGAACACAAATCACCTACAAATATGTTCATACAGTAATGTGGACTTACTTTGAACCGTCGAGTAAAATTTGTACTTACTAATACCAAATTTACTTCTGGTTCCTTGCAAGGTGCACATGTTCCCCAATTCCGGAGAAAGGAGGTATTGGAGACAGGCTTTTGCTGATTTCCGAAGATCATCACATAGTAGATGGTATAATCTTTCCACCTAACATTTCTTCAAACACCCGTTACAACTTACGAAATGATCCCAAAACTTTTGGTTTTCTAAAGCTGCCTCTAAAGAACGCAACTCGTCATGCGTTCTTAATGGGAAAGTGATTGCATCACTATCCTTTTCTTCTATATGCCCGTCACTTACACCCATGGCTAAGCGTTCACATACAGCGATCACTTTATCCACCTTGCTAGATATTTCAGTGACCGCTTTCAGGATAATTCTGAACATTTGATTTGTATCATCGCACAAACTTTTGTTGTCAGGAATACAGTAAATGCAACTTACGGTTTATTAACTTCCGTCGAAGTACGTGGAAGTGGTGGTGATGTTACATCAGCTTTTGATGAATTACTCTATTAGTATTGATAGAGTAGGCACAAACCTTGCAATAGGAGAAACGTTTCCCGTCAAAATGTTGGCAACTGGAAATTCCACCGGGGCAAATCCAGACTCAGCCTCAGCAACCTCTAGTTCTTCTGAGGTGCATAAATAATCGGTATTTTTTCGTTTGACAGTCCTAACTCAAGTGATATAATAATTTGAACAATTTACCTTTTCGGCTTTTCAGCGTCACAAGGCTGCGTTTCATCGTTAGTCGTGATGTTAGTATTGTAGCCCAGTACTGTTGTTAAACACACTTAATTTCTGGGCTACATTGTAGTCGTCTGAAAACAATAAATGTTAACTGATTACAACTTACCACAACGATGCATAACGGCGCATTTTCTCACGTTGAATTGACTGTCAACATCAATACCCTCAACAATTTTGTGCTCACTGATATCATCACGATAAAGGTAATGATCGTTGGTCAGGAGCCATTTGTTCGGAATGCAGAGCACTTGCTGCTTCTCCTTATCGTCAATCAAAATGTACTTGCCACTTTGATGCTCTAAATGAATGGAAGACGCAAAATCACTAAGCAACAGACACTTACTGGCTAACGTGCTATATTTGCGACAGGAATTGACAAGTGATGTAACTATGCTTATTGCAATGTATGTAAAAGAGGTATAATAACCTCATAATTTTGTGTCCTTATACAAACGCATTTACAAAGTATGTCTGTCATTGTTATCCACGTGCATTCAGGGATTAAGGTAGAACACTTAAACATACCAATATTACTGGAGGGAAAAGGGTCGGTATATAAATCGGAAGGGTTACGGAATTCCCGGAACCTAATTCGGCCTTTATCAGCTATTTGTGTGACGAACCCTGACCGACCATTGGTGATAGCTACATTGTCCTGCCTTGTGGTATATGGCTTTGAGTTTCTGTAACTGATGATTTCCTTGGAAGAATCATAAGTTACCTCAGGCCTAGTGACATTGTCAGCCACATCCTGATTCAGTATACTTTGAAAGTCTTCTTCTTCTGCATATGCCTGTGTGGCTTGTTTAGCTGCAGCAAATCCACAGTGTACTGAACGCCTAATTTTCCCCATGTAAGACTCAAAAGGAAATTTAGAGAACGATTCTAAACTACCATGTTCCATAACGTCGTCTGCAATGTGCTTTAAACTATGCACATTGTAGATTCAGTGTTCGGTATCGTAACACCTTTCGTAACCTAATAAGAAGTTATTAATGTGGTAGCCTATTATGAAGAACTGCAGGTCCTAAGTACAGTAAGAACAACCGACATTCAGTTGGTTACCATACAGAAACTCCATGAAAGTTGCATGTGGTGTGCTGCCTACATAAGTCTAATGCCTCGTTTATTGATGCGATTACTAATTAATCCATCCTATAAAGTCACTTAGAAGCTAGCTCCTTCCATAATAAAATAAGTTTTTTAGTAACACCTAAATACATCATATGCATCGGTTCCGATCGCTTTATCATATCCACTGGCAGATTTTCAAATGAACTTCTACCACAATGATGGATATATTGAAACCTACTACAAAAAGTCACATCACTTCTCAATTCGTGTTCAACATTGGGGAAAGTCATCCGACCACCCATTCGTCTCCCTAAAACCTGACATGTCACATCCAGCGATACCATTGTGTCCCACAATGTACTTGACGTTGCTGCGAGCTGGAGCGTCACAAAGTAACAGTAACTAATTTGACTATTAAATGTAGCCGATACTTATCTACATTAATACCTACTATCAGCAACTCCTGTAACTCTGTTATAAGTGCTGCTGACATGTCGTTGAAATCAGATGGTTTTACTTCATCACCGCAGATCCCAACTATGAAAACACTACTAACTAGTGTAGCTACAATGCGACCTAAGATAGGCCAGAGCTGTTGCTTAGAGCTTTTAAACAAGCTTAGGCCATCGTAGTTTAACTGCAACTTCAGTTCGGGGAAACGGATTTGTCGTAGTCAATGTTCCGAAAATCTCAAAAGACTTGATTTCAATCCCAAGTGTTAATACGTTCCAGATCGAGGATCTTAGGCTCCACGTCGTTGCATCGACGTAAGAAACTCCGGACGGACGTTAGAAGTTCTGGATACCGCGCACGAAAAAGGTCAAATATTTGGTCAGCCTTCTTTATGCTTATGTAACCACCTTTCATTATTTCAATGACTATTCTGTTTAACTGTTTTTTCATTGAAAGATGAATGGCTGGAGACATTTCTGAAATCACACAACCTATAAATTTCTGATAATTACAGAGATGCTACCGCTGGTTGTGTTGTCTGAACACTGGACGTAACTACATGAAGCAGTAGCTGTATCTGTGACAATATGAGCACACTGCTCTGTAGCTGCGGTAGTACACGATTTTGTGACGACAACTGGATTGTCTGTCTCTTCGTCACAGCTCGGTAACTGCCACGTCTTTATAAACTAAGCTTTTAACTTCCTCAACCTTCTGTAATAGGTTGCTCGGGAACAGCAAAACAACCTCAGGTATTTTGCGGCTTTAGCCCGCCTTTTTGCAATCTTATCGACCTGTCTATTATTATTCTGAAAGAAATAATTGACTTAAGTAATACTGAACATAGACAGCACCAAACGTTTCCGACAATGTAGATAACTCACCTGCATAGCGTTCGAATTTTGAAACAGTGGTTTACAACCGACAACTCTTTGTTTGATGTATTAAAACAAGACCTAAAATTTGATAGACTATTCCTCGCCAAAAGTGTGTAGTGTATTGAGATGTCAATTTATTTATTCAAATTTACTACATTAAGGCCTATTCCTTTTATGGAGATGAAATGTTATTGTGGAAAACTGCGCTACAAAGATTTTGAGGATTTTCGCCAGAATTTCACCAAACTTTGTGGAAGGCTACTTCACTTTGGGAATTTCCCTAAACTTTCACCAAAATTCCTCAAAGCTGAAAGCTTGGGGTGAGTCTGAGTGGTGAGCATAGGAAAACAATCTACATCACAGATTGATTGACTTATTCTCAATCATAAAGAGCCTGATACATACAAAATGTTCTGCCCTCACAAACACCAGCGGATTGAAGTTATCGCCCTCACCATCAATGCTTGCTGGTCAGTAACTCTGTAGGACTTATGGTCTACTATGATATTAGTACTGCTCTGATAATAGACCTAATCCTAAATCTGTGGATTTGTCATGATATGACTACCTAATCTATAAGATCTTACATGGAAGTCACACCATCGACTACACCAACTCACTGTATCGCATCAATTACCAATACATGATGTTGAACAAGGTTAGGCTAGAGAAAGAACAATGTATTTAATATGAATAGAAGATATAAGGTGACATTCAGCAGAGACCACGCCTGCATGGCCGAGCCATGCCGTTCGATCAACTCTAGTCTGTTCAATTCATTATTCGCGCCTTCTCCATTGTTAGGTATTTCTCCGCGTTAAATATTGAATATCTATTTTCTGAGTAGTCTCGTGTTCACAGCTTTGTGAATTGCGTGGCTATTGTCCAATACCACTACAATTCCACCTTCCCACCTTTTGTGATGTTAGGCTCATTTAAGCTCATTCTTGTACATATGTCATACCTCACACACAATTCTCTGTGTTTCACATCGTGTTGGAAAGCACTATATAAATACCATTTCACAAGCTTATCAGACAGTTACAAGCCATGGACTGTGGGTAAGGCATCGATGCAGTGCTTTTGTTGACTATAGTATAAATCATAGTTTGTCAATCACAGTATAAGCAATAAGAAGGGTATAATGTAGGATGGTTGTTTATTAAAGCAGGCCGAAAAGTATATGAGCTGTAGATAAGGTAATATTAATTGCTAGTCAACATAATGTGCAGAAGAGTAAAACATTAATACAGGATAAATAGGAAGAAACCCACAGTAACTTTCTGCCGATAATATTTCATGTTGTAATAACCAGTTGACTGGTAACAGGCTCCATAGATGCTAGACCACTGGTAGTAGGCAGTCGATTGCGCAGTTCTCTTGAATTTCTGAGGGTGGTAGTGAGTGTCTCTTAGCGACCGAGTTTAGTTGAACTGTATCGATAGGTTCAGTGAGTTACCTGTCTACTTTGAGTGAAGAAATAAGGTGAAAAATTCAACTAATGCAACCACAAAGTAGCAAAAGTAAGACAAACTGAACTTGAAGTCCATTTTGGTCTAAACATAGAGAGAGCCTGTGGTGTTTGAGTGGGGCGCAGATGTGTTCGTACGTGCAAGATCGGTGCAAGTGAGGGCTTAATCAAGCAGTCTTGCAAACGTATGTAATTCATCTGCCATGCGAATTTCGGAGGGAAGACTGTTCCATATTATTGCATACGTGGTGAAGAAGAAGTTTTCCCGAGTTTTTGATCTGTATTTCTCAACCTTAACCGTAGATACTTTGTTTCGCAGTCCGTATTCTTGTGAATCTCTAGCAAAAACTATCTTACATGTTGAATAAGTAAGGTTTCTGAGTAGTTTAATGTAGAGAATCAAATTAGACCTAAGCCTTCTCTCCCAAAAGGATGCTATTCCTAAGATTTGGCATCGGACTGTAGTCAATGACTGAGTCAGTCTTAAGTACTTTGCGGGTGAAGTCTCGTTGTATTCCTTCCACTTTTAGTATATCAAATAGGCGTAGGTTGGAAAATAAGAACGAGCATTATTCAATGATAGGTCTGTAGTGACTCACTTTTATCACGAGAACACGATTGGTTTATTGAAAACAATTATTATTATAACCAATTGTACCAGTGTTTTTTTAATGTGCTTTTGTTTAACTGTGCTAATTATAGCCATTTTATGCTTTCATTACTTTCCATCATTTGTTGCGCGGTTTTTGGTACTGTTCGCACGTACTCCGTCCTCCTGCTTTCGCTTGTACTGTTCTTGGCACGATCTCTGTATTCATTCGATACCACGAGATCGCCAATCGAATAAATCTGGTTACGTTCAACCTTCGCCTTCTGATTTCTTTGGCACGTGTTTTTTGGTAGCGGTGTTCATAGTCAATCTCAACTCGACGCCACGCTACAATTGCTGATCCCAAAGTTTGTAACACGCCTCAACCTCTGGTGAAATCTTCCAAAGAAGCCAATTCGGTGAGTCTCTATTTTATCTATCCACGTCTGTCGTATTTTTTCATATTGATTTTTAATATATAATATACACATGACGGATAGCGACAAGAGTACTATTTATGTTACAGACTCAGACGTACAGGCCATTCACTTTCGACATGTATCATTCATTCCTCACGACCCAGAGGTTTGGTTTGCTGCATTAGAGTCCCAGTTTGAGACTCGTCGCATTATGAGCCAAAGGCAAAAGTGCACCTTCGCTCTGGAATCATTACACGGGGACCACTTAGTAGCTGTTCGTGAGGTCGTCCTCAATTCCAACGTGCCCAATAGTTATGATCGCCTCAAAGAGGCGGTTCTCCGACATATCCTCACATCGCGGGAGGAACGATTGAGGACATTGTTAGCACGTCACCCCCTGGGTGATGCTAAACCTAACCACCACCGCACGCGCCTGCAATCCTTTGCAGGACCAACAGCATCTGACTCGAAAATAGTTAAGGAATTGTGTCTCAAGTCACTACCAGCTCATATCCAACCTACTGTGACGCCACTGCTCGAAGACTCACTGCTTAACCAGGTAGCCCTCATATCAGACAAAATTTTGGCGAGGACTAGTAATAGAGACAGCTATGTAGTTGCTTCAACGGCACGTCCTAAAGTAGACATGGACGCCAGTCATTCCTCAGCTCACGGCGACAGGAACGGGTATATCCACACACGTCTTAGTTTTCGAGACCGTTGTAACGTACCCCCGAGCTCGCTCAAGTTCTCGCAAACCCGTCACCACTCGCCTAAAAAGGCCATCTTTCAAGCCACGTCGAAAGGCGGTTTCGGAAGCGAGTGACAGTTGGTGCTGGTTCCATAGGTCCTTCGGGTCTGGTGCCCGCCGTTGTCGAGCACCATGTTCATACAAGCCGACCCTTCACCCCAGGCTGGCCGCCTATTCTATGTGCACAATTACCGCACAAACGCTAGGTTCCTGGTAGATACTGGGGCCCAAGTTTCTTTTTTACGACAAGATAGCAGCAAGTCACAAGCCACAGTGCTTCGAATACGCGCTGCGAATGGCTCAGTCATTCCTACCTACGATACACGACAACTCGCGGTCAACCTGGGCAACCGACGACAGTATCTGTGGACGTTCATCATTGCTGATGTTCCCACAGCCATACTAGGTTTCGATTTCCTACAGCACTATGAATTGCTTGTCGATTCACGTAGGCTGCAGCTAATCGATACTTCGTCGAACAGCAAATTCATGGGCTGTAAAGCCCGCATGAACGCCTACCGAATCCTCGGCACTTTGTACTCGCGTGACGATAAATTCCACGCTTTATTCTAGAAATTCCCCGCACTCACTAAACCACTCGAGGAGCTTCCATCGGTGACCAATCGTGTGGTACACCGCGGACCGCCAGTCACGGCACGACCTCGCCGACTGGCACCGGATAAATTAGCTTTTGCTAAGCGTGAGTTTGACAATTTACTAGCTACTGGTATTATTCATCCTTCTCAAAGTCCATGGGCCTCTCCTCTTCACATGGTGCGCAAAAAAGATGGGGTTAGTTGGAGACCATGCGGCGACTATCGAGCTCTAAACGTTGTTACGCGCGTTGATAGCAACCCCATCCCTCACATACACGACATCACGGCATCGCTCAAGGGCACGGCTATCTTTTCCAAGATCGATCTGGTACGAGCATATCATCAGTCGCTCTTGAAGATATCGAAAAAACTGCTATCACGACTCCTTTCGGTTTGTTTGAGTTCCTACGAATGCCATTTGGATTACGAAATGCTGCTAAAACGTTCCAAAGATTAATCGATAGCATTGTACGAGACCTAGATTTTGTTCACGTCTATATTGATGACCTGCTAATTGCATCATCAAACGTAGATGAACATTATCAACATCTTACACTATTATTCCAACGTCTTTCGGATAACGGAATAGTACTCAACCCAGACAAATGCGAGTTGGGTAAACGAGAAATAATATTTCTGGGTCATGTTATCAACCAAGAGGGTATTCTACCTTGTGAGGATAAAGTACAGGCAATAAAGGAGTACAACGTTCCGTCCTCACTCAAGGAACTGAAGGCTTTTCTAGGTTTGGTTAACTTCTACCGTCGTTTCATACCACACGCGGCAGAACGGTTACGACCACTAACCGACCTACTTCGCGGCAACCCATGCAGATTAGGAATGAACGATTCTGCACGTACTGCATTCACAGAGATCAAAACGGCTCTTGCGCAAGCCACTTTTCTCGCCCATCCCGATCCATCAGTCACACTTTGTAAAGCGGTTAATGCATCCGATGTCGCTATAGGAGCAGTCATGCAACAAAATATCTCCGGTAGTTGGCAACCCCTCGAGTTTTTCTCACGACGCCTTACTTCCACGGAGACGAGATATAGCGCTTTTGGTCGCGAGCTGCTAGCAACCTACTGCGCCATCAAACACTTTCGACAAGCAGTAGAAGGACTTCAATTCATCTTATTCACCGATCATAAGCGCTTAACGTATGATTTGCATACCAAGTCTGACCGCTACTCACCACGAGAGTGCAGACCTTTGGACTATATCTCCCAGTTCACGACAGACCTTCGTCACACCAAAGGCAAGTCGAATTGTGTTGCCGAAGCTCTATCACGAATCCAAACGAATGCAGTTACTCTGCCGGTGCTCGATCTTCCTGCTATGGCCGCTGCCCAAGCAAACGATCCCAGTTGTACCAAAGCACCGCACTCTACGTCCCTTCAGTATCAGGAAGTACCTCTAGTCACGACTTCTGGCACCATCCTATGCGATACTTCTACCTGTCTTCCTCGACCCATCGTACCCTCTGCTTATCGCCGTCTCGTCTTCGATGCCCTGCATGGATTATCTCACCCAGGTATCGCAGCCACATTACGTCTCATCGCTGCACGATACGTCTCGCTATCCATGAATAAAGATGTTTGTATGTGGGCGAAACAATACTTACAATGTCAATGATCAAATGTACACAGGCACGTAGCCGCCCCCCTTGGCACTTTCGCTACTCCTGATGCTCGCTTCGATCACGTTCACTTAGACATTGTAGGAACACTGACAACATCGCATGGGTATGATCACATACTCACGTGTATCGACCGGCCCGAAGCTATACTCATCACGCCTATCACGGCGGAGACAGTTGCTCACCGCTTCGTAGAACGATGGATAGCTCTCTACGGTTGTCCCTCGACTGTCACGACTGACCGAACATAACAGTTTGTGTCCACACTATTCTCATCACTTACTCGGCTGCGTGGTACCGAACGCATACGCACTACCGCCTACCATCCAGCTTCAAACGTTTTAGTTGAAAGGTTTCACCGCCAACTTAAAGGTGCTCATCGAGCACACGAAAACGACGACTGGTACGAAACCTTACTGCTCGTTCTTTTAGGTATCAGAACGAGCTTGAAGGCAGATATCCGTCGTTTCAACGCTGAACTTGTATTCGGCACGACATTGCGTCTGCCCGGGGAATTCTTCACACCACGGATAAGACCTAAATTCGGTGAATCAGACTACGTCCATCGACTGTCTGCATTCATGCGAACGCTGTCTCCGGTGTCAACTCGAATACAACATCGACAGGTCGCTCTTCCTCGAGAGTTTTCTACCTGTTCACATGTTTTCATACGAATAGGTTCGGTACGCAAACCTTTGCAACAACCTTACAAAAGCCCTTTTCGCGCGATCGCTCGTCACGAAAAGACCTTCAAGGTTGATCGACACGGTCGCGTCGAGATCGTCAGCATTGATCGTCTCAAACCAGCACACGTCGATGACAGTGCTCTATCTGATAACCTGAGATTCAATGCTAGACCTATCAAACCTACTAGCGGGATCCTCAAACCATCTTCAGGTCCCACGCTAGATACACCCGAGACCTCATTTTCACGTCCCAGTCAACAGCACGCGTCATCTGCACCGTCTACGGACGAGACGACAGTCTCAAGTCCAAATCAGCTGACCACGCCGCCCTTGACTTCGAATGAGAATGCAGGCTCACGCGACGCAAACGAGGCTGCTGTCTCACGTTCCGGTCGCCGAGTACGGTTGCCCGTAAGCTTCCGCGAATAGTCGCACAGTCAACAACCGATACGGTGTAGGATTATTCCTATACTACACGCATTCTACACTCTTCTCTTTTTTATTTTCTTTTTGTTTCCTGAGCCCACGCCTTCGTCCATCTCCGTTTGGTTCCGTCGACTTCAGTCAACTTTGGCGAAAGCTGTCCTGATCACCCACGCTCTTGTCAACGTACTCAGCCGATATATTGGTTTCAAATGCTTGGCATACGCTTGGTCTCGAACTTGGGCGTTACGGTCGCTTCTCGTTCATCGGCTCAACGTGGTTTCGTCCTACGTCTGCAGCGTTTCTGGTCTGGACCTCTACAAACGCAATCTTCAGATTCTATATACAAATGGCTCTGGTGTGGCATGTCAACTCAAGCAACAAATACAACACATCGCTCCTGGTACCGTTCTCCGAAAATGACTTTCGTTGGCAACTCGACGGTCAACGATCGCATTCCTGTTCGCCAATTCTTTCGTCCTACGATCGCTCGTCAGCCGATCATTCCCACGATTTAAACCGCTATTTATCGAAAGTGTAAACCCTTTCTAGCGGGGGGCTCCTGTAGTGACGCACTTTCATCACGAGAACATGATTGGTTTATTGAAAACAATTATTATTATAACCGATTGTACCAGTGTTTTTTTAATGTGCTTTTATTTAACTGTGCTAATTATAGCCATTTTATGCTTTCATTACCTTCCATCATTTGTTGTGCGGTTTTTGGTACTGTTCGCACGTACTCCGTCCTCCTGCTTTCGCTTGTACTGTTCTTGGCACGATCTCTATATTCATTCGATACCACGAGATCGCCAACCGAATAAATCTGGTTACGTTCAACCTTCGCCTTCTGATTTCTTTGGCACGTGTTTTTTGGTAGCGGTGTTCATAGTCAATCTCAACTCGACGCCACGCTACAGGTCTTACACAAACTTTATAAAGAAGGATTTTAGATTCACTGTGGTGAATCAGACAGATATGAACATGAACATATCAACAAAGTTACTAAAGATCAATAGTAATATTAATATATACCAGTTAATTGTTACAAATACAATAAAAATTTGGAACGTTACTTAAATTGACCAAATGTTGCGTGTTCTGATTGGGTCCAGTATTGTAAATCCACAATTATAAATGCTTGGTGATTCTGATCGGGTTGACGAACTCTCCAATGATATAATCCAACGTAGGATGTGATATATTCCAATTACAGTCTATAAATGTAGATAGTATTTGATTTAGACTTCAGTTGACTCAATCAAAAATGAAGATAGAACGAGGAATGTGTAAGAAGCAGTGTATTTGTTAGACAGCAACGGTATGTCACGCTATGTAGTTGCACAACGGAAAAGTGTGTTCAAGGTCATTAGCTAAAACAACAGTTACAGTCATTTAATGTTAAATATACATACAGTGAAAGGTTGACAAGATAAATACAAATAATTTTAAAAACTATTTACAAAATAAGCTTGTCTGTCATATCTCCACATAGCTTCCCCCCAGAGTGTCCGGAGGTAACACTGGTTATAATAACAACTACAAAAAATTGTAAGAATATGATGTTTACATATATACAAAATAATATTCACAGTTATAACCGACAAAAATTTGTGGAGATGGACATGACATATACGTTACTAAGATGAAGTATATTATAGTTTGAGAATAGCAGTAATGTAGCATAGCGTAACGAACACAAAAAAATGAAAACACTGTCATTTAATGTCTTGTTTGACTAACAACGATAATAATGTGTAAAACTGTTAATGACTCACAAAAAATTGATTTGTTTATTTTTGTGTACAATGAATACGTAATTACTCGTTTATTATTGTAACAAGAAATGTTACAAAACGAATAATTGTGGAAAAATGTGATTAATAATGTGCACTATGAAAAAAACGTTTTATACGGAAAAATGTACGTGAAGCTTTGGTTTTTTTTATAAGTCTCCCAGAACGTGTTAAACAAGAGGGTGTATTTCTAAGTTCTTCCTTTTCTTCTTGTTTCTTAACAATTGATGGGAGTGATTGTTTGTTGTCAGTATTGTCTTCTGTGTCTTGAGGGACTTCGTAGAAAGCTGGTTTTATTCGGTCTATAGAAATCGTCTCATTGTTCTCATTTTTGTTGATGATCAAATATTTGTGAGTGTGTTTTAATATTTTATATGGGCCTTCATATGGTGGCGTTAGTGGCCTTTTTACCGCGTCTACTCGGACAAAAGCAAATTTGCAAGTTTCTAACTGCTTATCGAGATGGACTCGGTTGTTGTGTTCTCTAGGTGGTATTGCTCTGATGTTCTGCATCAATTGTAGTAATTTGCTTACAAAACGAGAAGGGTCTCCTGATGTTGTGGGTTCATTCTTGACCAGTTGTCCTGGTAACGTTAATGTCGTGCCACAGACCAGTTCAGCGGTCGTGCATCCGATGTCTTCTTTTACTGACGAGCGAATCCCTAGGAGAACGAGCGGTAAAGCATCGTTTTATTTTGAAGAGTCCGGTTGAGCCATCAGAGAGCTTTTTAGTTGGCGATGGGATCTTTCGACCATGCCATTAGCTGCCGGATGATAAGCTGTCGTTTTGACATGATTTACTCCAAGAAGCTTAGTGAACTCGTGAAATAGGACGGATTGGAATAGGGGACTGCGATCTGTTGTGATTGTTGATGGTACGCCATAGTTGGATATCCAGTGATCGAGGAAAACTAAAGCCACTGTCTCTGTCGATGTGTCTTTAATGGGGCATGCTATGGCCCATCTTGTGAACCTATCTATTGCTGTGAGGATATGTGTGAAAAAGTTTGATGGTGGCAGAGGCCCAACTAAATCTTAATGCACGTGGTGGAAGCGTTTGTCAGGGATAGGGAACTTTCCAATTGGACTGGAGGTGTGTTTCTGCGTCTTACTGCGTTGGCACTGGAAGCAGCTACGTGTCCAACGTTTAACATCCGAGTTGATTTTCAGCCACACAAAACGTTTGGTAATGAGCCTTGTTGTTGCTCTGATGCCTGGATGTGAAAGACTGTCCAAGTGCTGGAATATGTTTCGTCGGCAGGCGTGTGGGACAAACGGACGATTGTTGCCTTTTGAGGTGTCGCACATGATGAGTATATATGAAAGAGGAATTGGTACAGATTTGAGATTTAAGCTAGACTTTTCTTTGCAGGCTTTCAATTCTGCATCGTTTGCTTGCAATTTAGTCAAGGTTTCAAGGCTGATGTCGTGATTGAGTACCATCATATTGATATCCCTCCTAGATAGTGCGTCTGCGACAATGTTCGTGTGACTTTTGATAAACCGAATGTCTGTAGTAAATTGGGAGATATAATCAAGTTGTCCTGTTTCTCGTGGAGAGTGTTTGTCCTACGATGTGCTAAAAGAATGTCAAAGGGGTTTATGATCTGTCATAATGATGAGTTCACGACCCTGTAGCAAGCAGTTGAAATGTTTTGCGGTTAAATACATAGCTAGGAGTTCGCGTCCAAAGGTACTATAACGTTCTTGTGCCGGCGATAATCGTTTGGAGAAAAAGGCAATGGGGGTAATCGTGCTGTTTACCCGCTGTTGCAATACTGCTCCAACGGCTTTTTGTGAAGCATCCGTGCACAGGATCAACAGCGTTGTGGGGTCAGTATTTAGGTGTTGGAACATGGTAGCATTGGTAATCATGGATTTAGCTTTTTCAAATGCTACTTTGGCACCAGAAGGTAACTTGAATATTTGGTTCTTTTCTTTCTTGGTACCTGATTTATCGTTTTTCAGTAAACCTGTCAACGGCTGTAGTACATCGGCGCAATTTGGTAGAAATCGTCGATAAAAAATTGCATGTTCCAAGAAAACGACGTAGTGATTTTACTGAGGTTGGTTCTGGGTAGCTGGTGATGGCTTCGACTTTTTCTTCAAGCAGTTTAATTCCTTGGGAATCAATGTGGTGTTCTAGGAATTCCAGAGATGAGGCTCCAAATATACACTTTGAAGGGTTGATTACAACACCATAACTTTTGAAACGTTCAAAAAGCGTGTGTAAGTGCTGAACACGTTCTTCAGTGGAAGAACTAGCGATTAAAACATCGTCGATATAGACAAATACAAATTCCAAACCTCTAGTTATTTCATCCATAAATCTCTGAAAGGTTTGAGCGGCGTTTCTTAGTCCGAAAGGCATCCTCAAGAATTCAAAAAAGCCAAAAAGTGTGATTACAGCTGTTTTTTCGATATATTCAGGTGCCATCGGTATTTGATGGCATGATCGGACTAGATCTAACTTTGAAAAATCTGTTTTCCACGTAAATTTAACGAAAAATCATGCAGATGAGGGATCGGATACCTGTCTGGGATAGTCTGGTTATTTAATCGGCAATAATCTCTACATGGGCGCCAGTCTTGATCTTTTTTGGGAACCGTATGCAACGGTAAGGCCCAAGGACTGTTAGATGGCCTGACAATACCAAGTTGCATCGTATGCTCAAATTCTCTTTTAGCTACTTGCAACTTGCTTGGCAGTAGTCTTCTCGCCCTGGCGCTAATAGGGGGACCAGTGGTAATGATGTGGTGTTATACCTAATGTGGGTTACATACCTTTTGATAATCTGATTTTGTGATGCACTCGTATTCTGACAGGATGTCATTGAAAACGTTGTTCGCAGGCTTCATTATTCGTACACCGTGGATTTCATAGTCGTTGGAAGGTGTACCATCTACCTGTAAACGTGTATTTGCATCGATCAATCTGTTCTTAGTCATATCTACTAACAAGTTGTACGCACTAAGGAAATCGGCTCCGAGGATGGGTCGTTTGACATGAGCAACTATGAAAACCCATGTAAATCTTCTGCGGAGTCCGAGGTCTAATATAAGTGATTGTACGCCGTACGTTTTGATAATTAATTCGTTAGCCGCTATGAGAGACAGCTTAGTGCTTGTTGTTTGTTGTCTTCGGGAGAGATGAAGTGGGATGATGCTGATTTCTGCTCCAGTATCGACTAAAACGTCCGAGCCAGAAATACGATCCCTGATGTGAAAGAGGCGGCTAACATGTTGGCCAGTAACAGCTGCCACCATTACTGTCTGGCCGGCTCGTTTCCCTGACGGTCTGGCTTGTTTGTCGTAAAGTCGCAAGGCTTTATGCAACGACGTGCTTCTTCTCCATAAGTCGAGTGATACCAACAAATGTCAGCTGCCCGTTTGCGTGACCCAAGACGGGGTCTGGACCTTGATCGCTTTCTCGAGATCGGTCTGGCAGTGTAGTGAACAAGAACATGGGTGGGGACAAACGGATGTATGTAGCACAACAATTACAGACTATCTCAACAAAATCCAAATACCATATAGTAAATTGTCAATTTGCAAAATATTCATGCATCAAATCAGACTGGACTGTTTCTATTGCAAACACTAATCCATTGTCTTCCATTCCACTGTTCATGCGTTTTCTTACAAATTCCATTGTGTCCTCGCTCCACCTTTCTTGATCTTAGCCATCTTCTGCCGCCAGACATTAAGTTCTTTTAACGCACGTTATATACTACTTATATCAATATAAGTAGCTGAAACCACAGGAGGACGAGAGTGGATCGTTTCAATTGTCACCTGCAACGATGCTTCTTGCTGAGTTAAGTGTGCTATTTGCTGATGAATGTCCAGAGGGTGGTTCATTGCGTCTCTACTAGAGGATTGTACCGCGTTAATTCCGCGATTATCGAGATATATTTCCGTCATCTTATCAGCCATATCAGCTAAATCGTCGAGTGACAGAAGTTCCTGAAAGACTGAGAATTTGTCTAACATTATGTGGTAACCTTTGTAACCACATTTGCTTAAGTACTGCTTCGTCTAGTTTGTATGGGCCGGCTAGTTGTCTCATGTGTCGAAGAAATTGTTAGGGTCTCTTACCCCCTAGTTCGCATGAGGTAAACAGTTGTTGTAAACGTTTTTCATTTGAGAGCGACGTGCGTTGTATTACTGAAGCTATTATCTTGTCGTTAGGGTCAGTTTCTTGTACGTTGTCTATCAGGTCACCAACTTCCGCTGCTACTTCTATAGGTGGTGCACCAACGATGTGAGCATATTTGGTCGCTTGCGAACGTATACCACTCGCCAAGAATAGTGCCTTAACTTGTGCAAACCAAATTCTAGTGTTGTAGACACCGTATGTTGGTAATCTTAATTCAGAAATAGCATTGACTGAGTTTAAAACATTATCTTCTGGCTGTGATAAATGAAGGGGGTTGGTTGGTGGGCTATCTATATCAATACGTTTACTGGGAGCGTGCATGGTGTGAGATACAAAATGAACTAGTGTACCAAGTAAAAAAATATAAACAGTATGTCTATTAAATTAAAGACTCACCAAATAATTGTGGTGGACCAGACAGATATGAACATGAACATATCAACAAAGTTACTAAAGATCAATAGTAATATTAATATATACCAGTTAATTGTTACAAATACAATAAAAATTTGGAACGTTACTTAAATTGACCAAATGTTGCGTGTTCTGATTGGGTCCAGTATTGTAAATCCACAATTATAAATGCTTGGTGATTCTGATCGGGTTGACGAACTCTCCAATGATATAATCCAACGTAGGATGTGATATATTCCAATTACAGTCTATAAATGTAGATAGTATTTGATTTAGACTTCAGTTGACTCAATCAAAAATGAAGATAGAACGAGGAATGTGTAAGAAGCAGTGTATTTGTTAGACAGCAACGGTATGTCACGCTATGTAGTTGCACAACGGAAAAGTGTGTTCAAGGTCATTAGCTAAAACAACAGTTAATAATAATAATATATTTCTGCATGTGCAGGAACACAAGGTTTTTATAGGCATGATCTATAAGTTACAACATTTGTTGGTTCACAAAATGTTTCCCAACTTATCACGTTTATAGTTGTTATAATGTGAAATCGTAGAGTGCTTGCTGTAAACTATGACCTTGAGATAGCGCGTACATCAAGTTTGTTCCAAACGTCAGAAGTTTCATAGCTGTGCTCTCACAGTAAGATTCTGAAGAAAAAAGAGAAACAGAAAAGCAGCAAGGCACATGGATATGAACGCCAAACGTTGCTTAACATTGTATAGTAGAACGGACAGAGGTAGAATAAATTAGAATAAATTCATATTATGTCTTGTTAGTGAAATGAAGTCAGAGGCTCCAGATTAGAGAATGTACTAATAAAGAACAATGAGTTGTGATGTTTAACAAGTTGGAGTAAGCTCACACGAAGGGAAGGAAGTCAAAGCTGGTACAACGAAAGCGGTTTATAAGAAGGGTGTGTATATAGAGGGTGAAGTGTTAAGTATATTAATGACTACGTCTTTTATTGTCTAACTTTTTTTCCTTTTTTTGTTTGTCCGATGCCAGCCACACAATCCTAGTGTAGAAATCCAAGTTAGCATGTTATAGGTTGTCTCAGTAGAATAGCTAATCCAGCGGAATATTGGAAACATGAGTTTGAGTGGTGAGCGTAGGAAAACAATCTATATCACAGATAGATTGACTTATTCTCAATCATGAAGAGCCTGATACATACAAAATGTTCTGACCCCACAAACACGGGTAGATTGAAGAAATCGCCCTCAAAATCAATGGTTGCTGTGGTGTGAGCTACTAAAATTGATATAAGTAGTATATAACGTGCGTTAAAAGAACGTAATGTCTGGCGGCAGAAGATGGCTAAGATCAAGAAAGGTGGAGCGAGGACACAATGGAATTTGTAAGAAAACGCATGAACAGTGGAATGGAAGACAATGGATTAGTGTTTGCAATAGAAACAGTCCAGTCTGATTTGATGCATGAATATTTTGCAAATTGACAATTTACTATATGGTATTTGGATTTTGTTGAGATAGTCTGTAATTGTTGTGCTACATACATCCGTTTGTCCCCACCCATGTTCTTGTTCACTACACTGCCAGACCGATCTCGAGAAAGCGATCAAGGTCCAGACCCCGTCTTGGGTCACGCAAACGGGCAGCTGACATTTGTTGGTATCACTCGACTTATGGAGAAGAAGCACGTCGTTGCATAAAGCCTTGCGACTTTACGACAAACAAGCCAGACCGTCAGGGAAACGAGCCGGCCAGACAGTAATGGTGGCAGCTGTTACTGGCCAACATGTTAGCCGCCTCTTTCACATCAGGGATCGTATTTCTGGCTCGGACGTTTTAGTCGATACTGGAGCAGAAATCAGCATCATCCCACTTCATCTCTCCCGAAGACAACAAACAACAAGCACTAAGCTGTCTCTCATAGCGGCTAACGAATTAATTATCAAAACGTACGGCGTACAATCACTTATATTAGACCTCGGACTCCGCAGAAGATTTACATGGGTTTTCATAGTTGCTCATGTCAAACGACCCATCCTCGGAGCCGATTTCCTTAGTGCGTACAACTTGTTAGTAGATATGACTAAGAACAGATTGATCGATGCAAATACACGTTTACAGGTAGATGGTACACCTTCCAACGACTATGAAATCCACGGTGTACGAATAATGAAGCCTGCGAACAACGTTTTCAATGACATCCTGTCAGAATACGAGTGCATCACAAAATCAGATTATCAAAAGGTATGTAACCCACATTAGGTATAACACCACATCATTACCACTGGTCCCCCTATTAGCGCCAGGGCGAGAAGACTACTGCCAAGCAAGTTGCAAGTAGCTAAAAGAGAATTTGAGCATACGATGCAACTTGGTATTGTCAGGCCATCTAACAGTCCTTGGGCCTTACCGTTGCATACGGTTCCCAAAAAAGATCAAGACTGGCGCCCATGTAGAGATTATTGCCGATTAAATAACCAGACTATCCCAGACAGGTATCCGATCCCTCATCTGCATGATTTTTCGTTAAATTTACGTGGAAAACAGATTTTTCAAAGTTAGATCTAGTCCGATCATGCCATCAAATACCGATGGCACCTGAATATATCGAAAAAACAGCTGTAATCACACTTTTTGGCTTTTTTGAATTCTTGAGGATGCCTTTCGGACTAAGAAACGCCGCTCAAACCTTTCAGAGATTTATGGATGAAATAACTAGAGGTTTGGAATTTGTATTTGTCTATATCGACGATGTTTTAATCGCTAGTTCTTCCACTGAAGAACGTGTTCAGCACTTACACACGCTTTTTGAACGTTTCAAAAGTTATGGTGTTGTAATCAACCCTTCAAAGTGTATATTTGGAGCCTCATCTCTGGAATTCCTAGAACACCACATTGATTCCCAAGGAATTAAACTGCTTGAAGAAAAAGTCAAAGCCATCTCCAGCTACCCAGAACTAAACTCAGTAAAATCACTGCGTCGTTTTCTTGGAACATGCAATTTTTATCGTCGATTTCTACGAAATTGTGCCGATGTACTACAGCCATTGACAGATTTACTGAAAAACGATAAATCAGGTACCAAGAAAGAACCAAATATTTAAGTTACCTTCCGATGCCAAAGTAGCATTCGAAAAAGCTAAATCCATGATTGCTAATGCTACCATGCTTCAACACCTAAATACTGACCCCACAACACTGTTGATTCTATGCACGGATGCTTCACAAAATGCCGTCGGGGCAGTATTACAACAGCGGGTAAACAACACGATTACCCCCATTGCCTTTTTCTCCAAGAGATTATCGCCAGCACAAGAACGTTATAGTACTTTTGGACACGAACTTCTAGCTATGTATTTAGCCGTAAAAAATTTCAACTTCTTGCTACAGGGTCGTGATTTCATCATTATGACAGATCATAAACCCCTTTGCCAATCTTTTAGCACATCGTATGACAAACACTCCCCACGAGAAGCAAGACAACTTGATTATATCTCCCAATTTACTACAGACATCAGGTTTATCAAAGGTCACACAAACATTGTCGCAGATGCACTATCTAGGAGGGATATCAATACGATGGTACTCAATCATGACATCAGCCTTGAAACCTTGGCTAAACTTCAAGACGATGCAGAATTGAAAGTCTGCAAAGAAACGTCTGGCTTAAATCTCAAACCTGTACCGATTCCTCTTTTAGATGCATTCATCATGTGCGACACCTCAAAAGGCAACAATCGTCCGTTTGTCTCACACGCCTGCCGACGAAACATATTCCAGCACTTGGACAGTCTTTCACATCCAGGCATCAGAGCAACAACAAGGCTCATTACCAAACGTTTTGTGTGGCTGAAAATCAACTCGGATGTTAAACGTTGGACACGTAGCTGCTTCCAGTGCCAACGCAGTAAGACGCAGAAACACACCTCCAGTCCAATTGGAAAGTTCCCTATCCCTGACAAACGCTTCCACCACGTGCATTAAGATTTAGTTGGGCCTCTGCCACCATCAAACTTTTTCACACATATCCTCACAGCAATAGATAGGTTCACAAGATGGGCCATAGCATGCCCCATTAAAGACACATCGACAGAGACAGTGGCTTTAGTTTTCCTCGATCACTGGATATCCAACTATGGCGTACCATCAACAATCACAACAGATCGCAGTCCCCTATTCCAATCCGTCCTATTTCACGAGTTCACTAAGCTTCTTGGAGTAAATCATGTCAAAACGACAGCTTATCATCCGGCAGCTAATGGCATGGTCGAAAGATCCCATCGCCAACTAAAAAGCTCTCTGATGGCTCAACCGGACTCTTCAAAATAAAACGATGCTTTACCGCTCGTTCTCCTAGGGATTCGCTCGTCAGTAAAAGAAGACATCGGATGCACGACCGCTGAACTGGTCTGTGGCACGACATTAACGTTACCAGGACAACTGGTCAAGAATGAACCCACAACATCAGGAGACCCTTCTCGTTTTGTAAGCAAATTACTACAATTGATGCAGAACATCAGAGCAATACCACCTAGAGAACACAACAACCGAGTCCATCTCGATAAGCAGTTAGAAACTTGCAAATTTGCTTTTGTCCGAGTAGACGCGGTAAAAAGGCCACTAACGCCACCATATGAAGGCCCATATAAAATATTAAAACACACTCACAAATATTTGATCATCAACAAAAATGAGAACAATGAGACGATTTCTATACACCGAATAAAACCAGCTTTCTACGAAGTCCCTCAA